>VXBR01006583.1:284211-321346 GCA_013400215.1 Cisticola juncidis
GGGCAGCGCTCGGTGTGTGTGGGGGGCAGCGCTCGGTGTGTGCACAGGGCAGCGCTCGGTGTGCGTGGGGGACAGCGCCCGGTGTGTGCGGGGCAGCGCCCGGTGTGTGCGGAGGGCAGCGCTCGGTGTGTGCGGNGAGAGGATGTGACATCAGGCACTTCTCTCGCTCGGCTGGATCGCCGGCTGCCGAGCGGGCAGCCCCCGAGCTGTTACGTTAAATCCCAGCCCAGGTACTCGAGTTTCTGCACAGAGAGCTGCCAGCACCACGTCCCGGGCTGCTGCGGGCTCTGCTCGGCTCATGCGTGCAGTCTGTTCCAGAGATCGCTCCCGCCGCTGGGGCTCGCCGGGACCATGGAATTTGAACTCTGGAAACCAGCCACAAAGTGAAAAAACCAGCGGGCAGACAGGGCTGAGATGGATGATGAGAGAACTACTCAAAATGCCAGCAAGCCGCAAGGAGCTGGAGGCCAGGCATCTGCAGGCTCTCCATGCAACCCGCAGATGAGGGGTAAGTGACACTCCCGCCTGCCGCGAGCCTCGCAAGGGCACGGACAGGCTGCTGCTCCCCGTGTCCTGCTTCGGGACAGGTCCTCAGTGGGTCCCACAAAACACCCCCGTGCCTTTGTACTTCTGGGGGGGGTTTAAAAAGGCTAGTTCTGTTTGATGCTAAAATTTTGGTTGTTTTTCATTTGTATCATAGGAAAGATTGGTTGATTTTGTAGTACATTTTGTGCAAGCAGAAACAAATGTAGCACTTGGAAGGAGCGCACTGAAAAATAAGTTGAAATGTGGCATGTTTGACTTAAATTAGGGCCAGCAGGAAGTTCAGCACTGGCTCAATGCCTTTCTTTTTCTTTTTCTTTTTCTTTTTCTTTTTCTTTTTCTTTTTCTTTTTCTTTTTCTTTTTCTTTTTCTTTTTCTTTTTCTTTTTCTTTTTCTTTTTCTTTTTCTTTTTCTTTTTTTTTTTCTTTTTCTTTTTCTTTTTCTTTTTTTTTTTCTTTTTCTTTTTTTTTCTTTTTCTTTTTCCTCCTTTTCTTCTTTTCATTCTCTTCCTCCTTACTCTCCTTCTTTCTTATCTCCTTTCTTTTGACTGTTTTAATTTTTGCTTTTCACTTTTGTCTTCTCTTTCTCCTTTTTCTTTTTCCTTTTTGCCTTTGTCTTTTATCCTTTCCCCTTGTCTTTAATATGAACAGACTTGAGTGTTGTTTGGGCTGAGCCTACTGGGTTCCTCTGCAATGGCATTGTTGTGACCAATGCTGTTGTGGACACATAACAGTGAGCAGTTACTCAGACAAATGGCCTCACTCTGGTCATTGCTCTGTGTCTGGCCCAGAGCCTTTGAAAATATGACATGGTAAAAAAAGACAAGCATATCCTTAGCTGGATGTGTTCCATGTAGCTCTGTTTCTGTGAAGTTACTTGTTCATCTAATGGTGAGTGAAGAAGGAATGAGGTAAATCCAGAAAATGTGACTTAAGCCATCTGTGCTCCTTTGCTGGGCTGCTCAGGATGTTTCCATTAATACCCAGTTGAAAGTTAAGACCATAAAACCAAAATGCAAGGCTGACCAATCTGTCTGCAGTGTAGCCTGCCTGTCCTCATGTGTGTCATGTATGTACAGCCTGAGGCTGGGGTGAGAGGGAAGGCACAGCCATGGTATTAATACTGTGAATAGAACCAGTCCACATTGGAGATGAGCTCCAGCAAAATGGAGGGTGGAAGGAGGGAGTCCCACATGGCACTGTGCTGGAAACAGGCCATTTGGTCCTTTCAAAATCAAAGTTTAATTCATTCCTTTTGTGTTTGCCTGTTCCTTAGCAGAGTCAGTAAGCTCTGCTGACAATTTCTAGCAGGAATTTGAATTTCTAGCAGAAATTTGACTTAGGCTATGTGGATTACAAACTTTAAGGGACAGCCTTTGAGTATGAAAAATACCATTTGTAATACTGTTCTATATAATGCCTTAGGATTTTATATCTGTAAATATGAATGCAAGAGCATTTCTTCACTGGAAGGACTGCAGAGTCCCTTTCAAGCTGCAATGTGCTTGGAAGGAAACCAGCCTGGGGACAGGCATGGGTGTATTGCCCTCACATGGCCAGAGGTTGGAAAAAGTTGCTTCAGCCATCACCACAAAAACCAGTGCTCTGGAAAGGTCCTGTGAGAGCTGTGTTGTGCACAGGAAGCAGTGAGAATTTGCTTGTGTGCATGGTTATTGCTGTAAGGCCCCTGTGTGCACCACCCTGCCACAGTCACATGGCTGAGAGATGGCAATGCAATCAAGTATGACCAGAGGTTTAATGTAACCTTGGGCTGGCCAGAGTTCTCTGCAGTGGAAGGGGAGCTAGGTGACCCAAAGCCACTGAAAGCCAGTGGGATTTGGATGTCTAGATGCTGAACTGGTGGGGTCTGACTCAGCCTCCCTGTGGACTAAGGTGTGGGTAAATTTCAAATTTGGACAGATTATCTTGTTTCTTTGCGAAAGACCAGTTGTACTTAATTTTGACAATCAGGAATCCTTGTTGCAGTGGTGGTAAATACAGTGAACACAGCTGTGTCCCCCCACATACACCAGCCTTGCTGCTTCATGTGCAGCCCTGGTGGGCAGAGTGTTTTGAACACATTTACAAAAGTCACTAGTTCAGGATTTTGAAAGCCCTTGGTCAGCTGGAACTGACATTTGCTTAGGTCTTAATCAAATACAATGCAGATATTTTACATTCTGACAGTGTGCCTCCTGTGAAGTGTAAAAGAGGGGAGTGAGACATGGAAATCTACTGCAGCCTTTCTTCTCTTCCAGGCAGGAAACATGAGTTCTAGCGTGGAGCAGGCAGAAAATAGAAATATTGTTATTTGCCAGAAGGTGATGCCCTGGGTCAAGAAACTGGGGAAATTTGCCACCCCTTCCAGGGGCCTTGCCTCCCTGGCATTGCTTCAGGTTAGAGGTGTTTGCTGCAGATGGAGGTAGGGCAGGAGAGATGTCAGCCTGGGGCTGTGCAGTTCATGGCAGCAGATCTGGAATTGAGCCATGGCAATAAGTCATCAGTCAGGGATTCAATACCGCTCCTCCCAAGGATCCAAGGGTGGTGTGATGGACTCCAAGGGCTCCATAGGACTCCACTTCTGCCTAGGATAAAACTCTCAGTTTCTCTCAGTTACAGAACTCACAGACAGAATACATATTAGCACATATCTCTTTTATTTTTCACTGACATTTATTTTTGATGGTTATGTGGTCAATCTTTTAATTTATTATTAAGACTTGGGAAACTGCAAGCTAATGGCCAGTCCACAGATGACTGGTCTGGCTGTTTTTAGAGTTTCAGTAGGAACATGTCTTTTCTCAAGCAAGGACTGAATGGATAAAATCTGCACATGGATGTGTCCCTCTTAGGACCCAGAATTCTGACATGATGATATAACAAGCTGGTATAGCACACAGGTTGGTACAGGCACGTGGCCAAAAAAAGTTCAAGTTGTAGCTCAAAAACTTGTACTTCAGTCTAGATTTTTAGAGTTTCTATCAACATACTTCCCTTACAACTCACACAATTTAGGTGATGGCATTAGTTTGTAAACGGGGAAAAGCTTTTTCCATACCCTGGAAACACAACTGACTGTAACAGAGGCAGGATCAACAAGAACAACAGCACGGTCAGATAAGCATCAATTTGACACACATCACTTAGAGCAAAGCTGTTTTAGTCAGTTAATAGTTCTGTGCTGTAATAATTGTAGCCTGGTTTTGCTATCCTTGTGAACCAGAACCACAGCTGCCAGAATCAGCTGTCCATTTGCTAAAGCCAAAGGATGTTTGAGAATCTGGTGAAACTGTGTAACTGTTGTGGGATGCAGCCCATGGAACACAGAAGGAGGCATGCAGAGCTCAAATAATGCTAATAACAAAGAATACAAATTTCTTTCAAAGCTAATGTATAGGCTCATAGCCAAGTGTAGATTGGGAGGGACCTTTAAAGGTTCTCTCATCCGACACCCCTGCAATGAGCAGGAACACCTTCCACTAGACCAGGTTGCTTGGAGCCCCATGCGACCTTGAATAACTTGACCATTAATTTTTCCATGAATGGGACATCTACCACCTCTCTAAGCAACATGTTCCGTTATTTCATCACCTCATTTTTATGTCTGGTCTAAATGTACCTTCTTTTAATTTAAAACCTTTACAATCATCCTGTTTTGTGTAAACATTATTTTAAAGAATTCTAGTGGCTTATTAGGGGTTTTTGCTGAAGGCAGACTTCCCACTGTTAAGGAATCCATTCCATGCATGTGCCCTATTACAGTTCCTGAGAACCTCAGCATCTCAGCCAGCAGCTTGGTCACTGGAGTTTTCTCTGTAGTTAGTGGAAAGAGAGTGGGACATCTCCAGAGAGCAGCAGAATGTCTTTCCACGGGAAGTTGTGTGAAGTGCCCTCCATAAAGGCTTCCCTTCCCTCCCAGAGGGAACCTGGGGCATTGACACAGAGCAGACACAGGGTTTTGAATGCTGGGACGTAAATATCTCCCAGAGGGATTATTGCTGTCAGTTGGCTCTGAGCCATAAAATCTGTAGTACTGAAGATCTCCCTCTATTTGCACAGTATATACGTGCTGTACCTCACTTTGTGGTTTCAACAGTGCAGGGAGCACAGCCATTACTTAAAATGCACCACTCACACCAAACACTGAAAGCTGAAAGATGCAGCCAACAGGTAGCACAGTTTGCCTCCTTGTACTTTGGTCTCTTCTCTTGGCAAGTGTTATTGACTCTAGTCCAGCTCTGAGCAGGGGTAAAGGACTGATCAGCCAAACCCTCTTCAAAATATATTCCTTTTGAGATAATTGGTAAAATGTAATAAATTTGTGGGGGGGGGGGGGGCGCGGGACAAAAAGGCCCTGGAAGTAATTCAGCGAGAGGGACAAGCTCAGCCAGAGCCAGGTGATGTTCTGCAAATCCCTCTCCTGCCTCCTGAAGGGGAGTGCAGCTGTGCAGTGCAAACATGGGATGAGTTAAAAATGCACCCAGAGAGAAACCATCTTCTTGTCTGCCTCCCTCACAGCATCTGCTCCAAAGAAATCTCAGCAGCTCAAATAAAGCAGAAGGAAGGTCACACAGTTGAAGCAAAGTATGCTAGTGAAATAGAATTTTAGCCTTTTTCCTGTCTTTGTTTTTATACAGACTTTGTTTCAGACTGGTCTCCTTTACATGAGGCCTCTATCCACGGGCGTCTGCTTTCTCTGAAGAAGCTCATTGAACAGGTACCTCTCTGCTGGGTTCGTGTGGTCTCTGCAGGGTTTGTTCAGTGGGTGAATGCAGTCTGTGCTTTGCTGTGGAACTTCCACGGTGAGAAAATAGTGTTAACCAGGCCACAGTGAAATCTCCATGCAACAGTCTTTTTTTTCCTACAATGAGTTCCTTGCCCAGCACAAGCTTTGTGCATTAATTTGATAATGAACTGAACTGTCCTAGGTGATGCCTTACCTCTGTCAGAGGTGATGGGACCCTGATCACTGGGATTTCACTGGGATGGCTGTGGGCAGCTCCTCTGCAGGTCCTGTGTGTGCCTGTGAGCAGTTTTTGGTGCCCCAGCTGAGGACCAGCTCTGGACCCAGTCATGGGTCTGGTTGAGGCTTCAATTCAGTCACCCAGACATTTGTTTCTGGAATGCTTGAGCATATCCCAAGGGTGCTAGTTCCACTCCAGAAAGTCAGGGATAGGTAGAAGTGATTTTTGAAACTCACCGCTTCATTTCTTCAAAATCCCTGGGTTTAACCTGTGAAGGAGTTGATGGAAAGGGCAGAGGCATTGGAGACTCTTCCAGCTTAGTCTTCTGGAGCACCAAGATTGCTAGAAACTAAAGATCTTGTAGAATCCAACCAATGTTTCTAATGCATTTCTTTCCTTCAGTGGTTGCCTTGAGGCAAAGAGCAGAAAATACTCCAAGAGCATTCCAGGGTTCGACCCAGTCAAACAACCACAGACTCAGTGGGTAGAAGGTCAGGAGGCTTGAGCAGTGATAGAAAAAGGCAGCAGTCAGGCCCCTGCCAAGAAATCTAGTAGCAATTTTTCATCCTTTTCTTTTATTACAGATTTTGCTATCTACAGTAGAAACCAAATGATGCTGAGTTGCTAACAGGATGTGTTGTCCCACTGGACAGGCCACTAAGCTTTCTGTGCTGGTTCCAGTGTGCACAAGGCATGACCTCGGGTACTCTGTGCCAGTATGCACTCCAGCCAAAACATCACAGCCTCTTCATCCCCTTCATCTGCTTACTTTTTGAGATGAATAGCTCCAGGCAGCTGAGGAAGGTCTAGTTGAGGAAGGTCTAGTTAAGGAAGGTCTAAAGCTTTAAAAGAAGGGGTGTTTGTTTGCTTGTTTGGTTGGTTGGTGTTTTAGTACTGTGGTTTTTTATTTGTTTGTTTTTTGGATTTTGGGTGGGTTTTTTTTTTGTTTGTTTGGTTTTTGTTTTTTGTTTGTGTGTGTGTGTGTGTGTGTGTTTTGGGTTTTTTTTTTTGGTGTTTTTTTTTTGTTCTGTTTTTCTATGGGGGTTTTAGTAGTTGGTTGTAATGATATTTTCCATTATCTTATCAGGGGAATGATGTCAATCTTGTTACAGCAGACCAGGTGTCTCCTCTCCATGAAGCCTGCCTGGGGGGTCATGCTGCCTGTGCCAGTGTCCTGTTAAAACATGGAGCTCAGGTGAGTGTGTGATGGACAGACACTGTCTGTAGTGTTTGTTGTATTACCACACTTCAGGGCTACGTGATGTCATGGCAGTGAGATTTACACTCTGTTCTTAGCTCTGCTTAAGGTACTTTTGAAATGCACTTCCTAACAAAGCAATCCAAAAAGTACAGATATAAGCAGCAGTTATTATCATTCTTTAGATGAGGATTAAATGTTCTCATCTTTCTCAAGAACAAGGGGAAGTTCATGTTTCAGTGTTTATACTCCTGCAGCAGTTAAAGGTGTGTTTTATTTTATGTATACATTAATCTTGTTGATATCAATATATGGAGTCTTAAGAAGAGGCAAAGGAATGTTAGGATCAACTGGCAATAAAATGGGAAGAAAATGGAGGCAAGATGCAAGTAAAATGGTGAAATGGTGTCTCATGGCCACTACTTTTCAAGCTAATGTCAAAAATATAATGAATAAGAAAATTAATTCATACATACATTATCTTACCAGATATTACCTTTCAGTTTAAAGTTAAGAAAAAAACATAAGGAAGAGCTGCACACTTTCAGTCAAAAATGGACTGTTTCAGGAGAGGGCAGGTGTGTTTCAGCTAAGATAACTGAGAAATGGGCATACATTTATCTTGGTAACTCCTGAGAGACCCTGGAGTGGCCCTGATGATTTTTTTTTTTGGTGGGGGGCGCAGTTTAAATCAGTTTAAAAAATATCATTTTAATGAAAAGATATAGTCTTCAGAAGCACTGGGCAGTTTTGGCATGGAACTAAATAAGAAATATTGAAAACCCTGTTTTCAGTGAAAAACTGGTTAGTTGTCATCAATTCTGAAATACCCAGAAGACATAAAAACTTGCTGGATTGTGTTATTTTGCCCCAGGTGAATGGAGTGACTGTTGACTGGCACACACCACTGTTCAACACTTGTGTCAGTGGCAGTGTGGCTTGCTTGAATTTACTGCTGGAGCATGGAGCCAGCCTACAAGCACCCTGTGACCTGGCATCCCCCATCCACGAAGCTGCTAAGAGAGGTAACCCCACAGGCATCAGCCCTCCTTCCCATGTTGTTAGCAGCGTGTGGAAGTGGAAGAGGGAGATAGAGAAGATCATTTTCTTGGTTTGGGTCATGTAAAATGCCTTGCTAATTGGTCTCATCATGAGGGGTGCAGTTCTTCCCACCCCTGTTGCTGATGAAGGGCAGGTAAGCTCAGTCAGATCCTCTGAGTTCACGCTGGGACACCTGGAAGGAAAAGTCTTGTTCAAGTCAGCTGCCTACAGTGTGGACATTTGAGGGATGTCTGGTTATCTTCAAAAGGAGTGGATAGAAACATAGAGTGATTAATCTCATCTTCAGTAGACATCTGAAATGTGTCAGATAAAATGTGAGGGCTTCAGCATGCGAGGCTTTAGCCTGTTTTGCTGAACGTGGCTTTTCAGCTTCTGTTTTGCTGGCTAAATCCATCGGAGTGGATGAAAGTATTACACCACCACCTCTTGACAAAACGTTGAATCCTGGCCAAACTACACTGCTGCAACAGAGAATTTGCTGAAAAAAAAAAAAAAGAAAAATGAAAAAGCCTGATCTCTGCGAGTTGACTCTTCCTTTATCCCTTTTAAGGTCATGTGCAATGTGTCGAGCTCCTGGCGTCCCATGGGGTAAATATAGACCACAACATCAAGCACCTGGGTACTCCACTCTATGTAGCATGTGAGAACCAGCAACTGAACTGTGCCAAGAAGCTGCTTGAGTCAGGTAAAAACAACAACAAAAAAAAGAGAATAGTCTACTTTCATTTCCTGCAACATCTATCTTTAGATTGTCTTTACATCAAAAATTCAGAGGAGCTCCTGCTTTGGGTCCAGGAGATGTTTCACTCCCAATAGCAGCCCTGCTTTAATGTGGTAGTAGGGTGATCAGGGTCTTCTTGAGCCAGGAATTCAGCTTGATAGCTCCCAAAAGAATGATGGATGATCCTGGATTTTACATGGCTGATTGTGCCTGGAACAAGCTATCCTTTCCAGTGTCAATGCATGTGATGATGCAGTTATTTGAAGTGGACAGGAAAAAATTTCATTTTTAATTTTTTTTACCCTCCTCTTCACCCACTTTTACATGGTATTTCTGCAAACATGTTTTAATTTCCAATGAGTTCATAAAAAGTTTGAGACCTTTCCAACACAGAAGAAGGTTCAGCACTGTATCTTTTGCATCACACAAATCTACCTGTAAGTCTAAACTCTTACATAATTACACAGAACCACTTCTCATTATCTGCAGTAGTACAGGTCTTCTAGCCAAAGGGGCCGTATAACCTAAAGAAGCCACATAGCTGGTACAAAAATGTTGGACCAACAAAGCTACTCTAGAAAAAACAAAGCAAAAATCATATATATCATCTTTTAGGTCAGTCACTGTTTAGTACAATGATCTTTTTCAGGAAGAAGCCAAATACAAATTAATCTAAATATTAAATGTTTGGCAACTGTTTTCTTTTTCTGATAATTTTTTTTTCGGCTGCCTCCTGTATAAGGGAATGTGTACTATAAAACATTATAGTTTTTGAATTAGTTCTGCAGCTCACCTTTCTTAGGATGTTTTAGGAGCCATTAATCCAGCGTAGTGAATGGAGGAACTCTCATTAGGGGTGCTTATGGCCTCTTCTACCAAGGACCTCTAGAACTTTTCCATCCTTGCATTTTTTCCCTAACAGATACTTTGACATTTAGAAATCCCACCAGCTTAAGCCTCCAGTACAGAGCATGTTGAAATCCTGTGTTTATTTTAAGGGGTAGGAAGCAGAGGTGGGCCACAGGTGGAACTGCATCTTTGTCTTGCTTCAAGATATCCATGGGCTGGGCTGTGGGTGAAAGCTTTCCTCATGCACCATTCCTCCAGGATCATTTTCTTAGTCCCAGCCCCACTCCTCAGCCAGTGAGTGTTGTGCTTGTGCAATTTGTAGCATTAAGCACCAGCATAAAGGAGTCCAGCTCTACAGTGTTTGTGTGCAGGCTGCAGCATTTGTGTGTTGTTCAGAGAAACAGCAGCTAGTGCAGTGAATGAAAATAGTTTAGTTTAGTCCTTGTTTGTTGTCATTGTTCTTTGCCCTCTCTTGTTGTCCAGGAGCAAATGTGAACAGTGGCAAGGGCCTGGACTCCCCTCTGCACACGGCTGCCAGGAATTGCAGCGTGGAGCTGGTGAAGCTGCTGATGGACTTTGGAGCAGATGCTTGGGTGAAGAATGCTGAAAACAAGAGGCCAGTGGAGCTGGTCCCACCTGGCTGCCCTGTGGGCCAACTGTTCCTGCAGAGAGAAGGTGCCCCTTAGAACTTGTTCTGGGGAAAACCCACACAGTCTTGCACAAGGCTATGCTATTCCAGGCTGCTGGCATTAGAACAGTGGGAACAACTGAGCCTCCATTTGCTGACATAGGGACATGGTTCAAGTGCCAGAATATAGTGGTGCAGTGACAGAGATAATGGTAAGAAAAATAACCCTTCCTAAACATCCAGGGTTTGAAACTTCTGCATCAGGAGGCAATCGTATGGAGCTTGCCATATAATATAAAATAGAGTTTAGGGTGAATAAACCTAAGCTAATAAGCAAAAGACTCCTTAGAAATTAATGGTAGCTTTTTTCATTACCTAAAACTTTGAATTTAGTGAGAATCTCTCAGTTCCCTTGTGTCAGACAGCAGTAGACCCAGGAGTGTTCTATAGAGTGTGCTGACAGATGCAGACAGCAAATCACCTCTGAGGGGAATTCAGGCTGGATAGTGAGGATGAGATTTGGGAACTCTAGTTATACAGTAGATTATCAGGTTTATACATCTCAGCACAAATGCATAAATGGAGATATGCAACCCCCAACATTTTAATGCACATAATACTAAAAAAAGTATATTGAAGAACTTGTTTTCTAATTCTTTGCCCTTTACTTTTATACTTGGTCCAAGCTTTACATAGATGCAAAAGTATCTTTAAGATGAAAGACTGTGTGATTTTTTATTTTGGACATTAGAGAAAATTGCACAGGTATGATGTAGGAATTATATATTTATATTCATTTATACACTAGACTTTCTCTAAAGACCAACTTTATGCACTGAATAATAACATCAGTATCAAACCATAAGCTTAAATTTTAGAAAGAGTCCATTTTGTATTTGTAAATTAAATAGTTCCAGGTATTTTTTTAATTGATTATGAAATTTTTAATGAAGTATGGAGAGAAATGGTTTTTAGTATTATTGCAGGAAATTAGAACAAGATCTCTAGTGTCTACTCACTTTTGTACTTTTTCCTTAGATTTTCTCATTCAGCCAGCAAGCTATAAACATTACCAAGTAATCTGGATTTTCATTGTTTTAAACAAATTGGTGAGGGTGGAGTCCATGCCAGTTACATGTTGATGGGATTGTTGCCATAGAAATATTTACACTCAGGTAAAATTGGAATGACGAAATGACGAATCAGACCCTGCTTAAAATAAAAACATGAAAGTAGCATGGAAATACCTGTGCTGTGCATGTCATGCATGAGGAACAGATGTTTGGTTTTCCAGTTTAATCTATGGCACACAGAGCAATGATCTTGTTGAGTCCCAGTCCCTGCTGCATTTGATTCCTGACTCCCATGGCACCGCATGTGTCCTGTTTATTTGAGACAGAAAAACATTTCAGGCACGCCCTGTGGAGCTGGCCTGCAAACACTGCTCAGGCTGAGCTGACAGCATGGGCAGTGAGAAACCTTTCTAAGTGAAATTCAGCAATCAAAATCACAAACAATAAATGCCTGAAGGGAATTTCCCTGTGGAATAGTGGTTTTTCTGATGTTCTCCAATGTGCCCTCCTCTGCGTGGGGTCATGCCTGTGGACAGTGGATGTCAGGTTCTTTGGCTGGCTGAACAATTGCAGCCTGGGAGAGTGGTGCAAAGCTGCTCTCCTGCCCTGCTCCCATGCAAGGCTCCTCTCCCCCAGGCCCCAGCTGCTGGAGCCCTGCAGCCCATGGCCAGGCAGGCTGCAGGGGTGTCTGCCCACCAGAGATGAGTTGGTGACCCAGTCACCCTCCCAGGACTGGCCCAGAGCAGGCGCAGTACATGTGGTGGTTCCCTTCCTAGCAGTTCACCATGCTGCTGGACCATCCCCTGCCTGCATCTCAGGGACAGTCCTGAGTGTGGGTGGGAGAGCTAGTGAGTGCTCCAAAAATGTACTGTGTTTTTGAAGAGTGCGCTTGTGTTTGCAAAATATTTTTCAGTGTAGTGTCACTGCTTGTATTTTGATAAGTCTTCATGTTTTGGGTTTGGTTGTTTTTTCTTTTAATGGAAGCTTTTGTTTTTTTAATGAGATGTTTGCAGGCAGTCTTTGTCTGTGGGATCAGAGTCAAGCACAAGTGCACAGTGATACTGCAGTAGTTTAACCAGCTTGCCTTGTTTTGTACCTAAGAACAGGGTAACAACTCCATATCCTGGCTCCTAGCAGAAGGGTGCAGCCCTTGTCATAGCACAGCAGCCTGCAGCCTTGCAGGGCTGCATGAGGGAAGTCTCAAAATGAGATGAAAGCTGCAACCTCACTGCATTTTTGTTGCAGCCTCCCTTCCTTCTCTCTGCTCTGCAGGAGGGAGGGCACCTAACCTGTCCCTTCCTGGCTCACTCACCTCCCTCTGGCTTTCTGCTTCCCTGTCCTCCCCACTCCCTGCATCCAACCCCCTCGTTGGTGCCCATCTTCTCACCTGCCCTCCCACAGCCCTGCCTCCCTACACTCTTCACCCCATGCAAACGATGCTCTGGGGGCTGAACACAGACAAGTGCCACAGGTAAAACTTCACATAGGATCTTCCTGGAAAGGAGAAGTCACCCAAACAAGTGCATAATGCTAATATTCTTAGTTTTTTTAAAAAAGTGACAAAGATTCTTCAACAGGACCCCCATCTATCAGTATGGGACTGGTTAACCTGGAAGGTTTAAATAAAAAACTATATAGTGTTTATTTCACTTTGTGTTCATCACTGTTATGAAATATGCCTTAAGAAAGCAGTGGACTGAAAACTTTGATCTCACTGGGGGAGTGAGAGAAGGAAGGGCTTTTAAAGTAGCATTAATCATCTCTTCTCAGATAGTACAAACATTTTTACATCTTAAAAGGGAAAGGCTGGTCCTGCTGATGCCAGCTGAGTAATGACAGAGCAACTAGGCATGGACTGGATTGCAGGTGGGCAGGTGTCCTTTGGAGGATGCAGGTTTGACTTTTCACAGCTGAGTATGGAAACCTGGTGAGAGGGGTTGCAGGAGGTGGATTGCACAGCTGCTGGTTCAGGTTTATAGTCCTGGCATTATAGAGCCATGTGTGTGACCTCTTCCCTGGATCTTTCTCCAGGGCCCCTGTCCTTGATGCAGCTGTGCCGCCTGTGCATCAGGAGGTGCTTTGGATACAAGCAGCATCAAAAAATAACTGGACTTCTCCTCCCAGATGAGCTGAAACATTTCCTTCTCCACATGTGAGCCTTTTCATGTTCAAAACAGTGCCTTTAATAACACAGCAAGGTTTGTTGACTTTTTTCATCACTAGTGTTGCCAGTGTTTGCAATGATAATTTATGGCAAATTTTGGTCTCCAGTAAAGCCCGGTCTAAGAAGCACAGGACTGACCAACTCGCCCAGTCCTCACTGCCATCACCCCACCAAATCCTTTCAGAAAGAAACAATCCTGCATGGTTTCATGGTGAAGCTTGGAAGTGTGATGTGAGGGCCCCCTTGAAAGCACAGAAAATTGGCGAGGCATTTTAAGATACATCTCTTGATTCTCTGGCACAGTTCAGAAGCCTTGTGGTTGGCAACCCTTTACAAAGAAAACACATACCCCAGCCCAGCTGAAACAGCATTTCATGTAAACATTAGGCACTCCAGGAGAGCTACAGAGAGCTTTCTGTAAGCAGTACTCATGTGCCTGTCACTAGTGAGGGCTGTGTCCACACCATGAGTCAGGGGAGGGAACCAGCTGAACCCATGTGCCAAACAAGGAAGGCCCTCTGGCAGGAGTTATTTATTTTCCGAGGGTATCAAACTGCAGACAGATAAGCACCGACCAACAATCATCTGCATTTAGGCCAGCATCTGAAAGAAGCACTTCTGCCATGACAGCAAATAGGTCACTGCTGATGGCAGCTCCCTACAGTGCAGCAATAGCAGGGCAAAAGTTTTTAATTATCCATTAAAGGCAATTATTCCTGATATTTTGAGACATAGAAGAGCTACAGTTCAGAACTACCCATTTTCTCCTTGTAGCGTGTTATTTTTCAAGGACACAGGCTAACAGGCTATCAGTAGCAGGCACTGAGTGCTCCCCTTTCCTGCCCTGAAAATTAAGTGATATTTCCTAAACATTTTTCAGCATGCACCAGAAAAACAACAGCTTCTACACCCCTTCTCCACCCAAGAAAATATTAAGAGTGAGATAGTATTTTTTTTCTGGGAGAGTTGCTACCTCATTCATAGCATTTTCCATGGAAGTGGTAATAATAATGCTTCTAATATGTGGTCATAAAACAAACAATGAAATCAAAGTCCATTCCAAATTTAAAAAACAGTGAAAATTACTGCCCCCTGCTCAGTTGCTGAGCAGTTGACTCAGTGTAATATGACGTGTGTAGTTCTTATTCCACTGAGGTCATAAGAACAAACATTTCCAGCTAAACAGTAACACTGGGCATTTTTCTTTCCCTTTCAGAAATGGGTCCTGCTGCCACAAAGAGAAGTGCAGTTGTGACCCCTCTCTGCTCACTTGGTGCTCCCCTGGGGATTTCAGCTGCCTGATACATGTGGGAGCAAGGATGCTGAGACTCCTGCTCTTCTTCCCGTGGCACCTTTCCTTTCGAGTTTTAAGCCAAAGGGATCTGCATCACCTGGGAGCAGCAGATCCCTGAGGGGCTGGTGTGTCACTCACCCCTGAGCTGGAGGGGCAGCCACACACTTTGGTGCTTCTGGAGATCCTTTTCCACTTCACTTCACTGTGGAGACTCCGTAGGAGTGGGCTGGGTGTGCAAAAACTGATGACATCACCAACACCAGCAATGAGAGATACAGAGTCCTCATCTCAGAATGGGAGGACTGGCAGCCTTCAAATATATGAGAGCTGATTCTGGTGTTCACCAGTGTGCCAGCCTGCCTTGTGCAAGTGCAAGGTTAGAAAGAAGAGATCAAATGCTACCTGGATGCTGGTATTTGATGTAAATCACAATTCAAATCCTTGTCTGCACAACATGACTGCAGGCTGTAGCTATCCAGTGTGGTGGTTTGATTCCTTTGTGCTGGCCAAACACAGCACAGTTCTGTTGGGTTTGTGGGACACTAAATTGTACCCTAATGGGGTAAAATGATGAGCACAGTTAGGTCTCTAACTCCTCTGGTGATAGAGACACTTGGGAATGTGTCACTAACCTGACACAGTTCATCACACTTGTCTGAGCTTTGTAAAAATTACCTGGCTGGTTTAACGTGGCCTTCTATGTGGTTTCCCTCATACCCAGGACAAAAAGTAGACATCTGTCTTCACAGAGGTTGAATAAAAGCAGGTATCAGGGATGGAAAAAGTGTATTTTTGTAAAATCAGTGTCTTGGTTAAGCTGAATCTGCATTGAACAGGCAAGGAATGGACAATGAACTTTGGTCTTAGCTTTTGGACATTAAAGTGGGAAGAATCCCTGCTTTGGTGACACAGTGGGAAGCTGGAGATCAATCTCATTATATTCTAGATGATGAAGAAACATTTATGTACGTACTGATTTTACTTTTGCCTTTAGGCATCTTATTTTGTAACTTCAGCCAGTGGGTTTATAGGAGTAATGATAATACCAGGAGGAAATTGCTCTGAGAACCAGGTGAGGGTGTTGTTTCTAGTTTGCTTTTCTTATGAAAATTTCATGGTATGACTGTTTACTTGAATTTCTTCCAAATGTAATTAGGATGAATTCTGTAAACTCAGCTTGTATCATCTCTGTGTCTTTACTTATTTATTTTCATAAAAATTGTGGTCAGCACTGGTGAATTACAGCTCTATGCATCAACAACTTACCAGTTATAAACTGTAAAAGTACAAGATGCAAATTGAATAAGCTCATTATAGGTGAGGTTTTTGAAATAAACCCTGTATTTGCAACCATTCAAAATGCAATGCAGGACCTAAAGGATTGTCAGGAATGTATTTTATTAGATTCTTTCCTATTTTTATGCTAACAGTTTAAGGATAGTTAAACCACAATTTTGTAGGATATTTTTACAGAAATAAATAGTTCATATGCTTCTGTTTGTTAGTTTTTTGGGTTTTTTTTATTCAATTTTAAATGATAGCCCTGATTTTGTGTATTGACTGATACAATGGAGTTTTGAAGTCTAATTTCTTGCAATCCCACCTGCAGGCAGGTAGTGAACAGAATATTTCCTTCAAATAAAGCTGTAGTAAAGATGAGACGAAAATACAAATTCTGTGCAAATCTTGCCTTCGGTGTTTTAATGTAGAGCTGGACTCCTGAAATTCCTTCTATGCTCACTTGAAGGTTGGTGAAAAGGAGATAGAGATTCCTTAATTGGCAGGAAAAGATGTAAATTTAGATGGTCACGGTCTTCAGCTCGGTGGGGTGTTTGTTTGTTTGTTTGTTTCTTTGTTTTAAGCTGATTTGCATACATTTATTTCTCCTGCCAATTAAGCAAAAGGCACATGCAGTGTCCTGGTGCTGTTGTGTGCTTGTACACAGCAGGAACCCTTTACTGGCAGTGGGAATGTGGAGGTCCCTGTGTGGTCAGCAGGTCTGTCAGTGCCCTGGGTAGCCTGTTGGGCTGGGCAGGTGTGGAAGGACAGTCATCCCCTCTCTGATGCATCTCTGGGGGTCCCTGCCCACAAAGACCAGCTCAAAGAGTGAGGGCAGTGCCAGAAAATTGCTTTTCAAGGTGTTTTTTCTGATGGATAGAGAGCTGCTTATGGAAACTGGAACTAGAAATACTTCAACAAAAGAAAACAATGGATTTAAGCAAGACAAGGATCTTTTGTTTTCTTGAAATATGTCTGCAATAAATTCTTGCAGTTGCTAGGTGGGATCAGTCACATCCCAGGACACAGCTCTTCCTTCTGCAGTTGTGTGAAAAAGTCCACAACTGTCCTGTCCATTTCTTGTTGGTTTATATTTTCTCTTAGCTGGAAACCACAGACATGCAAATCCAGTAAATGTAAAATACAGTTTTGGAGCATACTCAGAGAATGTCCTCTTGCCTGTCCACTGACACGAATTCTTTTCAAGATGACTAAGAAGGAAATAAATTTTACTTCACTAGCTTAACCAAATGGGACAGACTGGCTGAAAAATAGTAGGCTAGTGGTGAAAAAGGGAGTACTTTTGTGCCTAATGTGGGATATGCTCAATTCCCATCAGACTCATGTTCTTGGGAATCATGGGTCTGAGACCTGATGCTCCTGAATCCACTTTTTCTTGCTTAACACATGCACTGTATTTGTCAAAATGGAGACTGCCTTACTCTGCAGTTCCAGCCTGAATCCTGCTAAAGGCTTTGGACAAAAATTCCTGGGGGTTATTTCCATGCATATTGAGCAATTATTTGTCATTCCTTGACACATTGCTCAGCTTACTGCTCCAAGGGATACTCACTTTCATGCACCAGGCAACACTTGATGCAAAACTGCTCTCTAGGATACCTAGGGGAGTCCACTTTTCTTTAAAATGACAGCAGTGAACTATTGCTGGGAAGAGAAATGTTTCAAATCCTTGTATCATTCAACACAGTAACCCTTACTCCAGCCCAGCCTCAGTGCTGAAGAATACCTGGCTCATGTCACCCTGCAACAAGGTCTTGTCTCTTCTGTGCCAGGTGAAACCTTTCCTTTCTGAACTACTTCCTTTGCACTTTTAAAGGTCTTGAAACTCATTAATCATCACTGATTCAAGTGACACAGCACTAGATTCATGGCTTTAGTGACTGTGAGGTAAAATTGAGTTTGTAATCTGTGAGCTGTCTCACTTCACAAATTAAACTGTGGAGTCTCTGCCGAGTCTATGGCTTTTGAAATCCCTGGAGCTTTTCTTTCTGTGTTTTGTGAAATGCAGCAGTAGCAGCTCTTTCTCTCATGAAAGCATGGACTCTGAATCACAGAGGTTCATGCAGACCTGGGAAAGATTTTATGAATAGGACAAGTGTAGGGTTTTGCTCATTGTCATCAAGACTGTACTTTTTATTACCTTATTTTGAGGAAAGGGAGTTGCATTTTTTTTTCCTGATTAAATAATTTTACCAAAACAGGAAGAGTTAGGGTTGGGAATTTCTGCATGGGGCAAAGCTCTTGGCAGCTGCTTTGCTCTCCCCAGGCCTCTCTGAAGGAGCATCACCCTGTGCTAGACTCAGCTTTTTCACCCTCTGTCGGAGCATGAGGACTGAGACTGACAAACTCTTTGTTTCTTCCAACCCTTTATATAAAATCTTTCCTACAAGTTGGTAGGCAGAACCTCCACCTTCCCTGGTCTCTTCAATGAAGACTGTGGACATCCCTTTCTGAAATAACTGCATTGATACCCATCAGTTCAGAACAGGTGATCAGTGCATTTTTGCTCCTCAGATAATAATAATGGTGAGCACAAGGTGTGAGCACATCCTGATTTCAGTGGGTTTATTTCTATTCATTTATCCCATAGGAAAGATGGAGCACTGCTCTGGTTCTGGAAGTCCAAGCTCAGTCTCTTTGCTCACTGACCACACTGAAGGGGGTGGTTTTGTCCACAGCTCCCAGTCTTTTTTTCAGTCAGCCAAATAACCCTAAACAAAACCTTTCCCTCACAGAGCAAAAGTTAAGAAGTAGCTTTTTCTCCTTTTCAAGCTCTAATTACTTTTATTATTTCCCAGACTAGAAAACAAACAAACAGTTCAATACAAGTCAAGGAAATTGCTCATTTTTCTTGCAGGAACAGAAGGAAACACAAGAAAAATATTATCTACCATTTGGGCTATTGGGAAATATTCATTATAGGTGATGGAAGCAAGTTCAGATTCCCTCCTAGAATGAAATAAATTTTCTATATTTGCTATCCCTGTTGCTTTGGAGCTGTATCCTCCTTGGTTTTGGTGCATCTAAGCTTTCCTCTCACCCAATTTACCCAGCAAGACTGTATGACTCCAGTTCAGTGATATTTACTCACTGATTGTGCCTCAGTGCATGAGAGGCCAAATGTTTGGGTTAGGGCATCCCTGGGCAGGGCCTGGAGCTGTGGGTGGATGAAATGGGGTCCTGGCCCTGGGGGGCCCCAGGGGCTGCCATGGGGCAGTGAGTGCTGGTGGTGCCCTCAGGGCCTGGACATCTGGGTAACCATGGAAACGCTGCATCCATGACATCCATGAGCATGGCAAGAGATCTGTTAATCCACCACATTTCTTTGGTATGCCTAATGCCCTCCCTCTGTTCTGAGGGCATTGTTGAGTTTCCAGTTAAGTTTACCTAAGAAAATGAGGAATTGTTTCTTAGTCTCTCCTCATTACTCCCTTGATAGTCCTTTCTGTCATCCCTCCCTCTTAGCTTCTCTTTCTCCCACACCAGACTCCCAGTCTCTTTAGCCACTCCATGGACAAAGACACAGGTGACCAAAATACTGTGATTCTGTCTGTAACACACACATCCCCCTAAAAAAAACAACAAATAAATCCAACAAAAACCAACCAAAAAAAAATCCCAAAAAACCACAAACAAACAAAAAACCCCAACAACAACAACAAAACAAAACAAAAAACCCACCCCCCAAAAAAACCAGAAAAACACCAAAACAAACAAACAAACAAACCATCAAAGAAAGAGAAGCCAGAGCCCAGATCTACCTAATGCTCTAATGCTTCTGGCTTCTTTCCCTGAATGTCCTTTACTGTTTTTGAGATACTTGCCTGTTCTTGGCTCACATAGTCAGACACGTTAGTCCAAAAGAAATACCTACTGAAAACACCCTGGGCTCAGTTCCTGAGGGTGTTTTGCATATGCTCTCTATTTTCAGTTATTTCACAAAACTATCCTGTTGTTTTAAATGCCTATCCTGTATTAAAGGGGGATGCTACCTGCAATGCTCCAACAAAGGACACAGCATAGGGAGTTCTTTTTTTCATGAGTTGAAAAAAGTGCTGTGCCTGATCCCTGTACACATCTGGACTTTTGTCTGTTATTCCATGTGCCTGGACAGCTGAGAAGTGGACAGGCAAGACATTTCTTCTAAGCACTAAAAAAATAAAAAATAATAATAATAAAAAAAATCCCCAAACCGCTATGAAGCAGGACTGAAAGAACATTGAGCAACATATGGGACAGCAGTAACTGGACAGGTTTCAGGCTCGGATGGCTGAGCTGGGGATCTGCTGTGTCCCTGCCGCAGCAGTGCCCCTCCCGGGGAGGAGGGCCGGGCAGGGCAGTGCCCGGTTCAGCCAGCAGATGGAACCGCCGGCACACAGCTCCGCAGAAAAGAGGAATCACCGGTGGGAAAACAGAGATGGAAAAGATGCGGTGCTGGGAGTGAATGCAACCTCAGGATCGCACGGACCAGGGAATTTCCCATCATTGCCATTTCCATCTGCGAGTGGTGCAGCTTTCCTTTTTTACTGTCCTACTTACTGCCAACCTTTCTACATCGATTGTCTGAAAGTGGCAGGATGCATACAATGCTCAGTTTGTCTTAACAGATAGGTTAACTGTAATTTTTTTTTTTTTTTTTTTTTTTGTGAAATCTAATGTTTTTACCGCTTATACATCCTGTGAAGAAAGCACTGGAAAACTCTGAAAAACATGAACATGTGTGCTCTCAGGCACTGGTTGTCAGTGACCTGTAATTAGAGGTACCCTGCAGCTCTCCCAGTCTCTGAAGGGTCTGCTTAGTTTTTTGCACAGCATCTTGCTTAATATGTTTTTCTTCTAACCTCCTTTAGCACTTGACATAAAAAAGATCAGTTCCAGAAAACAGAACATTCGTACCTACTGCAATTACATATAATTAACCAATTAGAAACAGAAATCTGTCTTGTTTTCCAGAATGAGTGCTTACTGGTGTATAATGCCTTTCAAAACCCCTTCTCTCTTCTAGGGAAATAATTACTGTTGCTGGCTTCCTAATTTCACAGGCTGGTTGTTATCACTTTCTAGACAGCAGCTCCAAGCAAGAGTACTTTCCATAATTTTTTTGGGGGTAGGAGTGATCCTAGGAGCCTTCTCCTAAAAATCATGTAGCACAGAACTTTACAAAGCCATTCGATGTCACAGCCAGGACTTGCCACGTCTGTGCCTCCTGCTGTGCAGTGACTCTGATTTCAGGGAAATGTCTTATTTCCATGTCCTCTCTCAAATATTTTATTTATCCCACTTCCCACATCATACAGCCCAGAAGATGTATGCATTGTATATGACAATCTAATTAAGATCCATGTCATGGAAATAAATGCCTTCACATGCTGCCTGCACACTCTTAAGTGTAACACATGCTGAGAGTTGTCATGGCAGACTTTCACACATCCTTGCAGATCAGGTAATTTGGGAAGACATCCAAGAGACTGCCCAGAGATGTGCATTTGCCTTTGCACAAATGGAAGCAGCTACTTTGACACTGCTCCCATTTCTTTGAATCTTCCACAGGAGCTGCCTAGAAAATTGCAACTATCAGTGAGTAAAACATTAGGGGGTAGGAATGGCATCACAGACTTGATGTGTTTGTCCTACTTCTGTTTAGCAAATTGCAGCTAGGGGGTGTAAATATACAAGGTGCACAACCCCTTCACTCATCTCTTCTGGCTCCGTAAAAAGCCACAAAGAAAGGAGACCTGTGCTCAGCTTTGCTCTCTACCACCTGCCTGCCTCTGGAATGCCTCTGGGAGAGGGGAATGATGCAAGCACTGGAGAGCTACTGGTTCATTGAATATGGGTCCCATCTCAAATTGCTGCATATTTTGATGCAAAACTTCCAGCTGTGATTGTACTGAGACTGCTGTTTTTTCAGCAGAGCTGTAGTTTGTGTGATGGTTGGTAAAACAGTGCATGAGGTGAGGAAATCTCGCTTCATATCACACATCAGACTTTAAAGATATTTTGGATGACAATAAAAACATAGTTGCTTGACTGCCATTTTGGCCTTTCCAGACTTCTGTTAAAGTGCAGCTATTCAAATATAACCAGAGGGAAAAAAGAAGATTTCTTGGTGGAGCTTTGTACAAATTGCTGCTCTTCTCATTTCTGATAATTTTAAGCAATTTTCTCTCCAAGATCCCATTGTTACTTCCACTAACACACTTATTGACTCATATCTATGGAAGCACCTTGCCTCCTGGCTTCTTTTGCTGGCTCATTGCTTGTACTTATTGCTGCATTTCTCTGAAGCAATTTCATTAAATTCTGCTTTATGGCTATCACAGAAATCTGCTGTTAGGATATAGTGCCCTTTCATGTTCATAGGAAGTGCAAGTTCATTCTGTCCCCTGAATTTTATTAATCTCTTTCAATCATTTAAAAATGAAAAATAAAAAATCCAAACCAGTTAAGTTACTGCAGGATTTTGCGTCTTTCCATTACCAGCAAAATAAAGCTAATTTCCTGCAGCTTTCTGCTTTGAGCTATAAAGCTTTGGTGTGGATTACTTTTTTGAGAGCTATTATAATTGTCCACAGGCAGAACAAGTTCAGTAAAATATCAGCTTCTGAATCTCCAAAGAAACATTCATTAGGGAAAAACTTGGAGCTCTTTGTTTGCAGAATTCTGTAGTTACTTAAGAAGCATTTATGTAACCTTCATCTCATGAAGGGTGACTGCTAGCATTAGTATTTTTAAAGTGCCACACAATTATGAGGCATGAATGTGAACATTGTTGAGGGAATTTGAAAACACTTTTGAAAGCAAAAGGCAGATAAAAAAAAAAAAACTAACCTAAAAAGAAAAAGGAAAAAACCTTCACAAAGCTGAGAATCATACACTGGCTCAAAGGTACTTTTACATCTGCATCCAGGACAAAAAATATACCCAAAATAGACACCTGTAATTTTTGATAGCTGTTCTTGATGTTGCAAATGACACTGTCACAAAACTTCCCTTAACAACCAGATCCTCAAAGCTATTCAGATGCCACAGTACAGTATTTGGGCCAGAGTGTGAGGGAGAGGCTCTGTGGTCTCATGTTTGGCCATCCCTTAGGGTAGTGGCATGTACACTACCTTATGAAATCCTGCTGCATTTTCAACACATCTCTTTAATTGGTTTCAAAGAAATCCCCACATTCCTCTTACTCCACAATGCAAGGTGTGTAAGTGTCCCTGGTGGTTCCTGGATGCCCCACAGCCAGGTGCCATGGCTACAGGGGACATCTTTCCTCCAATGTGTGGGTAACCTGAGGAGTCACACACCTGCCCTTGCATGCCAGCATCTCTTCCAGATGCAAAGGCAGTGCACAGTGAAACTGGAATTAAGGATTCCCTCCAGGTGTTTCACAATTGCTAAAAAGAAACTCATGGTTGGTTTGGCATCACTAAGGCTGAACAACATCTGGGTGCCACAGCACAATTGAGTTTCTGCTCCATACATTGCCAACATCACGGACCAGACTAGAAAATACTTTTTCTTCCTTCAGACCACCATGACTGGATATCTTTTTCATAAGGAGGAAGGGGTTTACAAAGTGGAGGTAGTATTTACCCACCAAAGAGGCAGAATGATGATTTGTGTACACCTGGAACAGCAGGATGGTCAGATGGTCAGACTGTAGATGTTATTCCAGCAACACTGGAATCATAGGATGTTTTTTACAGCCCTTGCCTATCTAAAGGGTTCAAAGGTTTTGTAAGCTTATTCATCCAACAAGTGGTTAAGCAAGAAAAGGGTGTCAGATGCTGTTAAAGGAATCAGAACAATTTGGCAGTTTTGTTTCATGAATTATGGGATACCATGCTTCTCCCAGAGAAAAGAAGTGAAAATATGTAGGCTGTCCTGGAGAAGGATGTCTTGCATTGCCTTTACCAACTGCTCTGTGCATTCTGCCAGGCAAGATATATATACATGGCATTTCAGAAGAGGCAGTCATACTGGATGTATTTTCTGTTAATCCAGTTTGATTATCAATAACTTTCTCACAGTTATAACTGCAATGAAAACCAGCTGCATATTAAGTACCTACAGTGTTATGTAACTTCAAACAGTTACGAGAGAAAATTATACCATAAACCTCAAATGGGCATCCAAAATTAGGAACCTTGCTGTGACTCTGTTCCTTGATTGTACAGCAGAGACTCCTTGCTGAGGAGCTGCAACAAAGCATTGACTAATGTTTTTGTCACAGCAGTGATCAGCCCTAAAGAAAAGTGCTGGATGAAATGAATAACCTTGTCACCAGGGCTGGAATAGCCCACGAGGAATGAGGCAGGGTGCCAACCAACACACTGAGCAATGAGAGGGAACCACATTGCTCCACACATGTCTGCAGTGACAATGCAAGATCTAGGGGAAAAATGCTATCCTACAGTTAAAAACCACAGCTGGATTCATAGGTCTAAGGAGACTGAACTGAAGCTAAAGGGACAGCATTATTCCTAGCACTGCTCAGATTTATAGGGATCCATCATGAAGTTTAAGGTGTTGTGACTGTAATTAATTGGTCTACTATGAAATGCACTAAAAAGCAGAAAAAAAAGAGAAATTATTTCAAATTATTTGTCATGCCTCATATGTGTTGTATTAAAAAAAAAAAACAACTTAAAGGAAAGAATAGGAGTAATGAAATATTTGTGCTGGCTTTCACAGTAGTGTTCAGGTGAAGTCCAGTAAACTTCCCACCACTAACATCCAAAGTCTCATCATAGTTATGCCTCCTAAAATTTGGTCCTTTCCTAAGGGAGACCAGCCCTGAGGGTGACTGGGTCCCAGTGCCTGCCTGGCTGGCTGGGTTGATCTGAGTGCTTGCCACACTCCTCACAGAGAAGGGCAGGAGAACCTCAGCACATCTGTTTAATGGCCCACAGTCCCTCCCTTTCTTTATCCTTGGCTCATCTCTCATCTTTGTTGTTTTGGCACCTGAGATATCTCAAGGATGTGCAAACTCCGTGCAGTCCACGACTTCTGAAATAGATGAAAACATATGACATCTTTCAGATGTTATTTAATTTAACACTTAACAATTAGGTAATTCACAATAATGTTGTGATGATTGTTGCAAAAACTAACTAATTTTCTAGATCTTTAAAAGCTTTACTTGGTTTTTTGCATTCTGTCACTTTGCTGAGCTGTCAAGAAGGACGGTAAACCCAGTAAGGCTGTTGTACACTACAATTTCCCATGCAAGTGACCTTTGAAAAAGTTTAGTGCAAAAGCCTGCAAACCTTTTCGTAGCTTTCCTTTTATTGTTCTCCTTGAATGACATGAAAAAAAATTGGTCTAAGGTGATTTCAATACTCAGAGACATTAATGTCCTCATGTCAGGGGAGCAGATGAACTGTACCTTAATAGACTGGAACACTCACCATCAGAAGTTCTAAGACTTCTACCAAGGATGGACAGAAGGCATTCAACTGGAGAATTGCTGACACTGCACCTATCCTCAAAAAGCAGAAAAGTGCAATCTGGACAACAAAAGAATTGACATGTCCTCCTCCCTCCAAACAGCTGTCCTTGGTATTACCTGAAATTGTGCAGGAAGATGCCGTAGTTGTTGAGGAGGTAGAACTTAAAAACATATTGATTGTCTCAGTAGCCCTGTGTCCACCTTTTTCTTCTACCATTGCTTCTTGTCCCTGGCAACAAAGTGACATCATTACTGTGGGGAAGTTTGGGCTCCCTGAGCAGTTTGAGATCTGAATCATCCTGTGGGATGAAGAGCTTGCTGAGTAACATCTTACTGAAGGGTATCCTTTGCAGGAAAAGGACTGTGATTGTGTAAGAGCTCCAGTCATGAAAGAGGCTCTTAAAGATGGCATCCCCAAAGGCAAAATGTGAGTCACTCTGGTTCCTCTGATACCAGCATCATAACCACATCACTTTGGAAATTGATCTGTTGTTTAGGTGAGTGTGATGCATGGGGTTGTTCAAAAAGGTGGGATGACTTTTTTTCTTTCTCTCCCTGTGATAATGCCATTAGATAATGGCATTAGATAATTAGATATATTAGATAATGCCAACTAAGGCAAAGGCAGAAGGGAATTTCCAAAATTTGCACTCCTTAAAAGCAGTCATTTACAATTTATCAGGAAACACGAAATACTTGTGGTATAGAATACTTTGCAGTGCTCGTACCCACTACTTTTGTTGAATTCTCTGCTTTTGGGAAAATAAACAGCTATATGCTGGTCCATCACTCTGCAACAATGGCAATAAGGAGGCATAATACTAAAGAAAATCCAAGAACTGTACATTGAGACTTCAAGGTCCAGTTTCTCATTGCACGCTAGGAAAAAAAAAAGGGTTATAGGTTAAACCAATACCTCCAGTCAGAACTGTTTCTTCACAGTGTATTTCTCTTGGTGCTCATTTTCTCTCCTACCTCAGCATGCCCCCTGGCCAAGAGAGGTTTAGTACCAACGGCAAGAACTTCTCTTGTAAATAATTCTCAGTTCCCTCAGTTCTTATGATAAGGTTTCCTCCAGGACAGCCACCTCAGCATTTTCTCTTCATTATTCAGATTTGGAATACAAATGCAAATGTATTTGGTGGCTCTCTTGAGAGGCTTGGATTTTTGGTTCTTCACTCAAAGATTTTAAGTTCATCCCCGAAAGAGCACTGTTTGTATGGACTGTGAACATAATGTGAAGTGGGATGTGATGCTGATGAACTCACACCAAATGTTATACAGGCTGCTGGCTGTAAATGTCTTCAAGTAATCTTCCAGTTTCTGTTATGGTATTAGGTTTCTACAGAGAATGCACCCAGGCATTAATGACAGATTATTGATGACTCTGACTGAGCCCCACTACAGGAGGTCAAGCACCCTCCGCTTTCCACAATTATTTCATGGGATTCCGTGTCTTGCCAACATATTTTCTTTAATATTGAGGTTCCACAATCCAGTCTCTCATCTGAGAATAAGACAAAGAGCTCAAAATCCAGAGTATCTGGGGCCAAGGAATTATGGGAAAACAGGACTATCCTGGAATATGGTGCAGAGGTGCCCATTCAAGCAATGCTTGCTCCTTTTGATCCCCTGGTCTGTCTCTTCTGTCCCAGGCTCTTCACATACATGGCCAGGCTGATATTCTTGAAAGAGGCACCTTTGTATCACTGTTTTGGAGATAATTGTCCTCAAAATTCTGAAACCAAGGAGGACTAAATTACTTTTCTGTACCTTCCACTCACTTTTTTGAGGAATCCTGCCTTCAGAAGGCTCATATTTTGCCTTTGATAAGAAAAAACTCTCAGTAAACTCTACTCCTAAATAATTTAAAGGTATCATTTATCATGGCTTTTATCCTTATGTTGAAGACTATTCTGTGAGTCAATAAACCTCAGTATTCAGAAAACTTCCTTGTATCAGGCCTGCTTTCTTTTCCTGCATTTCACCTCATTAGCCCAGGATGTATTTTTCTGCTATCTCACCCTGCACACAAATAGTCACCTTTGAAAATAGGGGAACATTTAACCTTCATCAAAGTGGACTCCAGCAAATCTCTGAGACCATGTCTGTTCCCAAAAAGAAAAGACAGAAAAAGGGGTTTCCTATGTGGCAAAACCAACATCTAGAAAACAAAAAATGTCTGAAGCACGCCAGTGTTTTGAAGGGGAAGTCTAATAGTGACTACAACTGTTGGATGACAGATATTTGCCTGGAAGGGAATACTCTGAGAGGCCAAAAGAGGAGCTGCAAATCAGCACTGAATATTGATGGTGCAGAAGGCTGTAATTCTTAAAAACAACTGCATGCCCAGAATTTGAGTGTCTCAGTGGCAATAAAGCTGGCAAGATAGGATGAATTTTACAAGGAAAAACAAAGCTATATATTGACTTATTAACCAATATCCTAATAAGAGTTTGGAACAACCACAAAAAGAATTTTCAAATCTCCATGAAGGTTTGGGGGTTTTTTTCCAGTATAAACACAAGAAGCTACACAGCTGAGCTGTACACCAGTGGTTATGGACTGACAAAACACTAAAGCATTTTTATGGCAAATGTGTTGGCAAACATGAGGCAGCTCTGCAAGGACTATCAATGTGGCTTCTTCTCTGTCTCATCAAAGCTAGCCTTTAGGATGGGTTTTAAGCTATACTGAAGAGAAACATGACTGATAAAGGACAATTAACAAGCCATTAAGCAAACAGTTTTACAGTCAGCTGTCTATTACAGCAAGTGGCATGTGCAGTGAGAGGTGGTGTTGGGCAGCCACATGTTTTTAGGAATGTACACAGTTGTTCCTACATTGAAATACAAGTAATTGGCAGGGATGAGTGGTCTTCACTGCTGAACATAGGTAGCACTCTGTATCTGCTGAGATTCAGATTTTTTTAAACCTCTGCACTATATGCAGAATTCAAAGAGAAGTGCCCACTAAGAGGGAGCATAAGAGTTGTTGCTCTGCAGGGGACACCTACTGGGCATACTCTGCTCTAAATGATCCTTTTGCTGTGAGGAAGGTTTTTTCATACAGGATATGGCAAAGCAGGGATAAAGGATCTTTATGTCTCAAAATATCATCCAAGTGTTGTCACTCAGCTCTATCTGGGCAGGACAGCAACATGCATTTGAAAGAACAGGATCCCAGAGATTCCAGATAGGTTTTGAAGATGGTCACCATTATTTTGGTCACTGTTTGGAAGGGAGAACATGAATTGTGGCAGACAAATGCAAGGGATCTGGCTTTGTAAGATGCACATTAATATTTTGAATTATGGAGCATATGCAATACCCTGCTAAGCATTTTCATGAAAGGACAATACATTTCTAGTTTGGAGACATGCACCAATGCAGCTGCCAAGGGAAAGAACAATTAATGGAGAAACTAAAGAGCTGGCCTCCGTGCCACACCAAAGAGGCCAATGTCTTCTGAAGCAGCAGCAAAAAATACTACATTTACAGGCAGCCCCACTGTGTTGAAAGGTTTTATTCAAAGAGCTGCAAGTTAATTAGAGGAAAGTTGAAGGGCTGTCAGATAATGCTGAGCTTCATTAAATATCGGCTTCCTGGCAAAAAAAAAACTGAGAGAGAGACAGGATACATTTGTTTTAATTGTTTTTTGCTTTTACCACATCTTGGCCACTTTAAATATCAACTTCCTCCACAATGTAACTGATCAGGCAAAAGGGAGAGGACAGCAAGGGTGCATCACTGTTTTGGCAGGCATTACACTAAGCCAAAAAAAGAAGTAATTAGTGAATGTATTTTTGTTTATGTCAGTCTGGCAGACAACGTAACATCAAAGTACCTTCGGTACACACTGGAGCTTTTAAAGACCTAGGAAATGAGACTCATGAATGTGACAAGAAGAGTTAAATAGAAAGAATTTTTCCTCCAATTTGAATAAAATCACTTGATTTTACTTTCTATAGGCTTATTGGGATATTTTTGCTCTCTTTACAAGATGTTCTCTGTTATATGAATAAAACTTTAGTACTTCAGAGAATCCAACAGGATTTGGATTAAATTTGTAGAATATATAAGGCAAATACAGATGTCTGCTGAAGACTTAAAAGAGTAGCAGAACAGAAAGAGGACATGAACAATCATGGGATCAGAAAAAAAGTCATTCAGTGCAGTGGTTTTGAGGACCCTCAGATCCATAAATCCATTCACAGGGCTATTTCTACAGCATACATTTACAGTAATTAGAAGAGCAAACCATTCCTAAGCAAGCTGCAGTACACAGCAGAGACCCCCACTTTCTTACAAGAAAATAAGTGGGGGTCTGCTGGTGAGAAAGGGTTACAAACCACAGGTTTAGTCCAGGCTAACAAGCAAAGCAAGGGTTCATGAGTGTCTGGGGTCCTTTACACATTCGTGGCTGTAATTCTGAACTGCCTGACCGTACACATGCATTGTTCTCAGCCCTGGAACTCCTGTGATTTGTAGAGTAAATCTTTTTGGGATTTCATGCGTTGCTCTTAGAAAAATAACAGTTTCTAAGTCCACAAAATCTATGGTCATTTAACAGGACAAATGATAACAACTCCTGCATGAAAAATCTTGACCTAAATTCACTAAGTTGTCTCTTCCAGAGAGATTTGAAACACAGAGAGAAAAATTTCAAATTACAGACATCACTGTCTGAGTTGTTGCAATGCCTCACTGATGATTAATTACACTTCAATTTCAAGTTGAATTTGCCTAGCCTCTGCTTTCAGAATAATGTGTTTTTCCAAGGCCTTTTTCTCCCATACTTTCCAGACACCATCTATTGCTTTTTTTTAGGAAACAATGCAAAAGACTTCTTGAAAATGATGGGATTTGGAGGGGATGAGAAGCAATCAATACTGTGCTTTGGGAAGAAAATGATCTCCAGGAATGGTGCAGTAAATTGCAGCCTCAGATATGAAACCTTCCCAGGAAAACGATACAATAGCAAAGTTACAAATTGCAGCTTTGACTTCTTTTTCCTGTTTACAGCTCTGCACAGCCTTGCTCTGATAAATGATCATTAAGGACTGTGTTCAAATCCTGCAGTTCAGTCAGATTGAGAGAACTTTTTTTGAGAGATATTTAGATACAGAACAAAGAAAACACCTCCTTCCTCCCCCTGCTGATGTTTTCTGTGGAGTTTGTCTAAAGCATATAACATTTGCAAACAAGCCTCTGGTCATTGTCAGATTTTCCTGCCAGGTATGGCTCTGTTACTCTTCCTGGTGCCACATGCAGAACACAAAGCCTCATGTACTGAATCAGATGTCTCAGAGGGACTTCATCCCTGATAAGAGCACCTGAAGGAGCCTCCTGCATCCCTGTCCCTGGAGGGACATGGAGAGGGCCCACACAGCCCAGAGCACCCCAAGTGGGGCTTGCTGTGCCCAGCAGGGTGACCCAGCATTGCAGGGCCAGCCTGAGGCACTCCAGGTCTCCCCAGGCTGTGTGGGTGTCCTGCAGCTGGGTCCCCTCTGGAGCAGTGCTAAAAATGCAGACAAAGCCCTGGAGTTTTATCAATTAAACAGTCTCTGCTGGCCAAAACCACTGCCTGCATGACCTTAGGGTTACAGGGATACTCAGACAGCTCCCCCTCTCCCAGGGAAACAGCAAGAGGAAAGGGAGGACATGGTCCAAAAGGACATCTGGCTCCTTCTTCCTTCAGGCTAAACAGCAGGAAAGCAGGGAAGCTTCCAGGAAGAGATTATCCCAAGGAAGATGCAATCATATTGCATATGTACAATGTGAGATTGACAAAATGACACAAGTGCTTTTTTTCTGAATGATCCATTTTTTAATTCACTGCTAATTCAATGGTTAGTGTCCATTCATAGGAGTGTTTTGTCAGGATTACATTACCCTGTGGAAGTGGCAGCCAGGTAAAAATGAGAATTTATTTTCAGAGGAAAACCAAAGATGTCTTCCTATCCCTGGTCAAAGCATGAAAGGATCCTTGCATGCAGAGTAGCAGGGCCTTGGCAGCACACACATTTCTGTGCATGCAGGGACATGCACTCTTGCCTCTCCGTTTGTGCAGTAACTGGGGAGGCTCTGCCCATGGGCATCTTCCCCACGGGTCATGGGGTGGGTGCTCAGTGACTGATGGTGGCCTGGAAACACCGTGCACAGGGAAAGCTTGAGGCTGTCCTCACAGCTGAAAGCTTTTTGTGCCAGCATTAAAACACAGAAGTGGGTTCTGGTGTCCTGGGTTGAAAAATGTAACCAAAAAAGTGTATTCTATTTTCATCTGTTGAAGTCGGTTGGGAGATATTGTTCCTTATCTCTTGTAACTCTAGAGGTGGAACAGGGCAGATGCCCTCTGTTAATGGGACACCTGATAACACCAGATATAGCAGTGGCTTCTTATCTCTTCCTCCACCCATCCTCCTCTGAGGGACATCACCTGTGAATGGGCCATTGAAGGCCTCTCACATGACTGATAACATCCCCTCATTCCATTGTGAGATGCTCCACTCAGTGGGAGGAGCCAAAGCCTTTCCATGGGATAAAACCAGCAATCCCAAACACCAAGGGAGCCTGTTTGCACTGGATTCCCAGAGGACAACTGGACCCTTTCTTGAGGATCAGCTCTATTCCAATGGAGCCACAACTGTCACTCCAGGAGGACTTACTTTGGGCTGCTTGCAACACCCCAACCAACAGGGTGTCAGGTTTGCATTCTGACTCTGCCAGTGGTCCTTTGTACTATTGCATTTATCTTATTTTTATCTTTCTTGTTGTTTGTTCTCTCTTTATTAAATTGTATTTCTGACTTGGAGTCTCACTGGTTTTGCTTTCAAACCAGCACATCTGGAGGACAGATGTAACCATCTCTGCCATGCAGCTCCCAGCAGGGAGCTTTGTCTTTTGAGTTACGCCAAGGACTGGCCTACAGTCCAACTAGAAATGTTACGCCTACACAGAGATCTGGGCATTTTTCACCCTGACTCATGGAGCATCTCACTTGCCTTGCTACATTGGTGTCATTATCAGTGACAACCTGACTTGCTATAATCCCCAGTGAAAGTGCACTATTCCTTTATCTGCTTTTCTTATTAAGAGGATGAATATATGAGTGAATTAATCCAGCTGTATATTTCTTTGGGGTTTTTTTGACCTGTTTTGTGATGTCCTTCTCTTCCCATCTTCTGTCTTTAATCCTTTTTTTCCTGGGTATTATATTATTTATTAAGTCTATGGTTTTTCCCCAGGATTATTATCTGGTGAAGATCTTGAAGATAAGTTTTCTTGAAGACCTCTGTAAATACACAGGGAAGAGATTTGTTTAAGGATATTATATTGCAAAAAAGGACAGTGTAGATTATTTTTTATCACGATGAGTCTAACAAGCCAAGAATATTCTAGTTATATAGTGAAAAACAGGGAAAATTTGACAATATCTTGTAAAGGACCTTGTAACCATCTCTTGCATGTCCCTTTGCTTGCTTAACCTGAGTTTTCTGTTTCTGCCAGGCAGAGGATAGCCACTGAAATCTCCACTGAGGGTTGCTCTGCAGGCACATACACATCTTGTTTTTACTGTTGATGTCCTGTTTCAGCACGTGCTGGTGTCCATCTTGGATGGAAATTTAGCTCAGAAGGTGTTGCCAAGGGTTTTCTCCAGGATAAGAGCTGCCTTGTGTTCAATGTGAGAAACTATTTGTGGGATTTTTTACAAAGATAACTGTTCAATTCAGAAAACTCCTTTTCTGTCTTTTCCTCACCTATTTAAACAATCATAGCAGACTAATGCTTTGTGAGCCAATGTTCATCAGAGATGATGTTTTATTAGATAACCTTCAATCAAGTTGCATCCAAGGTCATGGGTGAATGCAGCTCATCTCTACCCCTCAATTTCCATATTGTGAAAACACCAGCTGTGAAACAAAGAGAAAGTGTGAGTGTCTCAGGGCTGTGTGCTCTTGTACCTGATTTTTGCATGCCTGCCTGACCACCAAAATGTGGTGTACGACTCCATAAAGCAAAAGAGAGAACAAATGAGAAGTCTCAGAGCCAGAGAGTCAGGAGTTAGTATGTTGTACAATGAGACATTTAATAACCTACCACGGGATATGGGTACCAACCTCTTGTCCACAAATCCTCACCTGGCAGTTCTGCACTGAACCACCCCTCTGTTCTTCCCTTCTCCCCAAATAAATGCTTAACCAAGATTTGCCATAAAGACTCAGCTGAATCTTTAAAGTTTAATCCTTTTCTCCAAGGCAATAAAATTAAGGCTATTCAGGTTGTTAATTAAAGAGTATTCAAAGTTATGTAGGGTATTTGGGTTGTTTGGTTTTGTTGTTTGTTTTTTCTTTTTTTTGATCTGTTGGACCCTCCATCCAGAGTGTTCTAATCATAAAGCTGAAGCTAAATGTAATCTGGAAAGTGCTTTGGGCATGGGGAGACACATGCCTGTTAAAACTCCTCCCTGTTGAGGAAGCCTTAGCAGAGGTGAGATAGAATTGCTGGGCAGCTGTTTGGAGGATGACTCAGAACACAGCTGGACTGTCACTGTGCTGGGACAGTCTTGGGCTGATGTGGTGTAAGGACACCTGAGAGATTGGGCTCCACCACAGACACAGAGAGAGGCATCTGCCTTGTGAGTGCCAGGAGGATGCAAGCATGGGCCAAAACAGCAGAACAAAGGATTTCAAGGCTTGGAAACATAATTTATACTTAGAATATTTAAACCTAGTTTAAATATTTAAACCTAGTTTAAAACCCATATGAACTAGAGTTCATATGAGTGCTGCGCTAGATATCCATATGCACTTCCAGGCTTTCAGCACTGGATGAGACAGGTTTCAAAAGATCACAACCTCAGATTTAGGCAAGATTTGAGTACTAAAAAGCCTTTTGTGACTCCAAGTCATTTGGAGTATTTAGCTGCCTATTTTCCAGGGAAAAAGAGGAGCACGAGAGGATGAGTATGGAAAGTCAGCAGTTTCCCTTTAATCACTCTCAGTAAGGATTGTAGATGTAAGAAAAGCTAATCATCATTCTGCCTTCATTTCTCTGAATGCTAATTGCATCTGCAGACTGACTTGGTCTCTACTGCACTCCTCAGGTTTTGCTGGGAACACATCCCAGAGGAAGTCTTCTGCATTAAGAGTAGATCTCTTCTTGCCATGTGCTTCCAGCACACTGATTGTCCACAAGAGACATGTGGGACATGTGTAACATAGTCCTGTGGAGCTTCATACATGAACCACCTGGAAAAGAACACCAGTATTAGAAAAAAAAAAAAAATGCTTGCAGCCACAGGAGAAGTTTGGTTCCCTCTAAAAGGGCCTGTACACAGAACAGAATGTCTTTGGTGCAGCTGGGTTGGCTTCAGCTGTGTTGCTCGAGTCACACTTATGCAAAAGGAAAACAGGAAGAGGTGAAGCCATATATTTATTCAAATTAACCTGTTGTTTTTTTTCTATTGGAAATATACATTTAGTCTGAACCACTCCCCACCCCACCAAAAAAAACCAGCCCAGAATCTTATGAGAATTTTTAATTTTTTATTTCTAATGCTTGTATTTCTTGGCCTTTCTCAGCCAACATGTCCTGACACCTTATATTTAATCCAAAAATGCTTTAGTCTTCCAGAAATGAATCAGACAAGGTATTTCCAGGTTGAGTTTTAACCAGTGGGTAAGACAATTTGTCCTTTCATAATTATTTTCATTAAGGTACTCTGGACTGAATATTAATATAAATACACTTGTGCAATTATGGCCATTATTTCAGAAGAGTCTCAAGTAAATCTAATGGAATGCCTTTTCAACTCTCTCAGGTGTTAAGTAAGTAAACTGTTCTACCCTGGAAATTTTTATGAGTGAGGAATGGAGAAGGCAAAAAATAGAAATAAATTTCCTAAATAAAACATAAGTAGGAAGTATGCAATATTTCAGGTTATTTTAGAAGACTGTGTATTAAAGCACTGAAAAGCATAATAAGCAGATAAATCATCCAGTCTGAGTTGATTAGAAAGTGTTTGATGCAGTAAAAATTCATTACATACTAAAGAACATACAGTTTTTATAGGCTTCTAGATTAAGATGGAAGAAAATGCCAGTTATTGAACCTATTATTTAAATGATTTTAATATAATACTAGTCTCATCCTAATTTTCAGTGTGATATTCATTCAGATATGTTAATAACTTGCAGATGTTTTAGCACCATTAGTTTAGAAGACTGCATCAAACTGCCATTAATTACAAGATGCTGCTTTTATTACAAGGACTGCTTAGAAAGCCTTGATACAGCTAAAACATGTCAAGAATTACTGAGAACTCTCTTGGAAACAGCTGAATTCACAGCTGGAAGAAAGGCTTTAAATGAGCCTGTTCTTACCTCTATGACCAACATCAGTGCTGGAGTGCAGCACAATTGCTCTGTCTGTCACTGCTGATGTCCACGGCATTGATGAGTGCCATGGAATGGAGCTGAAGTTGTTCTTCATGAGAGATCACAAGGTCTACCTGCGAGATCCACCAAAGCCTTGGACTCAGTTCTCACTCAAAACCCCAAACTGTCTGCCATTTCCCTCTGGAAAATTGAATGTGGCAGAACTCTGGGCTCTCATTCCTTGGTACTGCCAGAGAAGGCTCTGTTTTAACCAAAGCTGGAATAATAACTTTTTTAAAAAGTTAGTCCAATCAGCAAAAATGTATTTCCATTAGATAAACAAATATTTTGTGGTAGTGTCAAATTAGTTTAAGTTTAACATTAAAATGTTTTGCTATAATTTATATTTAGCAACTTTGAAAGGAAAAAATGTTTAAAACCATTTAAGATGCTTATTTTGGTAACTTCAATTCTCTTTTTCAGTGTTTTGCTATGAAACTAAACTTTGTTAGAAAGTGATTCTTTCCTAAGAAACTTTACTTTCCAGAAGTCATAGTGGAAGATTCAAGCAAGTTTTTCTTGAGTTCTTAGCTTTCTCCACAGATTGTGTTTCAATGCATGTGTCCAGATGTGCTACCAGAATTATAAATACCAGAATTATAAACTGTCTCTTCAAAATCCACTTCCAGTGAAGAGCAGAGGGAAATTTGTCTCCCCTGATCTGAAACCAGATGTCCCTTGTACTTGAACTGATCACTGCAGTTTGATGTGGGAAAGGACAAAAGGAAAACTCCCTCTAAATAACTTTTAAACCTTATTCTTTATCTCAATAGGACTTTTATAACTAAGCTTCTTACTCCAGCAAAGTAAGTAGGTAAGCACTTGTTTATGATCATGTCCTGATTGCTCCATAAGAGTTGTGAAATAAAACTGAAGGATTTATGCAACTTTGCTTTTTCTGTTACTTGAGATTCTCTCATTTGTCACATTCAGTGGTCTGGAGGAAGGTACATGCCCTTGCTGAAAATCAGTTTCATCAGACCCCTTTGACTTTTATGCTTTTTCAAGAATGAATGTGTTCAGACATTGATACTACCAGGGATTGCAGTCCATGCTGTGCTGATAATTCTCAAAGGTCACTGAGTAAGTGGTGGGGTTTTGTGACTGCAGAGGGTTTGCACTACATGGATTTCTTTTGTGTAAGAAGCTGCCAGGAGCTTCCCCCTTTCTGATGGAGCCAGTGCCAGCAGGCTCCAAGCTGGACCCACTGCTGGCCAAGGCTGAGCTCATCAGCAAAGGTGGTAGCTCCCCTTTTCAGAAGGGAAAAGAGTTACAGAAATAACATCTGACAGAAAAAAACCCCTCTGCAGACTCCAAAGCCGGTGTAAAAGGAGGAGTAGGAGATGCTCCAGGTGCTGGAGCAGATTCCCCTGCAGGCTGTGGTGCAGACCATGGTGAGGCAGCCCTGCCCCTCAGCCCATGGAGGACTCTGGTGGAGCAGAGATCCACCTG
>VXBR01006595.1:0-51070 GCA_013400215.1 Cisticola juncidis
AGAACAGCCCTGAGAACACCCGCCACCCCGCACATGGGGGCTGCAGGACAGGGAAACTGTCCTGGGCTGTGTAACCAAAAATGTGTGTTCTATTTCATCTGTGGAAAGCAGCTGGGGGATGGTTTCTGTATTCTTTATCTCTTGTAACTCCAGTGGGGGGGAGGGTGGATGCACCCTGATAACAGCACAGCTGTTAAAAGCACTTGGGAGATGGNAGCCCAGCTGTTAAAAGCACTTGGGAGATGGTTTATTTTTATTCTTTATCTCCTGTAACTCCAGGGGAGGAGGGTGGATCCCTTCTGATCCCAGCCCGGCTGTTAAACCAGGCGGGGCAGGGTTTGTGATCTCTGTCACCACTGCCCACCCTCGGGGAGATCTTCTGTTCATGGGCCACTGAGGGTCACAGTGACATCACACATTGCATCATCCATTGGGAGATGGAACACCCAGGGGGAGGAGCCAACCATTCCTACCCAGATAAAAATGGGGACACAGGGACCCCAGGGATCCTCTTTTCCACTGGATTCCCAGAGGAAGCCTGGACTCATCTCACCACCACTGAACCTGTCTACAGGATCATCTCTGCTCCAACAGAACCACATCTGTCACTCCAGGAGGATTTATTTGGACTGCTCCCAGCACCCTGACAACAACAGGGTGTCAGGTGATTACTGACTCTGTCAGGGTTTTCTAGGACTTTTGTTTGTTTGCTTGCTTGGTTTTTTGTATTACTGCATTTGGATTTTAATATTCCTAATAAAGAACTGTTATTCCTGTTCCCATATTTTTGCCTGAAAGCTCCTAATTATAATAATTTGGAGAGAGGGGGTTTTACATTCTCCATTCAAAGGAAACTCCAGTTTTCCCTGACAGACACCTGTCCTTCCAAACCAAGACAGAATTACACCTGGGACAGCAGCAGTGCCGCTGCTTCTCCATGGTTGAAAAGAAGTGAGGCCCATCCTCCTCAGCACTGAGTTTTCACCTTGATTTTGTTACAAAAGATCTTTTTCAGGCAGATTTCTCCCATCATATAGGACCTCTCTGAGTCTTTACAGGTTCTAGGACCTAAAGAGGGCTCTGGAGTCCCAGCACAGGAGGGACCTGGAGCTGCTGGAGAGTCCAGAGGAGGCCACAGAGCTGCTCCCGGGGCTGGGACCCCTCTGCTCTGGAGCCAGGCTGGGAGAGCTGGGGGTGCTCACCTGGAGAGGAGAAGGCTCCAGGGAGAGCTCAGAGCCCCTTCCAGGGCCTAAAGAGGCTCCAGGAGAGCTGGAGAGGGACTGGGGACAAGGGATGGAGGGACAGGACACAGGGAATGGCTCCCACTGCCAGAGGGCAGGGCTGGAGGGGATATTGGGCAGGAATTGTTCCCTGGCAGGGTGGGCAGGCCCTGGCACAGGGTGCCCAGAGCAGCTGTGGCTGCCCCTGGATCCCTGGCAGTGCCCAAGGCCAGGCTGGGCAGGGCTTGGAGCAGCCTGGGACAGTGGGAGGTGTCCCTGCCATGGCAGGGGTGGGATTGGATGAACTTTAAGGTCCCTCCCTACCATTCTACAATTCTATGAGTTATGATAGTATAATGATATGATAAAATAAAAGTGAAATTTGGAGAAAGCTCCTCTCTCTGTGCCTCTCAGATCATCAGCAATGCCATCAGACATGAAACACCCATTTTGGACACACTGCTAACACATCCCACTCCCTGCACACACCCACATCCACTATGGACCAGGGGTGACATTATTAAGGAACAAGGGAAGGATTATTATTGCAAAGATTTCAGAGGAGATTAAATGTGTAGCAATTAAAAAAGACAGGGAATTACAGGTTCATACCCCTGACTTAATCACCAGTATTCAAAGCAAGCACCCAGCAACCAGGATGTGCTTTGACTTCAAAAATACAACTGACTGTGGGCAGTTTTTAGGTACATCTGATTTTTGGACACCATTGACCACCCAGACAAAGCATTTTGAAGAGAAATAAATTGAAGATGCAGTCAGAAGCAGAACTATAGAAAAGGACCTTAGGCTTCCAAGCACTGCTAAAGGCCACAATACCAGTTTGAGCTAATGGTGTTAAGTTTTAAACCCAGCTCATATCATGAAGGAGTGTGGGGTTTGATCCTTATTTATCAAGATTAAGTGATAAAGCAAAGTACCTAAATAAATAAAAAGTGCAGCAAGTGAAAACAGAGGGAAAGTGGAAATATTGATCTCAGATTTGAGAAGAAGCCAGAGCAAGTTCCTTCCAGCTGATGGCTATCAGGAACAAACCCATCAGGTACACATTAATTCCAGAAAAAGCCAAAACACACTTGTTCCAACACATTAACTGTACTTCATTCCATACCCCTGCTAGGATCCTAATGGTGCTGCAAGTCCTTCCTCTCCCCTTCTCCAGCGGAGATTGCATCATCTGATTTTACAAATAACACATTTCAGGGACTGAGGGACAAGGCAGCAGAGCAGTCCAGAGCTCCAGCAGAGCAGCATCCATCTGACACGGAGGAAAACACGCTGGAGCGGGGCTGTGTTCTGGGAAGGGATGGGGTGTTTGGAAGGGCTCACTCCTGGAGCCCTCCCCACTGCCCTTGTGTGTTCTCACAGCAACCAAAGCTGCTCCTGTTTGGAAAGCACAGCTGGAGATCCCAGCAAGCTCAGCTTATCCCATGAGGAAGCACCCAGCTTCCAGGCAGGTGTCCATGCTGGCACAGCCCTGGGAGAACCAGAGGAACACTTGGCTGCTCAGATGTGCCTTAAGGAATAAAAGGAGCAGTGTTCTGCCAATCCCACGTGATGCTGTAACACAGACCTGGCCCAGCACGTCCTGCCTGGACAGCTGGGCTCAGTGGGAGAGCTTCAGACTCATCCCAGCTCCAGGGAGGTGTTCCCGAGGCCAGGCTTGGACCCTCCTGTCAGGCTGCCTGGGACTGAGCTGCCTGGCCTTCAGGAAGGCTGGGAATACGTTTGGATCCACACCTTTCTGGGTTTGCCATATGTTTGCTTTCCCAGCGCTCCTCTCCGCCCCAGCTCCCACCAAGGAAAAGCAGGATCAGCACACGCTCCCTGCTAGGAGGCCTCTTGCCAGAGCAAAGCACAGCTCAGGAATCAAATCCATCAGCAGTGCTTTAGCAGGAATTCTGGATGGACAGACAGATTGTACAGATCCTACCAAAACAAATTCACAAGTGTTACTTTTCAAAGTCCTGGTTTTGTGTAAAAGAAGAGCAGATTGAAGTGAAATTGGGGAATTGCTGTATTTAATTCAAGCAGTAAGTGTTCCCTCTGGGCAGCAGCAGCCTGAACTCCCATGGCAAAGTCTCTCTTTAATAAGCTCACTCCATAATATGGCCATGGAGATTCCAGTCCATTCCACCTGTGGATGCCCAGCACGTTCCTGCAGCTTCACAGGAGGATCTGAGATACTCTGCTCCTGCCTCCTGGATGCCAAACTCATCTTCCCAACCATTCATCCCTAACTCCTTGCTGTTCTAGTGACATGCAAGCCCTTGAACTCAGTCAGTGCTAAAGCTGAAAACCCCTAAGGCTTTCTGGAGACATCTACTCTGCTACAAACGGGAGCATTATCAACTCCAGCTCCTCTCCTGTCATCGTGCAGATCAAAACTGGAGGCAGCTTGACTGGGGTGCTTTGGAAAACCAATTATCTGCTTTTAGAGGAAAAAAACCTCCCAGGGATTCAATTCCACTTGTCAAACTTCAGCTATTTCCTTCATCCTCCTTGCTGAGAAAGTGTGAGGTTCGCTCACACTCCCTTATTCTCCGGGAAGGAAAAAAAAAAAAGCTGTTTGACAAAATAATCATTTTTGCAAGCTGCTGCACTGGCGGGACAGAGGTCTGGGACTTGGCAGAGGGAAGTGCCCGCCTTCCAATCTGATCCCAGCACAGAGCAGAGCACCACCTGCAGCCTGGTGCCCAGTGTGGAAAGGAGGAGGGAAGGAAGCAGGAGCCATTAGAGACTGGCTCCTGGCCATCCCACATCTCCTTTGGTGCACTGGATCAGACCCCACAAACGACTCGCCAAAAAAAGGAAATCTAAAAATTGGACTCAAAGGGTCTTTTTAAGCATTTTAATCCTTTCGTGCTGCCTGTTCCCAGCGCGGCCATTCCTGGCAGCAGACACTGAGCTGGGAAAATCCTACTCCCCAAGCCAAGGAGTTAAAGAGAAAGCTGCTAATCAGCTAAATAGAAGCTGGAATCTGTTCATATGAGTCTCTTTTTTTCCCTGTCACCTGAGGGACATCACAGTGTTCCGAAATACACTCTTGACATCATTTGGCAGCCGGGCCCATCTCATCCTCCCTGATTCATCCCCGAGGTTATTTTTTTAATATCAGAAAGTGAGCTTTTAAATGCCAAACTCATTTTGCGGGTGGTGGTGGGGAAGTGGAAGATATTCCAAGTGGTCTCTCTGGGCTGTGCACCAACTGCGTCCACCAAATGGCTCTGAGAGCTCCTCTTCCCATGGAGCTTCCCAGACAAAGCACACTGACAGCCACTTCCAACTATTACCTAATAGTTTGCTCCTCAACTTCATGGAAACACGAGAGGAGAAACCTATTCCAGCAGGGCCAGATGTAGGACAAGAAGCTGGAGAAGGGGGATTGGAGATGGGCTGTGGGCAGCACCTACCTTCTGTCCTTGCTGCCTGCCACCAGCATGTTTGGGGGGCTGCTGTGGAGGTTGACACATGAGAAGTCACCTATGGAGCTGCCCATTTTGGTCACACATTGGTTTGTTTCCAGGTTGTAAAGAAGGATCTGGAGAAAGAGAGAATAAAACACCACATCAGTTCAGCAGGAGCACCAGGACAACGTTCTGCTGCAGCACCAAGCAGAGCTGTGACCACCAGAGGTGCTCTGCAGGACTTGTTTCTTGGTGTGTGAAACAGAACCAAGAGACAGATCCACCCCTGCAAAGAAAGGCAATGGCACCCTCAGAATTAAGGAATTCAGGTTTCTGTTGGAGTCCAGGACATCCCTCTGGCCACCCTGGAGGGTTTGGAGACCGGACAGGGGGTCTGGGACCTGTACAAGCCAGATTCACACACAGCCCAGGACACTGATTCTGACTCCTGTCCATGGGAGTGAATGCCCACATGTAAGAAGAATCACAAACCCTAAGAATTTAAAAATAAATAGTAGCTAGTTTGTTATAGAATATAAATATAGAAATTAGGATTCTTTGTATATGGGGCTGAAGGGACAAGCTGGAGGAATTGGGGAGTGGCCCCTGTGCTCCTTGTTCTTGCTCTCGTCCCCCATCTTTTCCTGACTTGGGCTTTAGAGATTGGTTTAGAACAGAATTGATATGTTAGTGTAGGTAGTAGGTATTGGCAAAATTTTGTAAATAAAAAATACATCTTGGGCAGTGGTTGGGTCGTACTGAAGGTTTGGGGATCTCTGAGCCGCCCCAGTCCCCGCGTGTCCTGCTCTGCTGGGGACGCCCTGCAGAGCTGGACAAGAACTGAGAGATAATTTAGAATAAACAGCCTTGATAACACTGCTGGACTCAGCCTGTCTGCTCTGGCTTCTGTGTGAAACACCCAGGGCAAAGAGAAGACTGAAAACCTGATTACCTTGGGGAACAGCAACCCCAGGGAAATCCCCAGGGAACAGCAACCCTGGGGGAGACCCCACTGCCTCGGGGAACAGAAACCCCGAGGAGAATCTCAGGGAAAAACAATCCCAAGAGGTTTCCTAGTGGGATCCAGCAAGAAACAGGGATGCACCACCAGAATGGCCGGGTGCAGCTCTCAGGCAAACCACACAGGTGAAATCTTTAGGGTTCCAGGAAAAGCAAAGAGTTTCCTCATCAATTTTAACTCTTGGGAGAGCAGTAAAAGCTCAGCACCAGCCCTGAGGAGGTTTGGACAGAGGGACAGTGAGGGGCAGAGCCAGTTAAGCACAGCAGGAGCTGCAGGGCAGAGCTGACCACAGCCCTGCTGAGAGCCTGGGTGCCCTCACACACACACACAGAAATGTCACATCTGAAGTGGCAGCTCAGATGGGAAAGGCACAAAAACAACTCTGTTTTTAGGCAGCATCTAAGATGATTCAACCAGAGCCTGGATGAGAAGCACGAGTTGTTCCCTGTCCATTCCCACTCCTCTCCTCAATCAGTTTAATCACGTTTGCTGTCCTTCCTGTGGGGCCAGATCAGATCTGTCTACTTGGGCCTTTCAGTTTAGGAGAACAAGTATTTTTAGAAACACAAGAATGCACTGGTAGGAGCCCAGTGGAGCTCAGTGCTGCACCTGGCCTTACATAACTTCATAAACGTGATTAAATTTCATGGTGATGCGTGTTTAAATGAAAAGAAACCTTGTGACCATGAAAAGACTTAATGATATTTAAAACATCTGAAAACCCCCACAGCTTCCATGGCAACATCAGCATGGCCATGTCAACATCACATCAATACTCTTTACTTCTAATTTGCTGATTATAGCCACGTGCAGCTCAATAAATATTGCACTATCTGGATGTATTATTTCAACATTTGCCAGAACAGCAGCACTGATGCTGCCTGGCCTTTTATTTCCTCTCTGTGCCATTTCAGAGATCTGAAAGGTGAACTAAGAGAGCAGGAGAGGATCATTTTCTGATGGAAGCCTCTGGGCAACCACAGTGAAACTTTAAAGATCTTGAGGAACAGGGCGAAGAGAGGCAGAGAATTTGCAGGTTTCCCACCTCACATTCTCCCAGGTAGTGACCAGGCAAATTCAGACATATTTCAGCTCCCTATTAGGATCAACACATCCACATCCAACTTCCTTAGGTGTTCCTAAGACTTACATTCTCCCAATTAGTTCTTTGTGAAGCTGTTTCAAAAATCATGGCCTTTTTCATCCTTAAGACCCAAAAAACTAAAGCAAGGATGACCTTTGCTGGAAAACTTAGGACATGAAAGTTAAATTTAAATAAAAATTAATTTCAACTTCCACCCCAAGGACAAGCTGCATGGAAATGTTAGTGTTTGAGGTAAAAACCAGTTTACAGCCTGTTCTCACTTCAGCCCAGCTCCCAACAGCTCAGTTACCAAACCCACAGATAATGATGTTCTGGCAAAGGCACCTCGAAGGGTTTTCAGTGCAAAGGAAATTAATATCTGTGCCTGGCAACCCAAACTTCTCCTTGGAAAGTTTGGAACAAAAGACAAAGTCAATAAACTGCTGAATTCAGCTTAAGAGCAAGAACTGATGGGGTCAGGAGTATTCCAGCTCCCAGTTGAGCCCTTCCCAGCTGGATGCTGAAACTCCAGAGGGGAGAGGGCCAAAAGCTCCTTTCTTAAAAGTCCCCTGGGGCTGATACTTGCAGTGAACATCCATAAACTATTAATTTATCTAAATGACCAGAGCTCCCATCTCTGCTATAAAGACAGGATACATACTTGAACATCCAGCCATGGCCATGAAAGGCTGGAATGAAAAATTGCTTCCATACAGCCCTGAAAGATTCCCATGTAACATTTTCCATGGTACATTTTCTCCTGCCTGCAGCCCCGCGGCAAAGCTCACAGGTAACAGCAGCTGGAAAAATATTTTATTTCTCCTCACATAACTTGTAGGTGGCCAACAATATAAAGTGTTTGCACCTAGGCATCTGCAAAAAAAATAAGCATACCCACAAAAACAGAAGAAAATTTATATCATCTTCTCCTACCTCCTTCAATTCCTTCCCATGCCAACCTCTATTCTTTTAAAGATTGTTTTAACCATCAATAACAAGATTGATGGCTAAAATAAAATTTATTTTCAATTTTATCATGCACAAATATCTTTCTAACCAAACAGCCCCATCATTGGAAGAGTCTTTGCAATTTTCAGTATCCAGGTTTTGCCTGTGTCGAAATTCAACCTGTCTTGAGCAGTTTTGTGACCTGCAAATGAATTTCAAACCCTTATCCTGACCAATTGATAAGTAAAGAAGCTAAAAGCACTCAGAATGCTTAAGTCTGAATAATAATTTCCTGGAGACAGGGATTTAAAAGCACACTGATGACAATTCTGAAGTTGCTGGAACACCTCTGATGAGCTCTCCTGTAATATCCCAAGGCAAGAAGGATTTTCCTTACAAAGGCCAAGGAGAGAGAATGGAAATACCTGGTCAATAGGGACTTGAAATAAGGGCCTGTGTGTTAAAGGGCAGATAAAGCATAAGATCTCTGGGAGGTTTATAATCCTATAATGCACACTGCAAAGGGATTACCCTTTTAAAGGTATTTATAATCCTATAATGGACACCCAAGCCCAGTGACCTAATAGGTACCGAACTGAGGGAAGTGAACCAAGAGCATTTGGGTGTGAAATGAAGAACCCTGGGATAAAACACTAACGAGCAGCCCTGGCCCCACTGGGACCTCCAGGAGGAAAAGCATTAAAGACCCCGTGCAGCCAGCACCGGGATCCAACACCCCAAATAAAGAGTGTCACCTATTAACACTGGCCAAATGAAAAGTCCAAGTTGTTGGCCAAGAGCCAGGCAATCTCCCTGAATGCTTAATAATTCAACAAGCCAGGAATAGCCAGAGCACCTCCAGCATTCTGTTTAGTTAAAGACCACAGAGATTAGCAAACACATTATCCATCTCCGAGGCGATCCTTTCCCTGTTACAAGTCCCTTAACGACCTTTAGCATCCCTCCCTCTCCCTCTCTCTCTTTTAATAAGGCTGAGCAAATGGGACTTCATTTCAGCCCCCTGCCACAGACTGGGGGTATTAATTATTCAGGCTGATGGTCTCCCCTTTGTTAAGGGAGTGCATTAGACTAATTCCCCTCTTTACTGGGTGACTCGGGCACAGCTCAGCCTGCAGCTCCTCCGGGAGGGATGCGCCGGGAACCGGCAAATTCACGGGAAAAAAGGCAAAGTTGCTGCTCTGCACGGGATTGCAGAGCAGTGGGGACAGGGAACTCTCTTTAAATGCTGTCCAAGAACTCGTGAAAGATGCCTGAAATTAATTCCCAAAGAATGAAAGGCTCTGGAGCCAGAAGAGCTGAGCTGTGAGCTTTGTTACATCTCGCAGCTAAGTGAGGTCAAGCGTGGTCGATGCTCTCTGCTTGAGACACTTCCAAGAAAAACCAAGGAGCTGAAGGGAAGGCTGCTGATGGAACTGTTCCATGCATGGCCAAAACCCCAGCAGGTGTTTGGGGATGCTGTGCTGTTGGAGATGTCTTTTTTGGATGGAACATGAAAACAACAAATCCCTGAGCACTCGTTATCAAAGAGCCTGTGGTACTTTCAGCAAGAGCTGGGGTGTCCATCCCACTGTCCTGGGTGGCAGCCAGCACACGCTGCCCTGGGGAAGAGCTGCTCTCCCTTTCCTTTTCCCTTTCCCTCCCCAGCCATTCCTGCCTCCTGTCCACAGGAACAGCATGGGGCAGCTGAGACTGAGCTGTGGCTCAGGACTGAGCTGTGGCTGCTCTCCCTTTCCTTTTCCCTTTCCCTCCCCAGCCATTCCTGCCTCCTGTCCACAGGAACAGCATGGGGCAGCTGAGACTGAGCTGTGGCTCAGGACTGGGTGAACCCCTCTGTGTGTGGGGTGTGTTTGGTTCTTATTTAGATGCAGTAGTGGAGGAAGGATCATAAATATCAACAAAAAGCACATTGTGCAACCACACTCAAACCCTACATCCTTCTTCTCACTGAACAACATACAGGATATCCATGACAGAACCACTTTTTCATCCAGGACTGAGGTTTGTGTCATTTTACGTAAAATAAAACCACCCTGAGTTGCTCAGAGTGGCAGAGGATCAAGCAGCAAGCCTGAGAACTGAATTTACATTTATTTTCAGATTATGTTTCTCCCCTTTGCTTCGGTCCAGACTTCTGCCAATTGGAAAAAACATTGCCTGAATATACACAAATATTGCCAAAAAAAAAAAAGGGTCGTGAATTTCCAAGTCCACCATAAATAAAAAGGAATCTGGTTTGTGCTCAGGTCAAACCCATCCAATCCAGAGAGTACCTACAAAAGCAGGAATATGCATTTGTGGAGGAACTCATCAAATTAAAGACAACATATGGTACACACTGCTGCAAGTTTGGATTTTATTTCTAAAGTGATGTGGAAAACAAGAATATTTTTAAAGTTTACAAGCCCCAGGGGCACAGTTTCCCAGTGCAAATGTATTGGATTGCCTACTGTAAATATGGCACATAACACTGCAACAACAACAAAAACAATTTGACTGTTAACAAATGCAAGGTCAGCACGCTGAGACTTGTGCACACAGATAAATGTTCTGGCTCCATAAATTTCAAGATGAGCTAAGATTTAAAAGGAGCAGCTGAGGGAGACAGACAGACAATCAGAGAGGAAGAAAAAAAAAAGAGTAAATCAAACACAAAACAGCCAGTTAAAATAAATAAATAAATAAATAAGCAGTTAATATCCATGAATAATGGATGTTTGATTTAAAAGCAGTTTACTCCAATATGATGTAATTTTTGACAATCAGCCAGAGAGACTATTTTTCAAGTTCTTGCCAGATATAAGTCATTGTGGGGAGCTGGGAACACGAGTGCTTCTCTGAGCATGTGGAAAATTGACTTTCATGCCATCCTAAAGGTGACTTTTCCTGGCACACGCATGCGCCGGGCGATGCCTGAAATCCTAAAACCAGCAGAGCCCCCAGCAAATCCAGCAGGAACAGCAGCTCCCCGCTCCTCCCCACCCAACACCTGCTGCACAAGGCACACACAGAGCTGAAGACAAGTGCAGTTTGCTTTTCCCTTTGAAGTTTCCCTGTGCCTGGAGTTGCAGAGTGAGGCTTCAGGCTGGTGGCAGGAAGGGGAGCCAAGCGTTGCGCCGGCGCTGCCAGCGCACCTGCAGCCCTGGGCAGTGCCAGCCCCCGGGGCCCTGCCAGCCTGGGATGGGCTGGGATGTGGGCAGATGTCTGCTAGAACCTGCAGTGGGGTCACCAGGCTGGTTTGATTCATGGCTGGGAGCTCCAGCAGACGTGGGGAGGATGTTGTGTTTACCCACTGAACCACCCACACACTCAAAAACCCGTCTAGCCCAGGGACAGGTTTTCCTTAACCTGAGGGAAATCTTCTCCCATGGAGAACCAAGGAGAACCTTAAAACTGAATTAAATCCCTTGGTTTCATCACCTGGAATATTCATGGCACATCCTGGCAGGTGTATTTTCCAAACCTGAAGCACCCACCTAAGCTGCTGTGCCAATTTTGAGGCACTCACACTGCAGTACAAACAGGGGGAAAAAAGAAGGATGTCCTTCACATCAGCCAATAGAAAGGGATTTATTTATTTTTTATTTATTTGGCCTTTTATTTATTTCAACTTGCAAAATTATTCCTGGCCATTCAGAGTGTTTGACCAATAAATCACACAAAAATTAGACAAGGAAAAGTTCTGGACTCTCTGCTGGTCTCTTCCTCTTGTAGTGGCCAACACAGCTCAGTTCCTCAGAGTTCTGCCTCTCTGACACGGTACCAAAGCATTTATAAAGAAAAGGTATTTAAAACACCTTCCAACACCCCCAAATCTGCTAACACCCTGGAGACCTGCAGCTCCTGGGCAAGATCCACCTGTTTGGTCACCAGCAAGCCCTGCCCTTCTACTGCTATGAAAACAAGAGTTCAGAAAGATGAATTTGTTGAAAATTTGGCTCTTCACAAGGGTCATGGGGGCCAACAGAAGTGAAAAACCTCATATTTAAACAAGAAAAACTAAGATTTAAAAAATTGAAGTCTTTAGAACTCCATTAGAACTGGAGACACTCAACACCAGAGAAGACAATGCAGCTTCTCAGTTAGAAGGATTTTAGTTAAAATAAGGTGCAGGTAAGGTGTAAAAGCTCACATAAAGCAGCCATGACCTAAATATATCATCCAAAAATGACTGTCAAGTATGAAACTCCATTTAAAGGATTATTTCCTGTTGTCCAGAGCAGCTGTGGCTGCCCCTGGATCCCTGGCAGTGCCCAAGGCCAGGCTGGACAGGGCTGGGAGCAGCCTGGGACAGTGGGAGGTGTCCCTGCCATGGCAGGGGTGGAACTGGATGGGCTTTAAGGTCCCTTCCAACCCAAACCACTCTGGGATTCTATGATTTAAAATTTGTTTTCACTCCCTATCAGTTCACAGCAGTGTTAATTCCAGTGGATACACTCACATTCCCAAGCAGCTGAAGAACCCCATGGAAACACAAAATCCAGGAGCAGGCCCAGGCAGGGTTTCAAAGGCTGCAGAGAGGAGCCAGGTGAGGCTGAACACCTTTCCTCAAGTACCAGACAACCAGCAGCTCCAAAGAGCTGCACAATTTTCATCAAATTCATCACAGGATGAACAAGCAGCACCCAAGAGAGCTGATCTCAGCACATGCAGCTTCTGGGTCTGAGCTGGAGGCTGGAAAATCATCCCTTCCCTCCTCTCTTCCCTCCTCTCTTCCCCATCCACCAGTTCTGGAGTCAGGTTCACGTTTGTGCACAAAGCAACCAAACCCACAGCTGAACTGTGCCTGACAACAGCTGTAAAAAAAACCCCTCATGCATGCTCTATGAAGCTTCTTTGATAAAAAAATCCCAAAATCCTCCTTTGTTTATTATCTCATATCCCCAAGAACTGCTGAATATGTTAAAAATTTTGAACAGAATTTGAAACACAGGATAAAGTTGTGTTTTAGGATTTTCCCCCTCATCTCAGAAGAATAAACACCTCTAAATTTCATAGACATAATCCACAAAGCTCACCTGAGCTGAAGTAGGAGACCAGACTTACCTGACAGCAGACTCAGGGAAGGCAATAAAGGCACCAGCTATGAGAAAAGCTCCAGCCAGATCCAGATTGCATCAGAAACCAGATGAAGTCAAGCCTAACATTTGTCCTGCTGCCTCCTTATGAGGTTTAGATCCTGACATGAAGAGGACCAAAGCCAATCTGTGGATTTAATCTCCCCCCTGGTGTTTAAACCCAAAACTCCTACAGGTGCATGCCCAGCCTTGGTGGTGCTGCAGCAGCTCTGTGATCACGGGGCTCCCAAATGCCTGACACAAGATGTGTCACTGGCCTGACATCATCCCTCAAGGAATGTCCCCTGCATGCCCTGGGAATAAGGAGTTCCCCCACAGGTCATTTTCTGGGCTATTTTAGCCCTACACAAGCGTAGATGGGAACACACATCTCAGAATTTGGACTTTAAGGGATTTCGTGTGGAGTTAACAGAGCTTAAACCACAAAATCTTTCACAGCTTAACTTCAAAAAAGAGTTCCAGGAGCACTAAAGCAGAAATACTTTCAAGAAACAGCATCATACTTTAATTGTCTGGTGCTACTAAAGTGCAGGCTTCTCAGGGATGAAGATTCCTGTTCTCCCCTCCCTCCTGCACGGGTGTCTCTCATCTGACAGGAGCCAAGTCTAGGCCACGGATTTGATGTTTTCCTCCTCTCCAACATAAAAGTTCCCACCAAATTTATGCCTCAGATCTCAGCTCTGCTGTCAAACGTGGCTAAAATTAGAAAAGGATTTTAAAAAAAGCAGAGAGAGGGAGGAAAAAGACGTTTACCCTAGGTGTTTCCATAAGGAAGCAGGTTACTAGGCAGGGACCACGAGAAGGAAAACAACAACCCAGAGCAAAACAAAGAAAACCCCAAACTGGGGAGAAACACAGGCAGCAGCCAGCGGGGCTGGAATCCTCCAGGATTCCATTGCCAGGCTGGAGAGCTCTCCCAAAGACAGATTGTCACCGTGAGCCCGGCGTAATCAGCCTCTGCAGAGTCCCTTCACGTCTGCGCGGCCGCTAATTATCATAATAGACAGCGGTAATTAATTTCCGGCGTGATGTCAGCGGCAGCAGCGCTGCCAAGGCAGTGTCCTTGTCACACCCCCCGGCTGTCTGGGCCCATCTCCCTGATTAGGATGCAGCAGGTTTAATTCACTCTGCCACAAGAGCCAGGGAGCTCAGGACTAAATTAGGAGAGATGTCCGGCTTTGCTGAGCGGTGTTCGGGGCCTGGGGAGGCTTCTCTGCTCTTTATGAGGCACAGAAGTGATCACTGGGGTGATGCCCCCAAATGAGGCAATTTTACCTCCTGACCTCCTGTTGGAGTCTAGAACATCCCTCTGGCCACCCTGGAGGGTTTGGAGACCGGACAGGGGGTCTGGGGTCTGTACAGGGGGGTCAGAGCCTCACACAGAGCCCAGGAGGACACTGCCTCTGATCCCTGCCATGGCAGTGAATGCCCACAGTGTGTGAAGAATCACAAGCTGAGAGAATTCAAAATAAGCAGTATTTAGTCTATCATAGAATGTAAATGTAGAATCTAGGATTTTAGTATATGGGGTTGAAGAGACAAGAGGGAGGAATTGGGAGTGGCCCCTGTGCTCCTTGTTCTTGCTCTCGTCCCCCATCTTTTGCTGAGTTGGATTTTAGAGATTGGTTTAGAGTAGAAATGCCATGTTAGCATAGGNAAACACTCAGGGCAAAGAGAAGATGAAAAACCTGATTACCTCAGGGAACAGCAACCCCGAGGAGAATCTCAGGGAACAGTAACTCTGAGAACCTCCCACCTCTGGAGGGAAAAGAGCTGGATTAGGGCAGCAAAGGAATTAATAAAGTCAGCACAGCTCCCAGCATCTCAGCCCTCGAGGTATTTATGGTGAACGGGGATTTTAAGGGCAATGAGACGTGGCTGAACACGTTCACTCCTTACAGAGGAAATCCTAAATAAAGCCTTCCCACTCCAGTCACCTGCCAAGGAAAATCTTGTATTTTTACACTACAGACCACAGGTCCTTTCTCCTGGGTGCTCCACTCCTGCTCCTTCTCCAGCTGCCTGAAGCACCCTCCTTCCCTCCCTGCTGACAGCCTTGTGTGTAACACAAAAATGGAATAAACCAGGGAGTGGAAAAGGGAGGCAAGATGCTGGAAAGGGACAGGAACTCATCCCAAGGCATCTGGAAACACCAAAGTCTCTTCACAGTTTGGCCAAATACTCAAGATCATGGCACAAAATCACCCTCCTCCTAAGGGTGCTCATTTGCCTGACACTGCTCAGGATCCCTCACCAGAAAGTTGAGATTTGGGTTTGTTTTTGGGGTTTTTAGGTGGGGTTTTTGAGATGAGTTCCATTGATGCAGCATAAACTGAGCTGGGCCTTGCTGAGGAGCAGGGATTGCAAAGTGAACTCAGCTGGCTGAACAATAATCCCTCACTTCAGCCCACAGAAGAACACAAAGAAGGATCAGATCATTGCATTGAATTGTTCTCTCTACTATCAAAAGCTGGAGAGCAGGGAAAGAAGTCCTCAGCATGAACCCTTTTTTCCTTAATTACAAAGGTATAAAAATCTTACCAGAAAATAATTACAGTACCTGGTTGGGCTCATTCAGTAACCAGCCATAGGTTCTGATGCCAAAGGCTGCCTGGTGAGCAGCCACATCCAGGCAGGTGACAGGCTGGCCATAGACAGAGTGCAGGATTCTGCCAGGATCCTCTGCTTTCAGCAGATACACAATGTCCTCTGCAGCTGCCACTGCCACTGGGCTCCCTGGGACATCTGGAACCAGATTAAGGAAGTTGACCTAAAAAGAGCAGACTTTTTATTTTATTTTTTATTTTAATTTATTCTGATACAGTCAAAAATTCTTTTGCATGACTAGTGTCATATCCTGAATGGAAAAAACTACTCATGTGTGTCCTGCATCATCTCAGTTATGGATTAATTCCACACAAAAACCAGTATCAAGCTTATTTCTGAACTGTAAGATGATTTAGCTTTGGAGGGGGATTAATCAGGAGTGGTTTAAATCACTTCACACCCTTTAACTGCACAGCTTCCTCCTACAGGAGAGAGCCTGCAAGACTCAATTATTCCTACACACTTCCTTCCCCTTTCAAAAAAATGCTGATACTCTGAGACAAAATAAAACTTCAGAGAATGAGTTTTAATTACAACTCTCAAAACTTCAGTGACAGAAGGTGCAACCTAAAGAAGCTGCACGAGTAGTTACAGCTTCACAAGTGACACTATTAGGCTGCCTGCAATATCCTGCCTCAGAATTAATCAGATAGTGTGGATCTGGAATGAGACCTGGAGTTTCAGCTCCAATTGAATGCGAGAAAACTGATTTACAAAATGAGCCAACTTAGTTTATTGTTGACAAAAAAAAAAAAATTAAACCCAGCCAACCTCCTGCACCATATGGACTTGTGTTCATTTTCACTCCTAGTTTAAGCCAGCAGTTCACCCTTGCTCTTCAGGGAGGGAAGACTCATCCCTTACCCTGCTCCAAAGTCAGAGCTGCGAGCTGGTAACACCTTGGTCTAGTTCAAGACTTTTAGAAGAACCATCTTAACCCCACCAAAAATAATCAGCGGATCAGGAGCTGCTGGAACGCAGCAAAGCAGCCTGGGGACTCACCAGTTTCTGGATTTCAAAGGTTGCTGGGGTGTGCCAGAACCCTTTGTCGTCGGGGCTCTCCAGCCTGACCTGGAAGCCGGAGGCCGTGGCCACCGCGGTGCCGCCCGGGGCCAGCGCCAGCGCCTGGACACGCTGCTGGTGCTGGAAGTGATGGATGGGCTCCTGCCCCAGCAGCAGGCTCCAAACACTGACAGTGCCTGCAAGGGAGAGGGCATGGGGTTAGCTCAGCCTCTGACATGGCTTCTGAGAGGTTTTACACAGCTACATCCATCTGGGGAACAAGGAGGACACAGGAGGACACCTGAGCTTCAGCATGCTGTGGTTCCTCTGAGCACGGGGCAGTTCACAGGGAAGTTATGTGACCTGGCCTGAAGCTGAGGAGGGGATGTGTACAGATGGGATTTGTGGGGAGGAATTGTTCCCTGGGAGGGTGGGCAGGCCCTGGCACAGGGTGCCCAGAGCAGCTGTGGCTGTCCCTGGATCCCTGGCAGTGCCCAAGGCCAGGCTGGACAGGGATTGGAGTGACCTGGGAGAGTGGAAGGTGTCCCTGCCTGTGGTGGTGGCACTGGATGAGCTTTAAGGTTCCAACCCAAACCCATCTGTGATTCTGTGATTCCAGACACTACTGCTCTGCACCTAATTCCTAATTTGACTTTCCAGTAAGATTAGTAGCTATCTTGAGCTACCACTCTTTGACTTTTCCATGTTTGGAGATCAGCTGCAGATACCTGAAATTTTGTTCTGTTACAGAGAGGCTCTCAATTACCCCAAAACCAGTGAGGAAGAACCCACACTACTATTTTAAGTCACTCTGCTTCATGATTCACTCTGCTACAGAATCACAGAATATCCTGAGCTGGAAGGGACCCACAGGGATCATTGATCCAGCCCCTGGCCCTGCCCAAACCCCCACCAACCCCACCCTGGGCATCCCTGGGGCACTGTCCAAGGGCTCCTGGAGCTCTGGCATTCCCTGGGGAGCCTGGGCAGTGCCAGCACCTCTGGGGGAAGAACCTTTCCTGATCTCCACCTGAACCCCCCTGACACAGCTCCAGCCATTCCCTGGGCCCTGTCCCTGGTCAGCACAGATTAAAACTAAAGAATACAAATCCTGAAGAATAAAGGAGTGTAAGTCAAAAGAAAACATACTTGTAATTGCATTTTTGCCAGCTTGGCTCCTCAATTCTCCATTTAAAAGCATCATAATCTGAGTAAGAGCAACCTGAGGCAATCAGGAGGGAACAGAAGGGAATTGGAGCCTTCTGGGCCACCTTTGCACTGAATTAAGGAGAAGCAATCTTCCAACATGACAGGCAGGGCTGGAGAAGCCTCCCTTGCAGTGGAGCACGTTAATGATGAAATGATTAATGGCAGCTCTTCCTTCAGAAGGAGACATAAAAGCCCTGACAGACAGCTGTGGATGGGCACCACTGCCAGTTTGCAAACACTCCTCCCCAGTCCCAGAGGAGGTGAAGCAAGAGTGTGGTAATGAAACTGCACATAGTGAAATGGTATCTAAATGAGTTTAAATTGATTTATGGTAGCTTTTGTAAAGATTATTTGGTATCTGGAAAGTGCTACCAATGTGAAATAATGCAGATAATCCTTAAGATCTCTGTCTAATGGCACTCCCACTGAATATTTATATTCCTCACCATGGGAATGAGTACCATAATGGGGACCATTTTTGTTTTATTAGGGATGAATATTTAAATTAATCTGCTATTTGCCTAAACAATTAGCCGCCTCTGTTTGTTTACACAAAGCCAAAACTGCAATTAGGCTTCCATCAAAAAGATAAGTCCCGACTAAAACTGTCCCGACGGAGTCGTAAGGGCTCGGAGCACAACTTCCCAAAATGACTTCTTAGCATAATGGTAATTATGTTAATTGCTTAAAAGGTAAATAACTGCTGAACTGGGTTTGGAAAACAGACTGGTTGCACACCAGTTAACAAATCCAACTGGGCAGCACAGGCTGTATCCCCTGCACCCCAGGGCTGAGCTGAGGCACCTCTGCCCCGAAGCAAAGGGATGGGGAGGTCCCATCTCCAGGAGAGATGACTGAGCCAGGCAAAAAAACCCAGCAGTGATAAAGAGATACCAGATAAAGGGAGTTACAACTGGACTTTTGTGTCAGACCATGGATTTGGCTGCCAGGCTCCTCCAAGCAGCAGGGTTTTCAATTTTTGTTCAGCAGAAAATTTATCCCAATAAAGACCGAGTTCATGAAGGGGAAAACAGAGGCTGATTTGCTTTCAGTGAAGCCTTTTGTTTATACATCTCTGTGATGAGCATTCCACTGGGTTTAAGAGTGTCTGAATGGACAAAAGTTCTGGGAAAAAAATATTCTGACCACAGGAGCAAACTGGGAAACCCAGAGCTCAGGGTTCTGCTCTCTGATTTTGGGCAACAAGTCTCTTATTCTTATTCTTATTCTTATTCTTATTCTTATTCTTATTCTTATTCTTATTCTTATTCTTATTCTTATTCTTATTCTTATTCTTATTCTTATTCTTATTCTTATTCTTATTTCTTATTCTTATTTCTTATTCTTATTCTTATTCTTACTCTTACTCTTATTCTTCTTATTCTTATTCTTATTCTTTTATTCTTATTCTTTTATTCTTATTCTTATTCTTATTTCTTAATTCTTATTCCTGCCTCTCAAACATGCCAAAATCTGTCTAAAATAGAAGATTTTCACCAGGCAAACACAGAGTGTGCAGTATCTGGTACATGATACGGGCAATACCTTCCTGGTAATCTTAAAATAAAAGTGACTTGTCACAAATTCACATGTGATGAAGGAGTACAAAGTAAAGAGTAACAAGGAGAGCTCAAAGAATATCCTGAGTTGGAGGGGACCCACAAGGATCAGGACAGAAGGAAATCAGAAAAAGTAAATACTCCACTGGATTTATAAATAGGTAAAGCTGCTATGAGGGCTAGAAGTGCTGCTCAGACTATTCTGCATTTCACTGCAGGAACAGTAAAAGGTATTTATGGGTGTGCAAGTCCTTGCAACAGTCAATCATGTTTGGGTAAGAGCAAAAAATCCCACACCATTCCAGTTCAGGTTATTAGTGTGGCACTAAAAAAAATCAGGCTAAGATTTAGCAGTGCAGATGAGATCACTGCTCTCCACAGTCTGTCTTCCTGCCTCCAGCACTGCCCAGCGCCTCATTTCCACAGCAATTCCTCTGCTGAGGTGAAGTTAAGGTTGCAGCCATATGTTATCTTTTTAATTATTTTTAACACTGAAATCTTACTAGTGTTAGAAGGTCATTAAATCAAAATTGTAAGCAGCGCTTTCACCGCACGCTAAAATCCGCATCATAATTGTGGTTATTCCAACTGAACTCTAACAATAACTCCCAAAATGATTTAGAATTTTGGAAAGTCATCATGGCTCAAGAAAAGAAAAGTGCAAGAAGCTGCTGCTGCTGGTGTAATGCTGACATTCAACATGACAATCACTGCACCAGCCTTGTTTATTATCGCTCTGCCCCAGATTGGACAAAAAATTCAACTCCCAACCCATGTATTTCTGAACTGTGGCCTGATGAAAGCTCCATTTATTGCCATTCACTCCAGACTGGAAAGTACTTGGACAAAACACTGAGGCTGTTGTGCCTCAGGGAGTGCAGTGCTGATCCTGACTGAACTCCAAATTTCGGGAGCATCACCAGCCTTGCACAGCTCTTGCTGTGTCAAAGGTGGGAGCTGGAGGCTCCTCTCTCTCCATCAGCAGTGCTGGCAGCACAAAACACATCCTGCAAAAGCAGCTGCTGCATCTGCTTCCACACAGGTTTTCCTCTGCTATTACAAGCAACATTTGCTACAAAATTAAACAAACCCAAGTATCTCTTTTCCCTTAAAATCCTCTAATCCTCCCACAGGGCAAGGCAGCACAAACGCAGAGCAAACAGTGTTAATCTGACTTGTAAATATTCCCCTGGCTGTGTCTGGCAGGGTCACACAGCCTGTCTGAGCCCTCCTGAGCTGGGCACAGCACAGGGCACTGCCCACCTGAGCTGCCTGCTCAGGGAGCCTGGGATGGGAGGGCTGGATCTGGGTGTGGAAGATCCCAGCTCAGATCCTGGAGATCCCAGCTCAGATCCTGGAGATCCCAGCTCAGACCCTGAAGGTCCCAGCTCAGATTCTGAAGATCCCAGCTCAGATTCTGAAGATCCCAGCTCAGACCCTGAAGATCCCAGCTCAGACCCTGAAGATCCCAGCTCAGATCCTGAAGGTCCCAGCTCAGACCCTGAAGATCCCAGCTCAGATCCTGAAGATCCCAGCTCAGACCCTGAAGATCTCAGCTCAGATTCTGAAGATCCCAGCTCAGATCCTGAAGATCCCAGCTCAGATCCTGGAGATCCCAGCTCAGACTCTGAAGGTCCCAGCTCAGACCCTGAAGATCCCAGCTCAGACCCTGAAGATCCCAGCTCAGATCCTGAAGATCCATTGCATCAGCTCCTCCATGTTAAAACCAGCATTTGCTGTCAGCTGGTGGCTGCTGCCAGCTTTGGAAGAGATGTAAAGCAATTTTCATGTGTATTAGATGAAAAAAAAATTAAAATCCCAGAATTTTGTCTGTGCTGGAGCAGGGAATCCAAATGTGCTCATGGTTTACATGCTCATCCACTTCAGCTTCTAACCACAAGGCGTGGGAAGGCCAGAGGTGCTGAATTCACATCACATGCATGGTCCTGTCTCATCCTGTTTGTCCTGCTGCAGAGTGGTGGCCTTGCCACCTTGATTTAAACAAAATAAAACTCTTCTTTACCTTTTGAAACCCCTTGGACTTGATGATCCTTGTGGGTCCCTTCCAGCTCAGGCTATTCTGTGAGTCTGTGGCTCCTTACAGGTGTTTCCTTTTCCTCCAAAGTGGGAACAGCAATTTCAGCTATATCATATCTCTATGAAGTACATGCAGTGTAAGAAAGGCATGGGTGGAAATGAGCACCAGCCTGGATTATCAGAACTTGATGCTGTGAATTTTGAGTTTTTCCCCAAAACATTTCTAGTTGGAGGAGCCAATTTAACCTTAGTAGATATTTGAAGTTCATTAATCAATATTTTACATTTAATTTTCCCTTCCAGCAGAAGGGAACAAAGAATGGAAGATCAGACCTCAGTGACAAGAGCTTGCCCTCAAACTACCATTACCATACCAGTTCCCACCAAATGTTCCCAGATTTTACCTCTACCACCCTTCTTCCAGGGATTTCCACACAAATCCATGCCTGGACAGTCCCTCAGACAAGGCACAGACCTTGTTTCTTTCCCAGTGTGGGGAATGGCATAACTGGGAGGGGAAAGAACACTCCACTCACCCAAACCAAGGGATCTGCACCCACAGCCACCAATGGGAATAAACACCCAATGGGAATAAACACCTCCTGCAGTTTTCTTCTAACATTTTTTCCTTCACTCCAGCCAGCCTGGAATGCTCCTCATGTCTTGGAGCATGTCCTGGCACTCAGGGAAAGGCACCAAACCCATCACTCTGCAAAGAGGGTACAGAAGGGACAACACCCCCAGGCAGCTTTAGGGGCACCAGCAAGGACAAGAGCACAGAATTCCGAAAAGCAGCACTGCCAAAATTCCCCTCCTGGAGCCTGCAGAGGCAGGAGCACCTCTGACCCTGCAGCACCACCTCTGACCCCTGCAGGAGCACCTCTGACCCCTGCAGAAGCAGGAGCACCTCTGACCCCTGCAGAGGCAGGAGCACCTCTGACCCCTGCAGAGGCAGGAGCACCTCTGACCCTGCAGGAGCACCTCTGACCCCTGCAGGAGCATCTCTGACCCCTGCAGGAGCACCTCTGACCCCTGCAGGAGCACCTCTGACCCCTGCAGGAGCACCTCTGACCCCTGCAGAGGCAGGAGCACCTCTGACCCCTGCAGAAGCACCTCCTCTGCTCCATGGAGTGACTCTGAGCTTGTGAAGGGCCCCAGCTCATCACAGTGGGGCTGAGGAGGTTCCAGCAGGGCAGCAGGGCCCTGCTCCCCGCCCTGCCTGCACCAGGGTGGCCGTGGCATTTAAAGGACAGCAGGAACAAGTTCTGTTCTCCTGTTGCTGCACACTGTTCCCAGTCAAACCATGCAGCTCCAGAGCGCAGGGGGTGAGGGATGGCTGAAGTAGACTGCTGTTTCCCAAAAGCTGTGGCTCCCAGCCAAAGGCAGGCAAGCATGGAGCAGATGGAGTCCTGGCAAGGCCTCTCCTGTCCCTGCATTAGCAGCATCTGCTCATTACCCAGAACCCTCGCCTGCTTTATCTAATGCTCCAGGAAAAGCATTTTGATTTGATTCATTTCAGTTCGGTAACGTGCAACACAATTAGTGGTAAAATCAAACTGGAGCACTGCCAGTGCTGACAATAGGAAACAAGGCAGAAGAAATATGAGGCCAGTGGGTTGGAATTCAAAAATCACAACTGTGGCTGGAGTTGCCAAGTCCCGTTGCCCCAGGTGTACATCCAGTGCCCCCACTGAGCGCTGGCACGGGCACAGGGAACTTCATTTGCTCTCCATCCATTTCTCCTCCTCTCCCTTTCTCCGAGGCTGGCACCGGGAGATTCACCAGGAGCCACAATCCCATTTTCCCTCAGGGCCAGCACGGAGTGACAGCCCAGCTGGGCCAGGGGCACCCCGGGGGGACAAACCTCTGTCCCCAGGAGCAGAGCAGGGCGGGCTGTGCCTGCCAGCCCTTCCCTGGCACGGGCAGCCAAGGGCAGCGCCGCGGGAGCCCTGCGGGACCGGGAGCAGCCGTGGGATCGGGACCAGCCAGGGATCCGCCAGGGAAGTCTAGACTGCCTGACAGCACCACCTCCAACACGAGCAGATGGCTCCTCTGGGTTAGTCAAACTTACAAACAAAGAGGAAAGGGAGCTGGAAAAGTACAACAAAGAACAATCAAACACATTATCTTCAAAGCCGTCTGCTCCCTCCCCAAAATTTAAAATAACTCTCTCCACCAAAGTGTAAATATGTGCTTTCGGCTTGCAGTTAGTAAACACTGCTAAAATGGGTCTTTTTATTTCCCTATTCCCATAGAAACAAATCTATTCTGACCAAGGCTTCTCAAATCAGAGTAAGTGCCATATCACAGAACCTATTAAAATTTCTACCCAAAAGAATAAAAGACGCCGAGCTTTATGCAAACTAGTTCAGTCACAGCACTGACAGCAAGGGATGTGACAGGCACAAAACCCAGACAAATTATTAGATTAGTCAGTGGGAAACTGGAAAACAAACAAAAAACCCTCTGCTAGTCATTGTTTGGCACAATGGAAAAAAAGCCAGCACTTAAACCTGTGTTATAATTTTCCTGTGACTTGAGTAAATAATATTAATAACACCAGATTTGCTGTTGTCAGAAAATGTTGCCTATTAACAATTTTTACCCACAGTAAACCACACTGGCATGATCCAAGCTAGAAAAATAGCTAAGGATGTTGAGAATCTTACAACACATAAAGCATTTCATTTACCTTTAAAATAAAAGTATGGATTAGGGATTTTGTTTGGATTATCCACCTTCTGTTTTGTTTTCACCACGTAGCAATGCCAGGATCAAAGACAGTATGTGTACAAAACTCTCTAAACTTACAAATATTCTTTATACATACCTAAGGAGACATTTTAAGTATCAAATTATACATTTTAAAGAAAGATGATGGAAGTTGAGTTCTGCCTGAGCCCCTCAGTTTAGGATCCCAGTCGGCTGGCACTGTCCAAACCTGACTTTTTTAATTGCTGTTCCCACATCCAGAAGATGTTGGTCTCTGGCTCTCATTGTCCATTATAGAAACCCTCTAAGGACATTTAAAACAATGCACACAACCAGGATTTTATGAGGGTTTCACTAAATATTAGGTCAAAGCTTTCATTTCTTTAAATCCAAGTATATAATAACAACCCAGCACTGCAAACCAGCACTTCAGTGCATCCACACACCACGCCAAGAGAGAGAGGGACAGGGATTAATCACACATCCAAGTTTACCACCATCCCCATAACAAAGCTCCACAGCACCCCAAGGGAGTTTTGGCCAGAGGAGAAGGCTGGTGGAAGAATATTTAATATTTTTATAGCAAAACAAGTTATTTGCTTAAGATAGCTTGGCTGGACTACAGCCTGGCACTCAAGCTTTGTGCAGCAGCTCCAGTAGGAATTAAAGCTCAGTTTTAATGGGTGCAATGTTCCAATGCCTCCTAATGCATTTAGGGTTATTGGCCAACTTTCTCACATAAAAGCAAGTGTGTGCGTGTGTGTGGATACACAGGATTACAGACACACAAAAAGCTGAGCACAGCTGCTTCATTTTTGTAAAGCCTTTTTTTGTTTTTTTTTGCCATTGCTGTTGTTTTAATAGGGAGGAGAGTTGTGGTGCTCACCGTCCTCGTAGGCTGCCGTGGCCAGGGAGCTGTTTATCCTCACAAAGCAGACGTGTGGAAGGGCTCCAGCCCCTGCAGGGGCTGCCAGCACGGGGGCTGTGTAGTCCCAGGCTCGGGTGTCCCACAGCCTCACCTCCCCTGAGGTGTACCTGCAACACAAGGGACAGCGCTCACCCCCTGCTCCTGCACGGAGCAGAGGGGAGCAGGGACAGGGAGGGGTTAAAACAGCTCCCACACCCATCCTCCCCCAGCCCTCCGGGCACAAACCCATCAGCTTTGCCCGTTTTGGTCCCTTTTATTGAATGTGGCACCCAAGTCCACCGAGGCAGGCAGGTAAATTGAAACTGGAGCTACAAGGAACAGTTGTGTTCTCAGGGTTGTTGTTCCCTGAGATTCTCCTCGGGATTGCTGTTCCCCGAGGTAATCAGGTTTTTTAGTCTTCTCTTTGCCCTGAGTGTTTCACACCGAAGCCAGAGTCTGCCAGTGCATGTTTGCAAGGTTGTTTATTCTTCATTATCTCAGTTCTGTCTCAGCTCTGCAGGACATCCCCAGCAGAGCAGGACAGACAGCAGGACTGGGGCAGGTCAGAGAGCCCCACACCTCATGTACAGCACCCCTGACCCAACCAGAGTCCAAAATGCACTTTTTATTGACAGAATTTTACCAATGCCCACTGCCTATGCTAACATGTAATTTCTGCCCTAAGCCAATCTCTAAAATCCACCTCAGGAAAAGATGGGGGACGAGAGCAAGAACAAGNTTCCTCCAGCTTGTCTCTTCAGCCCCAGATACTGAAAATCCCAGATTCTACATTCACATTCTATGATAAACTAAATACTGCTTATTTTGAATTCTCTCAGCTTGTGATTCTTCATACACTGTGGGCATTCACTGCCATGGCAGGGATCAGAGGCAGTGTCCTCCTGGGCTCTGTGTGAGGCTCTGACCCCCCTGTACAGATCCCAGACCCCCTGTCCAGTCTCCAAACCCTCCAGGGTGGCCACAGGGATGTTCTAGACTGAGACACAGTGTGGGCAGCAGGACCAGGGCAGTGACTCTTCCCCTGTACTGGGCACTGGTGAGGCTGCACCTCGAGTGCTGTGTCCAGCTGTGTCCCCTCAGTTTAGGAAGGACATTGAGGGCTGTGTCCCTTCAGTTTAGGAAGGACATTGAGTGCTGTGTCCAGCTGTGTCCCTTCAGTTTAGGAAGGACATTGAGTGCTGTGTCCAGTTCTGTCCCCCCAGTTTAGGAACGACATTGAGATGCCTGAATGCATCCAGAAGAGGGAAACAAGGCTGGAGAGGGGCTTGGGATACAAGCCCTGTGAGGAATGACTGAGGGAGCTGGAGAAAAGGAGATTCAGCCTGGAGAAAAGGAGGCTCAGGGGGGACCTTATCACTCTCCACACCTCCCTGACAGGAAGCTGCAGCCAGGAGGGGTCATTCTCTTCTCCCAGGCAACAACGACAGAATGACAGACACAGCCTCAAGCTGAGCCAGGAGAAGTTCAGGTTAAACATCAGAAGAAAATTCTTCAATGAAAGAGTGACTGGGCACTGGAACTGTCTGCCCAGGGAGGTGGTGGAGGCACCACCCCTGGAAATGTTTAAAAAGGACTGGATGTGGCACTCAGTGCCGTGGTTTAGTTGATGAGGAGCTGCTGGGTCACAGGTTGAACTTGATGTTCTCAAAGGTCTTTTCCAACCCAGTTCATTCTGTGATTCTGTGACCCACNGACAGGAAGCTGCAGCCAGGAGGGGTCATTCTCTTCTCCCAGGCAACAACGACAGAATGACAGACACAGCCTCAAGCTGAGCCAGGAGAAGTTCAGGTTAAACATCAGAAGAAAATTCTTCAATGAAAGAGTGACTGGGCACTGGAACTGTCTGCCCAGGGAGGTGGTGGAGGCACCACCCCTGGAAATGTTTAAAAAGGACTGGATGTGGCACTCAGTGCCGTGGTTTAGTTGATGAGGAGCTGCTGGGTCACAGGTTGAACTTGATGTTCTCAAAGGTCTTTTCCAACCCAGTTCATTCTGTGATTCTGTGACCCACACAACTGAGCTACCACTATCAATATTCACTTTGCAACTAACACAAAAGGAGAGCCAGGCTCAAGAGGGAAAAGGAAATCAGGAACAAGCCTAAACTACATCATGGCAAAACTTCAAACTGGTTCTTTCAAGGCTGGTGGCTGTGTTAAACCAGAGCATTTATCTATGTCCATACAAGCACCCACCCAACCTGCTGCTCTTCTTTTTATAGAAGAAATTCCTTCATGTCTCAACAGATCAATTTACTTATATCTCTGAAGATTAATTAATTCATTAATTCAACTGAGTGTTGTCATTAGAATTAAGGCAGTGGTTCCTTTTTTGCAGCAGGCTCACTAAAATATCACAAAACCTGTAGTTTAACAGCAGCTTGCCAATGAGGAAATAAAGAAACAGAAGTAAACTTTTCAGATAATATTGAATACATCTGAATGAAAGCAAGTTGTTACACAGCAAACAACAGATAAACTGCTCTGGGCCATCTATGCCCACACAAGAGACTATCAAAGGAAAAAAAAGTCAGAGAAAAATCAGAGAAGCTTCTACAACTGGCCAAAGACCACAGTTCAATAATTATTTAAGGCCAGTTATGACAAAACTGTGATAATTAACACTGTCAGATGTCTTTCTCTGGCACAGCTGACACTTGGAATCTTTTGGAAAATCAAAGGTGCTTCCTGCTCTGTCACCTTTGTTGTTACATCCTGATTTTGGGGGGAGAAGTATTATATAAGAGTGATTCATACAAGCCTCAGTGCTCTGGTGGTTGGGAATCTGGCTGTGCTGTGCTTATGAGGAAAAAACCCAATTAATTACACAGAAAAAGAAGGAAAGGAAGGTTTAGGAGATGTGGGAGTTGCACTCAGGTTTCCCAGTTCTCTGCACAGTGCCATGCCCAGGGCTCCTGGTACTGGGAGCAGATCACTCCCAACATCTCCTGGTGAAAAGGCTCCAATTTACAGAAGGAATTAAAGTGCCCAGGGGGGTGGTGAAATCTGTCAGGCAGAGAGAGATGCACATTAATCCCCTGCACTGATCAGGAAGAGAGGGAACCGTGTCCCTGTCCCCTGCCTCCTCTGCTGCTCCTTGCAGGGGAACACCCAGGGAAAAGAGAGAACAGGGTGGGACATTTCCCCCTTCCCCTCCCTCTGCAAACGAGGCCCAAACTCCTCTGTATCCTGCTTTCCTTTCCAATTTATAGCAGCACAATTTAAGAAGACCAGACCAAGAAAGAAGCATCCCCAAAGCAAAATGTTTCACACTGGATTGGACACAGAGCGTGGAACAGATCACAACAAATCTCTTCAGTTTGCAGACTGGAAAGGGCTCATTTTGCTTCAAAATGTGGAGATAAACCACAACAGGACAGGTGATTGCACAGATCTGCTGCGCTCCCCTTCAACAAGAGGCACACAATGTTTTGCAAGCATTTTGATTTTGAGCTGATTTTTGTTTCCTTATGTTAGGGTTGGTTGGGGTCATGTTTTCCAGCTTCTCCTGACTGCCAAGAGCAGCAGATTCCTCCCAAGGGAAGCCAAAATTCTCTTGTCACTGAAAAGTGAGTTTCAGGGGAGACATAAAACACTGGTAGACTGGACAGAACTCAGTAAGAGAATATTTGTTTTCATCTCTAAATAAACAAGGAAGAACAGCATCTCCTCCTAGTGTAGCTCTCACACAGTCCAGGCTGGACACGTAAAAAGAAAGACTGAGAGATGGAGAAAATGGCAGGAGGAGAGGAGAGACCCAGGGCTGGATAATTCTCAGGGCACACTGCATCTGGTTTCCATACACAGCCTGAAACACAAGGGATCCACCAAAAACAACAATGCAGTGACTGCAATCCTGGAATCAGAGATCCAACACCACAGGACCACAGTAAATCCTTAAATTCATTTTATCTCAGAATTCAATCGAGTCAAAATTTAGTCTGAACCGTTGTTTGTTCACAAAGAACCACCAGAACCACCTCTAAGCCAAGCTCACACTGGAGCAGCACCACCAAACACTTCTGGCCTTGGTTTGAAATAATTTTGACACAAATTCTGTGTTTGCTGGGATCCGTTTGGCAGGGTCTGTGTCAGCCCAGCCTCCTCCCCTCCCTGGTGGATCAGCTCATGCTGGAAGGCTCCCACCACGGAGCCACGGGGCTCTCCCAGCCCCTGCCAGGACCTGCAGGACACCAGTTTGCCCAGTTGTGCCCAGTGGGCTCTGACACTGCCCAGCAATGCCCGAGAGCATCCTGGCCGTGGTGCTCCCTCCATGACAGACCAGGGAGGCTCCCTGTGCCAGGAGAACCCTGCAGGAGCCTCCAAACCTCCCCATGGCTGTGCAGGAATCCCAGCAGTGCCAGCACAGGACAGGCTCCTCAGGAAGGTTCCCAAGGCTTCCTGTATCCTTCCTCCCCCATTTCTCAGCAAGTTCCAATTGCTCCTGAGCTTCATCTCCTGTCCAGGCTCACATGAACAGTAACTCAGTGTCCAATTCCAAAACATCTCCTCAGCAGAACCACAGCATTTTGGGAGGCATCACAATTAAAAATACTGCAATCAAAGGGATTCTAGCACCTTCTGTGTACTCCTCTGAAGTGAGGGATGAATGATGGACTGCTCAGAAACATCTACCACAGGGTGAGGGGCCTCCAAGACTAGGAGAGGTAAAAGCTCCCAATTCTCCCAGGTATTTGGATACATTGATTTTGCCAACTCTAACCAACAGGTACTTGGCTGAGGGATTCCTTAAGGAAAGGATTCAGGAAAAAACTAACAGTAGCAGAAAAGAGCTACTTCACATGGCAAAAAGGAATATAAATAGAACACAATGGCCAAAAATAAAACACAAATGGAACAGGGAAGAGAAAAAATTCTATTACATAGCAGAAAGCTACACCATAAAACACAAGAAAAAACAGATGGGGGTAAACCAAAACCAGAGTTTGAAACAATCCTAATGCTGGTAGAGAATGTAGGGCAGAAAATTAATCTTCCTGATTTCATTCATGCTTCCCAGTGCAGTCCCACACAGCAAAGCTGAAGGATTGGGAGATGTCCCACAGGAGAGTGGTGGGAACACGAGTGGAGCTCCAGGTCTGGGCAGGGAACCAGCCTGGGGAAAGGGGGGCTGTAAAGCAGCTCCTCCACTGCCCATTCCCTTTCCCATTTCCAGGGTGCACTGGGCCTGCAGCATCCCCTCAGTTCCAGGACTGAACTGGAAGAATTTCAAACACAGATGAATCCAATTCAGAAGGAAAAAAAAATATTTAATGCTGCTGTAAAGAGCACCACACTTTCAATTTGTAGCCACAACAAAAGGCTTTTAAACTATTAAAGCACTGCCTTGCTGTAAAAAAAATAAAAAGGCTGCTTTATTGCAGATAATTGGCAAACCTGCCCTATCAATAGAGATGGCTGGAGAGAGGAACACACTGCACTATTTCTAGATAATTTCAAGATTTCTATTAATTTCCCACCACAACTTTTACATTTTGCCCTGAAAATTTCATTTGGATCCCTCAGTGAAATAACCCCAGATGCAAGTCCTGCCCAAGAACAAGGCCAGCACTCCAAACCCACTGTTACTGATTTTTCCACCAAGATGGCAATGAAATACCCTCTGAGCCTTCTGCTGGAGTGAAAAAACACCCAAACCAACTGAAAACTCCCTTTCTGTTTAATACAACAATGATCAGATCCTGTTTGCTCTGACACCAAGAGCATTCAGCTGTGGCTGTTTTCCCTGATGGTGCCATGAGCTGATGGTTGCAGTGGCAGGTAAATACTCCAAATCCTGATATCACCCGCACTGAGCAGACCCAACAACCCAACCCCAAACCCCAAAATAACCCACATTAGAGACCACACCTGCTTCATTTCATTTAGAAAGGCTGTCCAAAGTCTTGCTCTCCTGAGTATAACAAGAAGCCTGTTGCTCACAAGGCAGATTTGCCCCTCTCCTGAAAGCCCTTCCCTGATTCCTTCCATCCACACCACACCTGGCTCCCAGCTCCCTCTACTCACAGACACATTTCTCCTTCTCTGATGTTCAACAGCCTCTCCACCCAAATAACTCGGCTCCTCTGATGCACTCACATTCCATTTTGTCCTTGTTCTTCAGGATATTTCAGTATAGACACATGAGAAGGAGCAGCAGCAGAGAGAAGCTGTATTTTTCTAAACATACTTCTCCTAAACCAGCCCATTCTGTAATTCTGGCCAGATATGGATCCAGCTGTAAAAATTAGCCTGGAGATTCAGCTTAAGCTTTACAGAGATGCATCAAAACCTTGCTGAAATGGAACAACAATAGGTGGAATGCATAGGACACAGAAAACCTGGGAAAAATTAATTTCATATACAATAAAAATACCTACTCACTAACCAAAATCATTGTGACTACTTCTTACTGGCAGCAGTGCCCTAATGAGATGAACATTTTGCTTGTGCCCTCTCACACGAGTGAGAACAGGAGCTGGGGTTAAAAGCTGCTGAATGCCTGGGAAGCAGGTGGTGGAGTGCAGAGCACATGTGGGAGGAAGCAGAGCTGGAGGCTGGGCACAGCTCTAATGAAGTGGTGCTGAAGAGGCAGACGATTTCATAAGGAGAAAAACATCAGGAAACTGGTCAAAACACAGAATCTCATCTGAAAAAGCTCCACTGTGCTGCATAGCAATAGCCAGAACAAATTTGGGGAAGAGGAGGAGGGGGAGGCTGATCTCTCTCCAGAGCCCCAGATGTCTTTATGGTTGCCTAATGACAATTATACTCAACCAATTAAGACACTGCTATCACAGTTGCATTGTTAGTAAGCCTTTGGCCCTGAGTGTTGATGGCTGTCTAATTAGTGTTTGTGCAAAGTACAACTGCAACTAATATATAAACTGACAAATACACAAAAGAAAAACTGTTAACAGGAACATTTTCCAAACAGTTGAGACTCCGCTCATTCAGTCCATGGCAGCAGCAAAGACAAACTGCTTTCCTTTATGGCTGGGTACTGCTGGCACTGCAGAATTTCACTTCAAAGCACGGGGTCAACAAGACCCTTGCTGGGTTTCTGTTCACACAGGATGCTGGTGGCTCTCACTTTTGGTGCTGCCTCCAGCACAGCCCTCCAGGGCAAGCTCGCCGCACCAAGTTGGGCTGGTCACCAAAGATTCCTGATAAAACACATCAGAAACCAGTTTACATTTTCCATATTTTCTCTAAAGAGTGTGCAGCAAGGAAAAGGACGGAGAAAGAACCCCCTTTGTTTCACAGTCGGGTCTGATTTCCAGAAGGCAAAGTCTGTTCGGTTTCCAGATACCTGCGGTGATCAACAAACCAAATAAAAAAAACAACCCAACAACTTTGTTTCAGGCAGTCAGTGACCATCTGTTAATACTCAAAAGATTATGAAGTCCTTACAATGTCAGTGCATTTTTTTGAAGTCAGTAGGAATTTTGCTGCAGTAAAAGTCTCTGTTTAAATGGATGCCTGTTGATAAGCAAGTAAAATAATGAGTATTTTTCATTGTCTTGCTCCAACAAGCACCTCAGAGCTTTCATCCTTATTCCACCAAAAGCAGCTCTGCAGTCCTTCATGTGTTTAATTAAGGTATCAGCCAGTGCCCCCCTCAGCAGGCTCAGGAATAAGGCCCAATTAAAGATGCAAACCAAGCCCAAACACCTTCAAGCTGGTTCAAATTGCTCCGGAGCTTCATCTCCTGTCCAGGCTCACATGAACAGTAACTCAGTGTCCAATTTCAAAACATCTCCTCAGCAGAACCACGGCATTTTGGGAGGCATCACAATTAAAAATACTGCAATCAAAGGGATTCTAGCACTTTCTGTGTACTCCTCTGAAGTGAGGGATGAATGATGGACTGCTCAGAAACATCTACCACAGGGTGAGGTGCCTCCAACACTGGGAGAGATAAAAGCTCCCAATTCTCCCATTGATTTTGCCAACTCTAACCAACAGGTAGCTTGGCTGAGGGAGTCCTGAAGGAAAGGACTCAGGAGAAACTAATAGTAGCAGAAAAGAGCTACTTCACTTGGCAAAAAGGAATATAAATAGAACACAATGGCCAAAAATAAAACACAAATGGAACAGGGAAGAGAAAAAATTCTATTACATAGCAGAAAGCTACACCATAAAACACAAGGAAAAACAGATGGGGGTAAACCAAAACCAGAGTTTGAAACAATCCTAATGCTGGTAGAGAATGTAGGGCAGAAAATTAATCTTCCCGATTTCATCCAAATGTTCTTTTGGGTTGCTTGATATACGAGTGCAGCTATGAAAAATGTGACTAATGTGTCCCAAAATGGATCTGGAAGCACTTTTAGATTTAGCATGTAGGAAATCCATTCTGAGCATCCTCATGATCAGTTCCCAAACTCTTCTGCTGGGAACCCGACTTCCCAATTTACCAACCCACGCCCATCTGTGGACCCCTCACAGAAATGGAGCTGCAGAGAGCTTCTACCTTCATTTTTAGGGCTTTATTTAGGAAATTATCCCTTGAGAAAGTGGGTTAAGCTGCTGGAGTGTGTAGTTCTGCAGCTTAGCACTGTTATCTGTAACAAAATTAACATTTCACCATCCTCACTGCTTCTGCCTCACCTTCTATATTAAGTACATGCAAATGTCATACCAAGGGAACAGAAACAAGCCAAAGGGTTGTACTGCAAGGAAAACATTTTAATGAACATTTATAAAAGCAGCAATTAGAAAAAGCCAAACTATTTCTAGTAATTTGATTTTTAAGGCAAAAGACCTCCCATCCCTTAGCTCAAGGTTCCAGTGGCTTGCATCAGCCCAGGCCCATTAATTAAAGCAGCAGCTCTACCAAGGAAACAAATTACTGTGCATACAGGAAAAAAAAATCTTTTCTATAAGAACTCAGGAGGAATTATGATGTAATTTGGGAAGGCTCTGCTCCATCAGCCCGATTATGTCACAAAGGACAAAGCACAGATAAAACAACGGCTCCAGTTGCAGACAGAGGTGAGAAAACACCATTTGAGCATGCAGGAAATTGATCTGTTTGCTGTTTGAAGGAACTCAAACTGCAGCAGAGGAGAGGCACCACCTGAACTGCAGGCACTGATGGTGACAGCCCAAAGGGGAAACATGAAATCTTCAACAAGTTTAGTAGAAAGAAGGATGGGTTTGTCTGACCTTAGCAGAAAACCAGGATTTACAAGCTCAGAATTACTGCCTGTGCCTGAGACACTGAAGGCATCACTGAGCACATCCCTGCAGCAGCACAACCCACAGGTAAACCAGGAGCTACAGGGCCAGGCTGGAAAAGTGTCGGAGTCCAGGACATCCCTCTGGCTGCCCTGGAGGGTTTGCAGACCGGACAGGGGGTCTGGGATCTGTACAGGGGGGTCAGAGCCTCACACAGAGCCCAGGAGGACACTGCCTCTGATCCCTGCCATGGCAGTGAATACTCACATGCAGGAAGAATCACAAATCCTAAGAATTTAAAAATAAGTAGTAGCTAGTTTGTTATAGAATATAAATATAGAAATTAGGATTCTTTGTATATGGGGCTGAAGGGACAAGATGGAGGAATTGGGGAGTGGCCCCTGTGCTCCTTGTTCTTGCTCTCGTCCCCCATCTTTTCCTGACTTGGGCTTTAGAGATTGGTTTAGAATAGAATTGACATGTTAGTGTACGTAGTAGGTATTGGTAAAATTTTGTAAATAAAAAATACATCTTGGGCAGTGGTTGGGTTGTACTGAAGGTTTGGGGATCTCTGACCCGCCCCAGTCCCCGCGTGTCCTGCTCTGCTGGGGACACCCTGCAGAGCTGGACAAGAACTGAGAGATAATTTAGAATAAACAGCCTTGATAACACTGCTGGACTCAGCCTGTCTGCTCTGGCTTCTGTGTGAAACACCCAGGGCAAAGAGAAGACTGAAAACCTGATTACCTTGGGAACAGCAACCCCGAGGAATCTCAGGGAGAAGCAACCCTGAGAGAAAAGCAGCTCCTACAAAGGGTCAGATCAGGCTTCTCCTCCTGCTTTCACCTGAAAGGCTTTTTTTTTTTCAGGAGCTGACAGAAAAGCCAAGCTGGCTGTCACTAACACAACCTTACCTAAGCCCCTGGTCATCTGTCACCCAACCCTCTGAAGTCATGATGTCATTCCCGTGTTCAGGGTGACTCACGGACCCTGACACTGCTCCCTAACAATGACAGGAATGAGTGAAGAGAGCACAAAAGGTCTGGGCAAGGCTGAAGAAAAAAGCAATTATTTTCACCTTCTGCTTTGTTTGACATTTTGGCTTGCAGTCACTAGGAGGGGAGGGAGAAACCTGTGAAGGTTGTGCCATCATATAAGTGAAATTTAGGCAATTAAACAAGGCAAGGGTTTATTGAGGCTGTTTCAAGTCTTCAGTTTGTTAACTTTGATTCATTTTCATTACTAATTAATATTTTGGTTTCCTCAGGTCTGCACACTGAATTAAGATGCAAGAGCTAATCATAAATACCTTGAGAATAACCCACAAGCCCTATAGCAAAAAATCCAAATTAGATGAGAGTTGACAAGAAGTTTTAAAAAGTGCAGGAAAGCGTTTTCAAGCCTTTCGGGCTAGTTTCACACATCATTATGAAACTAAAGAGAGTGGCAAGCCCACTTCTAAAAAGTCATTTGCAGGTCACCTTTGAGCAGGAGCAAAGTGGAGTGGGAGGTGATGGAACAGAACAAAGGAACTCACCAGAAAGGTGCAGCCACCTTGTGTAGGTGTTGGCTCAAAATGACTTAAATCAAAGGTCAAATTGTTTGTGAGTGCTCCCACAAGACTCATTGGAAAGAAGACAACTGTATAAAATCATTTCAGCATTAGAAATAAATGTCCAGATTCCCCTAACAAATCACACAGGATATTTAAGTTCCTCCTTAGCTTCTCATTTCCTTTATCAAGCATCACTTGGGGAAACACCACCTGTGCCACCCTGAAAAGGGAGGAAATGTGAATCTGTTGGTTTAAGGCAATCAGCAGATGAATCTCACCAGTCCAAACTCCTCAAATCTCAAGGAAAGCTGGCAGGACTTGGTGGGGAGGGAGGAAAACATCTGAAATTAAAATTTCAAGAGAGCCCAGGGCTGATTTTCCAGTCTGTAAGAGATGCAGGGTGCTCCTCACAGCATCTGCTAAATCAGTTTGTGGCCAAGCTCCTCACTAACAGGCTACCACTCAGTCATGGAAAATGGAAGAAAAAAGAAAGGAAAATATTGTACTTTATAGTTCTGGGTCCTGGAAAGGCTGCTCTGACTCTGGGCCTCTTCTGATTATTTATTTTCAGAGCCACCAGCAGCAGTGAAGCCACAGTACTTTTTATAAAAGTATTAAAGAATTCCCAGATCCCCTCACAGCCAGCTTGGTGTGGTTTTAGGGGTGAGCTGGGAGGTGAGATGGGCACCACCAGCACAAGGAAAGTTCAGCACAGGGCTCAGGAACAGGCACAGGTGAGGATTTCAGAGCCAGCCAGGCAGCACCAGCCCCTGGGCATGTCACACCACGGGACCCTCTGCACTGACAAGGTCAAACAAGGACCAGATGCATGTTCTGAGATCACTCTGTCCAGGAGGACCCAACTTGTGACTCTGCTACCAAAAAAAGAAAAGAAAAAAGAAAAAAGAAAGGCAATTTTACTGTGTGAACATGCATTTGCTTAAAAAAACCCCAGAAAAATCCAGATTTTAGTAAGAGAAAGTGAAGCAATCCAGGCATTCTGCACAGTAAATGACAGCATTAGGCACAGCAAGCTTCATCACCAGTAGGAATTTCTAAAAGCCAAGCAAGCAGCTATATAATTGCTTTAAGTAAGCTCTGACTTAGGGCTGAAACTCCATTTGAATGGAGGGTGAGGGAGAGAACATCATCCCTCTAGAGAAGATCCTTCGAGACGTGTAACCGTAGAAAGGCTGGCAAATACAACATTGATTGGGAGTGAGGTAACCACAAACACCACTGGCTCAAATGAAAAGGGATTCAGGGGCTGACCCAGAAAACAAGGCTGGTAACCACCGGGATGAAATTTTAATGACAAACACAAGAAGCTCTGCGTGCAGGCCAGATTGAATTAGCTGATGTCAGGCTGGCACAAAGGGGAGCTGCTCGCAGCCACCTTCGGCTCCCAGCTCAGGTTGCACTTCATCAATCCTTGATATTCTGCCATCTCCTGGCTCCAGCCTGGGCAGCAGCGTGGGGAAAAGTAGAGAGTGCAGGGAACAGGGGCATTTCTCTGTGTAGAGCACCTTTGCTTCCTCCCAGATTAATAAAGAGCTGCTCCTGAACCAGTTCAAACTGTGCCTCTATAAATCACACCCGCAGCTGCTGGTCTAAGTCACCCTGCCCACAACCTGTATAAATTCCCTTTCAGAAAGACTAAAAAGCTCTGCAGCAACTAAAATAAAAATTATTTTTATTTTAGGAAATAGGATAATGAAGGATGGAAAAAGGATAATGAAGATGACAAGATCACACCTAGCACAGCACAGGTTCTAATCAGTGATTCCAGGCTTGCTCTCAGATTCCCAAACACACTGACCCCAGAATTCCTGCTCTTTCTCCACCTAGAACTTCTCTCAGCCCAACTAGAACTGAATCTGGCTGCTGCCAGGAAAATAATTAAAGATGTTTCTATAAATACATCAGCAACAAAAGGATTGCTAAGGAGAATCTCCATCTTTATTGGATCAGGGAGAAACAGTGACAAAAGATGAGCAAAAGGCTGAGGGAATTAAGGCCTTGTCCTTAGGGTACCCAGGCTGGAAAACGGGGACAGGGAGGAGAATGAAGCCCCCACGATCCAAGGGGAAATGGTTGGCATTAGGACACACAATTCCAGGGTGAGGTGGGATCCACCCCAGGGTGCTGTGGGAGCAGGGCAGAGCTCACCCAGACCTTCCCAGCAGGGAGGTCAGGGACCCTCCTCACCCAGGGGATGGAATTCAGCAACCATGATGCCCACCCAGGAGCTGGGCTGGCAGGAGGATCCAGGGAAATGCCAGCCTGACCTCAGTGCCAGGCAAAGGTCTGGAACACAACATGACCAGGGCAAAGTGCTGGCTCCTGCCCTGGGCACCTCCACCCAGGGAATGCCCAAGGCTGCACAAGGTGGACACAGCCCTGGGCGTGCTGCTGGCAGCAGCTGCACACCAGCCCAGCTGTGCCCAGCTGTGCCCAGCTGTGCCCCAGGGCCAAGGGCACCTGGGCTGTCCCAGGGCAAAGCACTGGGCACTCCTGGGTCACCTCCAATCCTCTGCCCAGTCCAGGGCCCCTGAGGGGACCTTGAGGGGCTCGAGCATGTCCAGGGAAGGGCTGGAGCACCAGGAGTGGCTGAGGGAACTCTGATCAAAAACCTGCTAAAAACTGAGCAGCCCTGAGTGTCCAGTGCAGCAACCTGAGACACAAGAAAGGTGATAGCCCAAGCCCTGGACACAAAAACCTTGGGAAATGTCTCACATTGTGGATTAGCAGCATCAGGCCCTGCAGATCACACCAGCCTAGCTCAGACACACAGGTCCCTCTGTAATCACTGATCATTCCCATGCAAAGCTGAGCACACAAATGTTTGTGAAATGGGAGAGAGAATCATTAAATGTAACAGATCATTGGTATTTATACTGAGAGCAGAATTGACTGTGTAAACCTCAGCTATTAAATTACTTCTTCAGTACTGAAAGAATGCAACAGTTTGCTATTGATCACCAGATTCATTACACTTTTATGACAAATTTGAAAGCACAATGCCATTTAGTACAATTTTATAAGCTGGAAGAGACAGGGGAGGGTTATGGTTGGATTTAAAAATAAAAACACAGCAAACAACAAAACCCCAACAAATTCCTCAATATCCTAAATACTTACCAAATGCACACAAAGTATTTCCCTGCACAATTTGCTGATACCCTTGGAAGTTTTAGTTATAACTTGAATACTCCCTTGACTGATATTTACCATTTACTGAAGAGACAAAGAAGAGTGCAGGACAAGCAGTAAACAGCAAAACACCTAACAATTTGTGTTCTAATACTCTAAACTTTTCATTTACTAACCAGGTAAATCCAAACAGCTGAATTCTAATTTCCTCATGCTGTTTTATCAAATATAAGCTGACAGCTTCATAAAGAGATAATTCATTTTTCAGAGAAATTACTGGGAAGTCATTTAAGTGAACATCACTTTTTCTACATGATACACACATGCAGATTTCCCTCAGTGGTCTCTTACCTGCTCACTAATTTTTAGGAACCTGAATTATTTAATTGTACCACACTCCTGATGTAAATTCATCAAGAGAATACTGGAGAAACTGGAGAACCAGTATGAAAAGGTTGTGTGCAACTGTCAGAACCCAACTTCTGTAATACACCAAGCCAAAATAGGGACCATTTGAGTTTAATATGCAGGATTCTTAACCTTTGTTTATTAATACTTCAGAAATGCACTTTAATCTGCTTAACTCCTATCTACTGCATGTTTGGATATAAATACAGTGGAGAAAATGAAGGAAAAGAAGAGCTGGAGGTTTTGGCAGCAGCATGGAGACAACTGGGTTTGCTGTCTGATAGTTTAGAGTCCTGCTCTCAGCTGCCCAAGAGCATTCAAAAGCATCTCCATGAATTAAGAATTTTCCAGGCATCTTTCTTAAAACCAGTCTGTGAATTTTAAAGTACTTTAGTCTTCTCTAATCCCACACCATTAACATGAAGTGCTACCAAACAACATTGAACTCTGGTATATCAAGGACAATGTCCCAGCTCCCCAGAATATCCTAATTTTTATTTACCCATGTGATTTCTGGAGGGTTATTAATTACTGAACCTGTGAAATCCAAACAGAACAGAGCAAAGCCTCACATTTACTGAGAGAATCACTGTAACCTCTTCTAAAAATTTGTGAGGCTCTTAAAATTGTATTTAAGAGTATAAACCACATGAATAGCTAACATTAAACCACAGTCTAGAAAACTTCTGTGTTAGGAAAAGAGAAGTTTGAGTTTATTCTGAGTGGGTTATTTTCCTCCCAGATTATCTTTTAAGTAAGAATGGAGAAAAGTAACAATCCTTCTAAAGTTATTTTTGTGCTGTGAAGAGATATCCTTGTGATTAAGAGATTTTTTTGGAAAAACATTTAAAAAGGGGATTTTTTAAATGCCTTACACATTTAAAAAACATTTTAATACATTTAATACAATCTGGGTGCTGCCACAGCAAAACAATAGGTGGAGTTCATCAGAAAGCACCTGAGTTTTTACAGGGACTACTTGTACATTAGAGAACTTCTGAACAGTTCCATAAAAATTTGAATTGCTGGGGTAAATTGCAGATAAGCATCCTCATCAGTCACTTAAGGACAGCCTGCCTCAGGAACTGCAGGTGAATCCATTCTTGTGCTTCAAACAACAGCTGGTTTTGAATTTATTAATTTGAATTAATAATTTGAATTTATTAAAAGAAGCACCTGAGATTTCAGATGGTGAAGGTGGAGTGAGCCTTACACAGACTGGTAAAGATGGAGTGGGCATTACACAGCCTAGTAGAGGTGGAGTGAGTATTACACAGCCTGGTAAGGATGAAGCAAGCTTTACACACTCTGTTAAGGATGGAGAGAGCATTGCACACTCTATGAAAGGTGGAGTGGGCATTACACAGCCTGGTAAAAGTAGAGTGGGAATTGCACACCCTATAAAAGATGGAGTAGACATTACACACTCTGGTAAGGATGGAGTGAGCATTACACACTGTTGCAGGTGGAGTGGGGATTACACACTCTGGTAAACATGGAGTGAATATTATACACTCTATAGAAGGTGGAGTGGGCACTACACACCCTACAGGAGATGGAGTGGGCATTACACACCCTATAAAAACTGGAGTGGGGCACTCTACAGGAGATGGAGTGGATATCACACACCCCAAAAAGATGGAGTGAGCATTGCACACTATAGAAGATGGAGTGGGGATTACACACTGTAAAAGGTGCAGTGGGCATTACACACCCTATACAAGGTGCAGTGGGTGTTACACACCCCATACAAGGTGCAGTGGGCATTACACACCCTATACAAGGTACAGTGGGCATTACACACCCTATACAAGGTACAGTGGGCATTACACACCCTATACAAGGTACAGTGGGCATTACACACCCCATACAAGGTACAGTGGGCCTTACACACCCCATACAAGGTGCAGTGGGCATTACACACCCCATGCAAGGTGCAGTGGGCATTACACACCCCATACAAGGTACAGTGGGCATTACACACCCCATACAAGGTGCAGGGGGCATTCCACACCCTACAGAATGATGAAGTGGGCATTACACACCCATACAAAGTGCAATGGGCATTACATACCCCATACAAGGTGCAGTGGGCCCTGCAGCCCCTGCTGCGGGTGCAGTGGGCACTGCAGCCCCTGCTGCGGGCACAGCAGGTCCTGCAGCCCCTGCTGCAGGCGCAGGGGGCCCTGCAGCCCCTGCTGCGGGTGCAGGAGCCCTGCAGCCCCTGCTGCGGGTGCAGGGGGCCCTGCAGCCCCCGCTGCAGGCACAACAGGCCCTGCAGCCCCCGCTGCAGGCACAGCAGGCCCTGCAGCCCCCGCTACAGGCACAGCAGGCCCTGCAGCCCCCGCTGCAGGCACGGGGCCCTGCCCTGCAGTGCTCACCCAGCCATGACCACGCCGTCGCAGCAGTGCACGTCGCAGAGCACCCGGCCGGGCTCGTAGCGCAGCTGGCTCACGGCACCCACGCGGTTCTGCAGAGAGGACACAGCATTGGTGCTCCATTCCTTCACCCACCCAAATCCCTGCTGGGGAGCTCCCAGCTTAGCTACTGCTGCTGACAGAAGACACATCTAGCCCCAAACCCCCCCAGCAGCTTTCAGAGGAGCTGCAGAACACAACACCAACTCCCCCCTCCCGCTTGCTCAAACCAGGTTCCCTTTTTCCCACCACCTGGATGCCTCCAAGGAAATTCCCCCTCACCTTCCAGTTGGCTTTCAGCATGTGCTCCCTGGCTCTGCAGTTTTTGAGGGCGAGCTTCCAGCAGGAATGGTCAGAGATGCTCCTGTCCAGCAGGTACCCCTCCTGCTGGCACAGCCTGTACCACAACACTTCATCTTCTGCAAGGACCTTCCACGTCCTGCTGACCTGGAAATCAATGTTTATATATGGATCTCTCATAAATGTACAAGGGAAAAATGGATTTCATATGAAATATTAAATACTATCTGAAATGTAAACATGTAAATTAATACAGGCCTGCACTAAGATGGAAGTCTTGTTCAAACAAATGTACTTGTTCACACTTTATACACCTGAGTGTATAAAACTGCAGACCTTTAATAAAAGGCTTGTTTTGTGTGGCTTCTTCAGGAAATAACTGAGTTTACTCAGTTAAACTCCACTAAAACTCCACAAAAAGTGGACACCAATTTAGTGGCCACACTGTCAACACGAAATGTCAGTGACTGGAAAATTCTGACAGGGAAAGCAGCAAGAAAACAATTAAAAGAGAATTTTGAGCGTAGAGCAAAAATATGAATTTATTTTCATATTTGTACCTAAGAAACACTCTCAGATCACAGCACCATATCTCTGAAGTTCCACTGACAATGCCTGATTAGGGGTATGACATTAGTGATTTATAACCTATTGTATTACAGTATGCATAAATAGGAATGAATTATTAAGTTTTTCAAGCAGCCTCAAGTTGCTGCCCATTCCAGAGAGAACAGCTTCATCACAATCAATTGTGGGCTCAGAATTAAAGATTCAAGAGGTAAGAGCCAACTTAAGTAGCTTTTTTTTTCCCTCTGTAATTCTTAATTTAAAAAAACAGACGTAACCAATGAAAGCCAGGACTGGTGAAAGCAGCAATCAATTGTGCTCTGTTTCTAAAAAGATTAAAAGAACCTTCTGAGACTGACATCATTTTCAGTAAGTTACAATTAAGCATCTAATGTTTGTTTCAGTCCCCAGATTATGCCAAGAATCCGAGCCTCCCATGGACACAAACTCTCCCAGGACCATCTCTTTTTATTTATTTGCCATTTTTTCCATAGTCACACACATAAAGAATGTTTAGTGTGATGACAGAAGGGATGATCTGAGTAACCTGCAAGTGTTTTTAAAATTTGAGACGTACAGAGAAGAGCAGTGCTCAAATAGGAATATCTAAATGCAGTGAATGTTTTTAACCACCCAGAGACCTCAGTGCAAAGTGACAGGGGGAGACAATCCCCTTCCATCCTCTGACAAAGGACACAACCTGCACAGGGCAAAAATAACAGCCTGGAAGGACAGAGCCAGCACTGAGGCTTCTCCAGCAACACACTGGAGTCAGTGCTGAGTGCTCCTGTCCCCACAGGGACACTCAGCAACTTCAAAAGCACCAAAAAGAGGCAATCCCAAAGCCAAACCATCAGGAATTTGCTCTCCATTTGATTTGAAAGCAGGATAAATATCTGTGTTATTGCTCCAAGAATACAAAAACCCCAACAAGCCCCAAAGCAGCTTTGTGCTGACACACCAAAAGAGCAGCTGTGTGCAGGAGTGGAGCTCCCCAGGCAGAACCTCTGCCCCTCCCCAAACAGCAGCACTTTCCTGACAGGGACAGCCTGAGCACACGCACAGGGAAGCACAGCCAAACCAGGCCAGCTTTGGCCTTCCTTTCCAAGAGAAAAAATCAAAAATAAACACACACCTTGCAGTCTGCCAAAACAGACAATATTGCACAGACCTTTCAAGTTTCAAGGTCTTAAAAGCATTTTATAAAGACAGTAAAACAAAAGAAAAAGGGGGGGAGCTACATAAAATTTTGACAGCCTTTTCAACTTTCAGGGAGAATAAAGATCCTATCCTATCCTGATTTTTTTTCAATCAAATTACAGCGAACCCTGCTGCTTTACAAGCCTGAATTTCCAGCGGGTCCCTAACCCAGCCTTTTCTTACAGCCCCAAACTCGCATGCCAATCCCTTGTAAAACCCCACTGAGCGAGGCTCAGCTGCACGAAATCACTAATAAAGAGTCTCAGGCATTTCACTTTACAGCACCACTGTGAGCTGCAGCATTAAATCCAGCCCTTGGCTTCCAGTCAGCTTTATTAGATCTGCTTGACTTGGAGTTTCAGGTGAGGCCCCCAAAACCAGGGCATTATGGCTTTATTTACATGCACCCAAACGCTGGGTGCTGGAGAGGAGCTGAGATGTGCAAAGCTCTTGTTAAAACTGTTTCCAAATCTAAACTGCACAGAAACTCCAGCAAGGGTCAATGACAACATCTTACAGACTTGTATATAGATTTGGAGTCCTGAATTTAATTTTGTCTTCAGTGTTCCTATTATCTTTTTACAACTGTTCTCAGCAAAGAAAGTTTGGGTTCCCCTGAGCTCCACACAGGGACAGTTTCAGATTTTATAGTTCAGCAAGTAATAATGTTCTGAAGGACTTCAAAGGCTTTTGCTGACATAGGCTTTGCTATTTGGTTTTGCCTCTGGGGGATATTTTCCCCCCTAAAAAACTCCACCTCTTCCATCAAATCCAAAATTTCTTCTAATCCCATCTAAATCAACTGGCTCAAATCCTAATGAAGGTTTATTCATCCCTCTGCATCTGATAATGGTTTTTATTTCACTAGGTTTATTTTCTTCCCCAGACACACAAAGGCAGAGTCAAGGCTCATTTGCTGAGACCAGGGGCCTCAATTAGGACTAGTTGGACTTTGAGCTCAGTACACAAAATAGTGCCAAGTATTTAATCCAAAGCCATTCTGATGGAAGCTGCTCATCTTTTCTGTTCACAGCCCTGAGTACAAAATGTTTTGGGCTGGAAGGGATCTTAAAGACCACCCAGTGTCACCCCCTGCCATGGCAGGGACACCTCCCACTGTCCCAGGCTGCTCCAGCCCTGTCCAGCCTGGCCTTGGGCACTGCCAGGGATCCAGGGGCAGCCACAGCTGCTCTGGGCACCCTGTGCCAGGGCCTGCCCACCCTCCCAGGGAACAATTCCTGCCCAATCTCCCATCCAGCCCTGCCCTCTGGCACTGGGAGCCATTCCCTGTGTCCTGTCCCTCCATCCCTTGTCCCCAGTCCCTCTCCAGCTCTCCTGGAGCCCCTTTAGGCCCTGGCAGGGGCTCTGAGCTCTCCCTGGAGCCTTCTACTCTCCAGGTGACACCCCCAGCTCTCCCAGCCTGGCTCCAGAGCAGAGGAGCTCCATCTCCTCCTCTGCTCTCACTCCAGCTGCTCCACATCCTTTCCATGCTGGGACCCCCCAGCCAGGGGCAGCTCTGCAGGTGGGGTCTCACCTGGGCAGGGCAGAGGGGCAGAATCCCCCTCTCCTTTCCTGCTGCCCACACTGGGGATCAGCCCAGGACAGGGATATCCTCATCCATCCATTTCTCTGCTCTCTCCAGGAATCACAAGGAGGATGGATGATGGCTTTTACCCATAAACAACCCTGATGCAAAACCATGCTCAAAAAACCACATTCAATTTTCTTGTTGTAAATGTATAAACACTAAAACCTCAACAGTTTGACAATTCCAGAAGCCCTGGAGGCAAGCAGCTGAAATTCTTGATTTATGCACAATTCATTCCTAAATTCCTAGAAACAGTCTCCCTTGCCCTAGATACATACACAATTCCTGTGTTGGTAAACACTTCTAAACCTTCTATTAAGATGAAAACCTAACAGGTCAAGGGAATTTCTCACTCATCTGTTCAGAAACAAAATTTCCAAAATTCAGTGCTGCTGAATTCAAACACATCCCCTCATCACCAAGATGAGCCATAAAGGCCAGGTCCCCAGGCCATGGGTAAAATTAATGTATCTACCCCAAATCGGCCCCAAATCACAAAGGACATTTCAGTTTGTGACATCTCTGGTGTCCCAAAGGATTGTTTCCCCTTCCCTCTCCATCCTGAGCAGGAGGTAGGAGTTTCCCAAAGCTGCTCATTCACAGGAGAGTCAGTCACTGTACAGATATTTCTGCCAATGGTCAGAACACAATCAAAAAGTGCTCACAGGGCAAAATTCTGCATTACTCTGGCCTGTTCTGTGCTATGTGAATCCCTGGACACCTTTCTCCTTGAATTCCAAACATGGGATATCTACAGGGACTGGTCTGGTGGGTGGTGCTGAATGTCACCCCCCTCAGCAGAGCTCAGGCACTGAGGACATTTATTTGCAGGTTTTGTATTTCCAGCACCACACAGACAGGTTGTGCTTTACAGTACCAATTCCAAAAATCAAAGAAAAGCTGTGGGGAAGTGAGGGAGAGGGAAATATCAAGGTGAAATTAAAGTTCTCCAGACAGTCTGTGGTGTGATTAAATCTCAGAGAGGCTCTGCAGTCAGGCTCCTTTTGTGTTAGTTGGTTACCAATTTGGCATAAAGAACTAAGCAAACAGGTTTTCTCCAAAGGCACTCACATAGATAATGATGCCAATTCCACCAACTGGCCCAATTTCACTGAAATCCCAAGGCACCTTAATAAAAAAAAACAAAACCAACCTTTCTAGGATAACACCATAAAGCAGCAGGGTTTTCCATGGAACAGAAGAGGGCTCCCCCCCTTCAAAAACAAAACCATCAAGAGAAAAATGAAAATGCTATTTATTTTTATGGCTCTGCTTTTTATTTGAACACTTAAAAAGAAGCCAGCTCTGCACTGGATATTCATGTGACTGGGAAAGCCCTGTAAAACACTGGGCACTTGCTCAGCTACCTGTCAGCTGCCACAAAGGAACAATGCCTTGGGAGGAGGAGAGTGAGAAATGTGGAAAATTGTGTGTGTTAAAACACATCTTATGAGAACAGGTTCAAGCTAAAAAGCAAAGTAAAGGGGAGAGAAATCCAGTGCAGCCCCAAGCCCAGGGAAAAGGAGCAGCCCTACAGCAGCCAATCTTTTTACTATGCCATGAGGTAAACTGATCATGCCTAAGGAGGGGGGGAAAAGAGAGTGAAAGAAAAACCTTAAACTAATCTGCTTCAAAAATGCAACCCTGTTCCATGTCATGGGCTGGGGCCTTTACTGATGGGATATCTCCACCCCAAGGGACAGAAACTTGAGCATATCTGAAAGCTTCCCTGTCCTGGACAGCATCAAAAAATAATCCTAGAGATTCTGCCCCCTGCAAGAGCAACCCTGCACCAGGAATTAATTTTCTTTAAACAGTCCCTGTTCCTAAAAAGAGTTAACGAGTCAAATATTCAGGCAATAACCACTTGTAGCTTTTTAACACCACAAACTGAACATTAAAAGCCCAATTTCTTTTCAAAGTCTGGGCCATTTGCAAAGTATTTGAATTTAGTTCACCATCCTCAATACACCCTGCCTCTCACTTCTCAGTTTTCACACATGAACATTTTTTCCTCCACTCAAACCATGCCCTAGACTGTCTGTGACACAAAGAATGGTTTTGGTTGGATTTTTGTGAAGTTGCATGATGTACTTTATTTATAAGAGTTAACAAACAACAGCCTGGAACCCTAAACAGTGGCCATAGGAGAAGCTGGAATTATACCCACGATATTCTGCTTGATTTCACAGGGTAATCAGCACTTGCCAATTAAGTTTGCTTTGAAGAATCACTGGGAGAGGAGGTTCATCATTCAGTGTGTGAAGAAAGGAAATAAAGAGGCCCAAAAGTGTGGGCTGAACAACCCTCAGCAGAATGAGGTGAGAGTGAGTGCTTCAGTTAGTAAAGTTCTGGAAGAGACAAGCAGTTTGCAACTACACATAAATTATGGACCATGTCTGAGTACAGACTGCTGAGAGCATTATCTGAGAGTATCAGAAAAGAAAAATACAAACCCCTTGCAGGGCTGGGGGGAGGAAATCAGGGTCATTTAAGAATTTAGCCTAACGTGGAAATACTACAGACAAAAAGTTACTACTGCAGTGTCTGTGGTTCAATCCCAAGCTGGAAAGTGGGAGGAGCAGCTCCTGCCATGCCCTTAGCACTGCCAAGTGCTGAGTTCTAAATACTGCAAGACACCAAAAATGCTTCAAAACACTCACTTGAATCAAAATATCTTTGTACTACTTATTTTCAGTTTTCAGGCTTCACTGCTGCCCAAGCCACAGATGTTTTATTTAACTCTGCTCGAGTGCAGCTGTAAATCCAGCTCATGTACCATTATATTTTCAATATTCAGCTTTGGAACTGTCTCCTGTAAGTGAAAGCACAACCAGCTGAGCTCCTTGGGCTGCCACCCCACTTCCCTGCATCGAGGTGCCTGGATTTTCTCTATCCCTGCCAGTTTCAGTGGTAGCAGAGCAGCAAAAAGCCCTTACCTGGGCACACCTGCCCAGCTCAGCCTTGCCCAGGTACTGGAATATCTTCAGTGCCAGCTCGTAAGGCAACTGCACGTCGAAGAAAGGAACCTCATTGATTTCATTCTGAAAGGAAAAAGGAGAATATCATTTGTGAGGCTGGTTTAATGCACAGTTTGACAGCAGGAGAGGTTACCATGGTATAGAGAAGGAATGGTGTGTCCTCAGGGCCAGCACAGCTCCATGAAAACATCAGGAGTTCTTCTGCCTCTCCCCCTTTTCATGGCCCTTCAAAGGGCACAGAAAGGCAAAGCACAAGTTCTAGTAAAATAGTTTGACTAAAGTGCCAAAAAGACCCAATAAATAAGCACTTTGGAGACATATGTCCATTATTAATTTCACTTCCAAGATTTCAATCACATATGATGGAAAAATGAACAAATATTTTAAATAAAACTGAATGGAGATTATGTTGGTTTCCTTCATTGCTAACATAAAAATGTCTTTTTAATATGAAATGTTCCTACTTTAACTGATTGAGCATCTCAAACAGAAATTTGAAGCCAAATCCATCAATTTAAGCTAACAGCTAAATGCAGCACAGAGCTGTTTCCTAGATGTATTTTGCTAGGTTTAATTACATACTTATTACATCTTCTTTCTGCAGTTATCACAAGATTTATCTTCTCTCTTACTCTGTCTGGATATTCAAAGTTTTTATATTTTATAATAGAGAAGGAGCTAAATCAGCTGATTCTGACCATTTCTATATCACCAGTTTTGCTGTCCAGTGTTTTCTCTGGTTTCTGTTCCCCACACCAGGTGCTCCTGCTCATTATCTATCAATCCTCATGCACAAAATCAGCTGCTCAGTTAAAACCCATCTCCACCGTTTGCCTTCAGAAGTTCAGGCATCCCAGAGCAGGATCATATCCTGTCTCTTGGCACTTCCCTAACCCTGGTAGCTTTATTTCTCTGTAGGTCTCTCCTACAACTACTCCTCATTCAAATCTGGGCCATTTGCAGTACCAAAGTAGAAGAGAAGGGATATCCTGGGTTTATTTAAAACAGTTACTCGTGGAAATCACAATACATTGTGGTGGTGTGGCTTTTAAAGCAGCAGATATTCTACATTAGGCAGGTGTTTAGACAACACAAATATGGGCAATGTTCCCACTGGGTCTTTTTAGCAACAAAACATCACATAGACTGGAACCTCCCACTTGTTCTAAAGTCACTTAAAGCAGGACCTGCAGCCAACCTTGCTGCTCCCCTCCCTCCTCACCCACAACTTTCCCATACAAACAGCTCCTTTCCCTGCCCCGTGCTGGGGCCGCTGGCTCCACACACAGGGTCTGTTTTGCTTTCGTGCTGTAAATCCCGCCCGCCTCCAAGGGGGATCCTGAAGGGAAGCACAGAGGGAGCCCCGAAGGGAAGCACAGAGGAACCCCGAAGGGAAGCAGAGCAGGAACCCCGAAGGGAAGCACAGGGGAACCCCGAAGGGAAGCACAGCGGGAGCTCTCCCCGGCCACGGGCGGCAGCTCCGAGCTGGCCAGAGGTGACCCCGCCGGGCTCCGGCAGCCGCGGAGCCGCTCTGCAGCCACCGGCTGCCCACACAGCACGGCAGCCCTCGGGCAGGGACTGTCAGCTCCAGGCTCATGAGCTCCGGCACGGCACCACCATGGTGTGCTCCTTCCAGACTGGAGTTAACTGGTGTCCAGCAGCAGATCCTGGGCTGGCTGGATGCACACAGGGATCTCTGCACGGACTGAGGGCCTGCAGACACAACGGTGCTGACACAACGCTCAGCACCAACGGGCTCCAAGGGAAGGAGGGAAAAAGAGCAAAAAATAGAGCAAAAAAAGAGCAAAAAAAGAGCAAAAAAAGAGCAAAAAAAGAGCAAAAAACAGCCACGCAGGCTTTTCATCAACCCAGCTGCAAGAGGGTTTATACCCTGCTTCAAATAAACCCAGAAGTGCCTGTTTTTTTCTACTTTGGTGCTGCTAAGGGGTCCGAGTTTAAATGAAGAGTAGCTGTAGCAGAGACCTACAAAGAGACAAAGGAATGAGGGTCAGGAAAGGACCAAGAGGCAGGGAATGATCCCGATTTGGGATCTGCCTGGGGAGGATCCCGATTTGGGATCTGCCTGAGGTTCTGAAGGCACAGCACAAACTCACACTGATCCCATTCTAATGCAATCCTAATGTCAGGGGCAGATCCAGGTCTTCCCACACCCCCAAAATTCCCGCAGCTCGTCCTCAGCTCAAGGAAGCAGGGATGTTAAGTCAGCACCAGTCTGTCTAAAAGTCTACTGGAATGAGTCCAAAACTCAAATACAACCAGCCCCTCTGAGACAGATTCGGGCTCCTGTGTGCTAATGGAGCACTAATTCTGTAAATGGATTAATTTGTGCCTTGCAGACAGAAATTTAATCTGTTCCTTTTAATTTTTTTAAGCAAAGAGTAATTAGTCATAGTGAGGTTAGTGAGAAACAAGAAAATGGGTTTCCCCCCTAGTTTTCTTATGCTGTAAATAACATCTCTGTGGCATTTAGAGGATTTACCAAAATAACTTTTATCTGGTTCAGAACTGTATTTAAGGCTATTTCCAAATTAACACCTTTATTTAAACAAGTAAAGCTTGTTTTCATAATACACTGATGGGTCACAAGGCAGGATATCCTTAATTACTGCACTGCTGAGTGAACAACAAAAATCTTAAGAGGGAAAAAAATATTATTTCATAAAGTCATATCCCGAATATCCCGAGTTGGAAGGGATCCTCGAGGATCATCGAGCCCAACTCCCAGCCCCACACAGGACACCCCAACAATCCCACCCTGTGCCATTACACAGAATAAGCAGATTTTGAAGGGTTAAAACTTTGCAAAAGGATGTACAATCAGAAGCTGAGGTTATAAACAAGCACACAGGA
>VXBR01006619.1:0-51392 GCA_013400215.1 Cisticola juncidis
TTGGGGCTGGTTTGTCAGCGAGGCGCGGAAATTCGCCGGTTGCGAGTTCGGGCTCCGTGCTCCGGCCCCGGCTGTGCTGTTTGGAGTTACTTGTCTCGTTCTGCCGCCCCCCGGTGCGTGCTGCTACCGGGGAGGTGGGGGGACGCGGATTGGTGATAGGTGGCCCTGGACTTCGTGATTCCCCCCCCCTTTCCCTTATGTGCATCACTCGGACCGTCAGAGGGGTCCGATCCCCCTCCCCGCCCCAAAACCTCGCAGTTTTCCATCGCCTTCGGTACCCTGGATGACTCTGTGGTCCCCCCACAGAATCACACAGCTCAGTGCTGTGCTGGGTATTTCCAGAAATCCTCATGGAAATCGTACAGACTTTTTTCTCCTCCGGTGGTATGTGTCTTTTTGGGTACTGCAAGAGACACCTCCACCCCCACTACCCCTAGAACCACATAGATTTTCCTCCCCCGGTAATACTCATCATTCTGGGTTTTGCTGGAAGCATCCCACAAAATTGCTATTTTTCCCCAATATCGTGCATTATACTGCATATTTCCAGAGATCCACCTCAAAATGAGATAATGGTTTGGTGTTTCTGCAAAGTCAGATGAAGGCTGTCCCAAGCCACTCTGTATCCACACACCCCCACACCCCCGGCAGCAGTTTCTGAATGAGTGATAATTTTGCACAGGAAACAGAAGCAGAAAATGGTGTGAATTCAGGATGAAGGGCTGGTTGCTTGCACTTGGCATTTCCTGGCTGTGCTGTGGTCTGCTGATACTTAAATCCATTCAGAGGTAGTTTTTGTCTGTTTCTTTGTTAATTGCATCCATTCCAGGGATTCTGTTTCAGAAAGGAAAGGGTTCGGCCAGGTTTATCAGTGAGTAGTATGCTTAGCTCTGGCTCTGTCATTTGCTGTTCTCCTCTTTGCTTACCTGCAAACCTCCCACATTTGTGGTGTTTCCAGAGGAGAGGGGATGGTCGGCAGGAGGAGGGACAGAGTAGGGAAATTCCGAATTTGTGGAGTGGCAGTGATTTCCTCTCCCCCTTCCTCAGCCCAGGGGTCACCAGGGCAGAGCCCTCAGGTACACAGCACTGTCTGCAGGTGGATCAGTGTCCATCCAGGTTTGCCCCACTGGGCAGGAGATGCCAAAGCAGTGGATTATGCTGCATCCAAAGGGGCTCTCATCAGGAGGCATCTGTAGGCTTTCCTTTGACTTTCCACATACCAGGTCATGACTGCCAAAAATCACAGCTGGAAGTTAAAAGTGCAGCCCTCATTGGCCAAAACTGTTCATCCCAGTAGGGATTTTTCAAGTGCAAGGACTTAAGGACCTGATCAGTTTTCTGCCCTTGAGGAAACCACCCATTGGGGTGTGCAAAAATTAGAGAAGGTAATTGTGTAAGGATTTGTTTAAAGCAAAGCAAAAATTTATAGGCCCTGGAGAAAGGCCTCATCCAATCTATTCATGAAATCATGTCCCAGAACAGGTGGTGTTTGAAGGTTGGTATAAACTCTCATGAAAACAAAGATACAATTTTAAGAGCTAAATTTTCCTGATTTTTTCGTTCCTATGAAAATCAAAACCAAATCCCCACCTGCCCTGACCTTTTGGATTCTGCCATGACATCTGGGCTCAGTTACTTATTGGGCTGTTCAGAAAAACCTGCAAAATATTCCCCTTTCAGCAACTGATTCTCACTTTGCTGTTCCATTTCAGCAGATAGGGAGGCAGGTTCTATACCAATACTGAGACTTGCCTCTTCAAATGATGTCTCCCTGGTATCATAAGAGGCAATCTTAAAGTGTTTCAATCTAAAAGTGGGTTTCAACAGGTCTCATTACATGAGGAAAGTTATTACATACTATTGCAGTATCACAAAAGAAGAGTAAAAGAAGTTGATTTTTTTCCCAAAGAGCAGTCTGAATTAGTATTTTTCTCACTAATTCAAAATCCTTTGAAAAAGCTGTTAATGGCACCATTTTGTATTTAAAACCTATTTTTAAATTAGTTTAGGGTTTTCTCTCCTGGAAAATTACAAACCTGAAACTGGACCCATATCTTGGAATTGGAGGAATTTTACATTTTCCATTCTTGGCGCAAACATGAAAGTAAGATCTATAAAATGCATAATCAGAGTACTGTCTCCTGAGGAGCACAGATGACTTCAGAGCTCTCTGAGCTGCTAAGGAGGATTTTAGAATGGCAGTGCTCCCATCAAAAACCAGAGGTGTTCGGGCTGGATATTCACAGTAGTCGCCTCAGGTCTGAACTTCTTAAAACAAATCTGTAAAAGCCCAGTGTCAGCACGACCAGCTTGGTTCAGGCTGCTGTGGTACAACGTGTACAATGACCCACTTTTCCTGGAGTGGGAAATCAATCATTGCATCGTCACACATCACTTTAGGAGCTGTGGTGGCAGAAGTAGCTTTGTTTCACATTAGCAATTTGGGTGGGCAGAGAAATGGAGAGATGGATGATGGAGATGCAGAGAACAAAATTAAACACGGTTAAATGAGAATCCATTTCCTGCATGCAGTATCTCTGTGCCCGAGGCACGCTGTCTATCAACAATGCACAGGTACAAATTGGCCTGCAGACGGATCTTTAACTCCCCAAACACAGCAAACTGCATCAGCAGGATGCTGTGTGCTGGGCTGGGGCAGCCACACCAGACAGGACAGCTGATCCTTCCCAGGGGCTGAAGCACTGTGGTGTGATTCAAATAATGCTGCTGTACTGAAGGGATGGAAAGGGGACATTATAACCCAGTGCAGTTAAACCAGACCAATGGGTGCTCTGTAAATCTTGCAATATTTATGGTTAGCAAAGCAGCTGATGTCAAGGTGAGAGGAATGGGACCAGCAGCCCTGGTTTGCTTGGAACAGTGAATAAAAAATAACTTCTATCCTTTTCCCCCTCCTGTTTGAACAAGCAATATTTTTATGCTGCCTTCATCAACATACAGGCATGACTCCTGGGAAAGAAATGAAAGTCTGTTAATTTATTTGATCAGACATGAGAAATAATAGAAAACTGAAACGAAGAGTTGTATTTGTCATATGTTTGAATTAGTGAAAAGCTGAAGAAAGCAGAAAAATATTGCAAGGAGTTCAAAGATGAGAGGTTTTACTGAATTAGAAAATTATTAATAGCATTAATCATTTCCAAAACAGGTTTCTTAACATCTATAATGACTATGTAAAGGATTGGAAAAATAAAAATCAAAGAAAAAAGTCAGATACAGAAAGTTACACTTCTTTTAGTGTCTAAAAAGAAAGGGATGAATTTTCCTTGATTTACAGCCAGCCTCACTGGAATGGTTAACCTGTGGGGAGAAGACCAGGTGAGGATGTAGTCCTGAAAGGATAATTCAACATGAAGTACGAAGAAGCAGCTACAGTGCAGATTATAACTAATGTGACGTATAAACTTCCAGGTTAATTCAGCAGTCCTAGTTCCTGTTCAGCTTTGCATGGAAAGGAAAATAAGGATGCTGAACTTGTAGTTTCATAAATTATACCATTGCAGAATTAGTTTCTTGTAGCCTGAGGACAGATGCATTCTTCTCAGATTATGCTGTGAGGCTTTGAAGGTCCTAACAAGGCATCTGAGAACCTGCTGAGAACCAGAGGTGGAGGGCAAGCAAAATGTTGTGATAAAAGAGAGGGCTTTATTTCAATATAATCCTAGCAATGAGCTGTGTTGTTTGATTTATGAAGACATGAAAATAAATGAACTCAGAGATGCAGGTAAAGCGAAAGGTATGAAAAACGTTATTGGGTGATGCAAACCCTGGCTGAGAGAGGCTGTGGGTCAGAGACTGCTGCAAGCATTACAGGCTGCACATCTCCAGCTCAACCACCATGACAGGAATGAGCACTGACTTGAGAGATACTCCAACACGTCCTGGCTAGGAAGCGTCCCACAGGGTTTGCACAGAGATTGTTTGGAAGGCCAATACATTTATTTTCTTGTGTTCTAAAAAAGGAGCCACCACCTTAGGGTAGCCTTCGGCTAAATCACTCAGAACAGACACTTGGTCACATGCTGAGATGCCTACTTGAAAACTTCGAATTAACCTTGAAGTCGAACAATTCTTTTGTCTCCCGAAATGGCCCCAAAATGGCTGTGTTTGTCCAAATGTGTGTGGAGGGTTGGACTGATCAGCAGCGAGTTTCTCTTTCAAAAGCAGCTGTAGTTCAGAGTCCTGTGGTACGACCTTGCTAGGGCCGTGAGTGTGTGTTTAATTCACAAATCCTCTCCTGTTAAAAGAAGACTATAAAGATCTGTCATCTGTGTGGCACTGAGCAGAGCAAGCATGTTCATGACTAGAGCTGAGAGATGAGATGAAAGACCCAGTTTTCCATCCTGCTTGTCTGAGACCGCGTCTGTGACTCAATGGGAATTACTGTCTTGGCACAATTCAAGGTGGAAGCTAATGAGACAACGGACTTAGGGCCTTCCATTATTGGTGCAAATATTGTTTATAGGTTTCAATACTATTTGGGTTCAATGTAAGTCTTGAGATCCTCAGCTGCAGACCAGCAGAACTGCCTTGAGTGAGAAGGCTCTGTCGGTGCTGGATGTTTTTCCGCTGCCGTGCAGCTTGCCAGGGAGATAACTGCAACTGCTCGGTTTGTCTGCACTGTGGAGTTGACTCAAGGACAGGCAGGGTTTGCAGGCAGTGTGAACTCAGGCTGAATACAAGCTGCTGGAAGGAGCAGCAGGGGTGTGGCGTGCTGGATCTAGACATGTTACAGCTACCATGAGCAATCTTCTTGTCTCTGGTAAACTCACCTTCCAGCCCCTTTGTCTTCCTGGACTCCTCAAAGCCAGAATCATAATGAGATACCTACTCTTTTAAAGGCCTTGTGCATTACAACCAAAACATCGTGAAAAACATTGACAAAACTGGTGAGAATGAATAAATTCATTGAAGGTGGAATTTCCGCTCTCCCTTTCCCCTCTTTCAATCCACTGGTGATTTCTGCCAAAGGAGTTAATGTGATATGTCCCTGCCCTCCTGCACAGATTGCCAAAGGATGTGCCAGAAGCTTCTGGTGAAGGGTAAGGACACAGGTGGGCTGAGGTCCCAAGGGGAGAGGCAATCATGACTCTGTAACAACACATGACCTTCTGCTGTAAACCCAGTGCAAATGGTGCCCAAAGCCAGAGCCCTGGAACTGCTCCACAATGAAGGCCAATCAAGCAGACTGCAAAAAACACTCCCCTAGTCAATCCCAGGAGAGCACTTTTGAGAAACAAAAATCTGTTCTATAAATGGTAGAAGCAGACTCCCAATCTGTTTAAGGGAAGAGGAGAAAGTTAAAGAGCAGCATTTTCCATACCCATATTCACTCAGGGATACACTCTCTTTGACTGCAGGAATAAGATGGTGTGCAAGCTTGTATGTTCTGGCTATCTTTTTTAGTTGGTAATGTCTTACAAGAGCTTGTACAGATGTGAATAATTACATTCCAAAAACTAATGCAGCCCCTGGTGGGAGGGTGCGGGGAGAAATGGCCTTGACAGAACAAGGCAAGAAATAACACTTGTGAGGTACAGGAAAAGTAACTCTTACTTTATTTTGAGTCTCTGTGTTGCAACAGGGAAATGCAGATCGAAGATTACAGCAGAGTTCTGTCTTTGCTATTCCTCTCTGGTTTCAGAGATGTATTTTTGCTGTTTGAATATTTTTTTTCCTTAAAACATTAGCAGTTACTCAAATATAGGCTTGTGTAAAGCACTCTGGCTTTGAGTGTGGACAGGCAATACATTAGCTAATATGATTCCATTAAAAAGGGATTCCATAGTCAGTGTCCCAATTAAATGAAGAAGTGTCAATATTAATCAACCTCCCAAAGAAAGGAATAAAATCAGATGCCCCAGTGACCCCTCAGACATGAGTTACTCAGATCAATACATACCCATAAGCACCGACGGAGATAGATAAACAACAACAATGTATCCAGGCCGCTGAGGTTTGGCACTACAGCACACCCACAGAGCCTCCTTTGTTTCCTCTACTTTTGCTTTCCATTCCCTTATTCTCCAGTGTCAGGAGCATGAGCTACTTGTCTGCGAACTCCAGTTTCCTGCTTGGAGTTCATCCTGTCTCCTCGTGATGCCTGGACTAAAAAGGATTTCTTGGAAGTGTAAAGATGCCGTCCCAAAAGTTGAATAAGCAGTAATCCAAATCCCTGACAGTTTACATCCCTAATGCAAGTGAAATGATTTTCATTCATCTTTTCATTTGTCATCAGGTACAGATCCACTGCAGCTGGGCACAACTCCACTGGGCATTGCCTTTCCTGGAACTGCACCTACTCGGGTCCAAGTCAAAGTTCTGCCAGCGCAAGGAGGGATGTGACCAAACACCACAAAAATGCAGTTGTTACTTTCTACAGTGTTTTGCTGCTGTGGGAGTGTGGCAGGGCTGTGCCCTTATCTTTTCTCCCCAGATTTCATGTTCATGATGCATATCTTTGTGCCATAAAGGTCTGGTAGTTACAGTGCACCCTGCTCACAGCTACAGAGCTGGAGGATTTAAAACATTTTAGAATTTCAGCATCTCTTTTTGTTGATTTCAGATGAGTGGGAGAAGAGGTTGCCAAATTCCTGAAAACAATAAACACTTTGGGTGCAATTCTACCTTGGTCTATGCTGGTATAAGTCTAACCTCTCTTCATGCAGCTGACAGGTAATTTGAGACAGTGTAACATGGGACAGAGTCAAACCCTGTAATTTGGAAGAAGACAATTGCTTCCTCTGGCCCATGCCCAAGAAAATACACATAAGACTCACAAAAGATGGTAGTAGAAACTGTAATTTTGTTGTTGTTGTTTTGGGTAAAAATATTCAATTCTGGAGTGAGAACTAGGCTTTCATAGCTAAGCCAAAAGGGGGAATGTTCATCATAAGTGACCTGAAGAGGAGTGCAACTAACACGAGTTGAGAATCTTGAACTGTTGTGTTAGTCCACACAAATTTCTAATGCCGGTTTTAGAATAGCTAATGATGCCCAAATAGGTTTCAGCATCTATTAAAGGTATCATCTTGAGACACATTGATGAGAAAGAAGGAAACTAAGAATTAAATTGTTAAGACTAATTCATAGCAAAGGAATATGAGACCTCATAATTCCTCCCACAGCTTCACATTCAGTAAAGTATGACACCTATTATTTTTTTTTTTCCTTCCTGTAGCAGAAACACAACAGAATGGCATTATTCCCTCCGGGTCACTATTAATTGCAGACCACTTCTGAGCCAGTCCTGGGCTCGGGAGCGTTCCCCGGGCCGGGTTCGCTGGCCGGAGCTGCGGGCGGTGCGGCCGGGCAGCCCCAGCCCCGCGGGCCGGGCCCGAGGCGGCTTCGGGCCACACGGGGGAGTCGCAATGCGCGCACCGCCGAGTTCGCCTCGTAAATCACTCCTTGGAAACCTGATTTCTGCGTGCTGCCGCCTTGTCAGTCTGTCTGGGAGGTAACACAAGACCCGCAACGCTTAGCACAGCAAAATGCCAAGCTGGAAGCTGGGTGTTTCTGTAACAGAGCGGGCTGTGAGTGCGGCGGGTCGGGGGCTTTAGAGGGGGAGAAATCTATGCCAAGCACGATTCTCTTTACTGAGCGCTGAGCCACCGCCTTGCCCGGTAATGCCATGGAGAACACTAAAAAAGTGAAAGCAATCTCGGCCATCAGTAATAAACTACCAGCGATTTTGTGTAATCCATTGGGAAAGCAGGGTGTGGCAGGCTCATTGCGTGACACGGCACCACGGAATCTCGCACAGCGACAGCGGAACGACAGAGCCAGCCCCGGGTGCAGCGCATTTGTCACTGCAATGGATCGCACAGCCCTCGGTCACACAGCTGCAGGAATCGTGCCTGTGGGCTCTGATGCTGCTGTCCCGGGATTTCATGATCCTGGTATCCTGACAAAGCCACCTTCAGTAAGTACAGGCCGTGAGCAGAGGACATCGAGCCCGCAAATCCTGCAGCAGTGAACCAGCCTCGTCCCCAAGTGCATCCCAGCAGTGAGGAGGGTCCTGAGCAGTGCACGGAGGGAAGTTCGGACAAAGATCTCCCAAGTTGGCACGGGTTTTCTCGCAGAACTCAGGCCATCCTAATGAGCGTTCCCTTGGATTTTATACATCGTTCTTATGACCTTTCCACATCACACAGGAGACTCACTTTCCCGGTTTATTGTTACCTGCCCCTAATCCAGACGGCTGCTCGCACAATGCACCATTATCCAGCGGAACAACTCGCGCTGACAAACGCGGCTCAGCGAGCCCCGGCCACCAATCCGGGAGAGCCGGGGTCACTGCTCGACAATGCCGAGAGGGGTCTCACTCGCTTCTTCTCCCTCCTCCATTCAATGGGCTGTTAATAGACAAGCTGTTAGAGAGAAAAAGAACTAAATAGTTTACAAGCTTACATTTGAAGGCCTGTGAATTGCATTAGCTGAGCCAGCTGAGTGAGAGCCAAGGCAATCTCCCCACGATTGGAGAAAATGTGGCATTGAGGCATGTGGAGGCAAAGAAAGAATGACAGTGACCAGGTTTACAATATGCAAAGCTGAAATAATTACTGCTTTCTGTGGCATAGAATTTTTAGCTGAACTACAATATGGAATCAAAGCATTCTGTTAAATGCACAAATGTGTTTGTGTGTTCGTATTTTAGAACTTTCTCTCTGCTATGCAAATATTAATTTACAGTTTTAATAAAAACTTTCTGAAGCTGATTTTTATTATTTCCTCACTGGACCTTTCTCCCTCCTACCTCTCATTCTCTGCTGCAGAGGCCACTCTCGGTTTGAGAAATGACCACAGTATTTTTCATTATTCTCTGGATTTTTTGGGGCCTAGCAGTTATGAATGGGAATGTGAACCACTTTCAATACAATTACCTGGACAATAATTTGGGATCTGTGGAGCTGGAATGTGTAGGTGAAAATATTTGTAACCCTTAGGTTACCAGCCAAGAGACTGACATAGTTCTTTATAATATTTCATTCTGTCCTTTAACTTTACCAGAGGGGAGAAAAAAAAATTGAAAAGCAGCAGAACAAGACAAATTAATAATAGTGAAATAGAAAAATCGAAAAGTAAAGAAAGGAACCATCAAATCATTCATTTTAAGACATTCTGTGGCAGAAAAGAATGAAAGAACAGTTAAAAACCAGCTACTATAGAACAATGATAGTTCAGAATTTCTACCTTTGAGAAAAGCTCAGCAAATTTCAAGGGGGTCCTATCTTCAAACAAAATGATTGTTTTGGATTAAATACACTTTCAGGTAAAAGATTTCAACTTGCTTACTAATTTTCTTGTTGATATTGTTCTCCCCATTTTATGCAGTCCTTGGTGCTGTCTCTAATGCAGTGCTGCAGTGCCAGCAGGAGCTGAGTTTGGAGCAGGTTTGGTGCAGCCCTTACAAACAACCTGAGGGGCTCAGGCTGGGGCTCTCAGCAAAGGACAGTGGTGGCTTCTGCTTGTAGCCCCCACTAATGGGCAGCTGTCTTTGATAGCTCATTCGAAGTCAAGTTAAAGCAGCAGAAATCAGATTGACAGCAAACACAACTGTTTTTTTTTAAACAATTTTTTGGTATGTTGTCACATAGATCATTCACAAACTGGACTTACTTGGGTGAGTGATCCAGGAAACAGCTTTTCCAGTCAGACTTTGCCCATTAAATTTTGTCTCAAAATCTGAGTATATTTACCAAAGAGGAACCTTTTATTCATGCTTAGAGTATCAGCCACTGGTTATATCTGAAAGTAATCCAGCATTCCTCTACATGGGGTAAGAATTTCTGCCACTATTTGAAGACCAATGGCAAAACTCATGTTGACCTTAGAATGACCTTCAGAAGACTGACTTCTGAATTGTTAAATGCTGTCTTTTGGTTCCAGTCCTGCAGTGCCAGTGCAGGTAAATCAGTTTTTGGTATTAGCCACCCGAGATCAGACCAAGTAGAGATTATGCATTTTCAGGTCCTTGATTATGAAAATTTTTCAAGTGTGCTGAGAAAAGTTCTCTTTGGAGGCTTCAGAGAAACCATCATGTCAAGGGTATTTTGTTTTAATGAAAGGCTGAGGATTTATCTAATCAAACCTGGGAATCATTCTCTTTTGTTTTGCTGGATTGGTTTTCCTGAGCTGTTCAGTGTGCCCTCCTCTTAGATCCTTTCATTCAAGTTAGTAGTTTCCTTATATTGGCTGATCTTTATTTCTGCTTTTAATATTCTCTGTTGATATTACTGTAGTACACTTACATGCTGTTCAACAGTGTCCTGTATTACTGTAAATAAAACGAGATAAATAACTTGGCTTCCTTTCTGCATGTGCAATATTTGGCAGCAGCCATCCCCACCCTCACCAGTGTCACTGAGTGTGTGTGAGAGCAGCTCTGCACGGCCTCACATGTCACAAGTGCCCATGCTGGTTAAATAAAGCTGGCTTGGGCTGTGCTGATATTACTGGCTGGCTTTATCTAGCAGGCAGAGGTACCAGTGGCATCTGTGCATCTGTTGGATGTGCAGATGGAGGCAGCTGCCCTCTTAGACACTGGCAGCAATAGCAGTGTTAACACGGGCATCTGTGACCAGGCAAGATACTGCTTATCTGCACTGGATGGTGAAGTCACTGAGGCTCCCGTTTCCAGATCAGACAGGTGCTATTTCTATCTATCACTGACAGACTCGGGCTTAACTGGTCACTTAAATAACAGCGATAAGATCCAACCCACAGCTTCATCTCTTCTCCCCTCGTGGCTGCGCAGACACTCGCTGTCCGCAGGGAAATAACCAGCATGGCCAGAGCACAGGAGGGGCATTCCTGTGGCCAGCAGGAGTCCGCAGGGCCCCTGCAGAGCCCTGGGTGCTGGCTCGGTGTCAGCTGCAGGGGGAAGGAACTGGGGCAGCTCCGGGCAGCACCGGGTGCGGATCCTCAGCCTGGCCGGGCCTGCCCGGGAGCACACACGGCTCGTCCTGGCTGCTCCGGGCACTGACAGCTGACTGGAGCCTTGACTATGTGCCAGGGTCTGCTGGAGGCTCTGCGAGCTGCTCAAGCCAGCCCAGGGCCGGTGTCGTTGTCATTTCCCGCTGGGCTGGGCGCTGCCCCAGCGGTGCCCAGGAGCGGCTGCTCCAGCTCCGAGCGCCTCGGTGCTGATGTCCTCGCCTCTGCCAAGGTTACAGACACAGCCGTACTGCAGGTGATGCTAACTCCCCTTAAACCTGTGGGTTTGTTTCCTGTTGTGTCTGTAAGCCAGCTCTGAGGCTCAAACCTGGGTGGAGGTTCAGATCAACACCGCCAATATAATCTGGATTTGCTCTCCAGGAATATCCAGATGTGTCTTCCTGCTGTGCCTTGCGTGGCTGCAGCTCAGACAGCCTCTAAAAGAGACCTTCACACGGGGTATGTTCACATCCAGACATGCTGAAACAATGCCAGCATTGCATCTGATGTCCCAAATTTTAAAGTATGGAGTTACAGGTTTTGACTCATTTTTATTTAAATACATGCTTGAAATCTAAAAAGATTGTATTCTTTTATTTTTGTTATTGCAAAAGCAAATCTATTCCAGTTAGTTAATGCAAACTGCTTTGAAAAGAGCTGTGGAATATCCTTGTAAATACATTGTGGAAGCAAGTAATTAAAATAGTCAAAATAAAGTGTAAAAATCACATGACTTTAAGAAAGCACATAAGAGTAATCAAGCAGAGTAAAACTAAATAAGATTAATTTAAGTTACAGACTCAGTATACGGTGTATTGTATTCTTTGGACTGAACAGAACTGCATGCTGTGCAAGGGTGTTCTGAACTCCATTAAAGAGTAATCTTTGTACACAACAACAGTGCTGTGCAAATAAATGTTGTGAAGCAAAATAAATAAGTTTTGAGAAATGAATGACTTTAGCAGGAGTTTGCCAATTAATTAGAACAAAGAGGGAAGTCTAGCAGACAACACGAAGAGATAAACAGGGAAGAGTTCAAGTTGCCATAACAGCTTTTGCTATTTTCTCGCTTTGCCTTTTGCTAATTCTCCCTCTCAAAAGCTTTGTGGGATTTTCTTTGCACGGGGGAGGGAGGCAAGAGGGTGCAGTGGCAATTTTGCTCACTCATGAAATGCTATCTTTGGGTCTTTACTCAAAGAAGGTTAATTGTAACTTGATAATTTTGTTTTAACAGGGCAATGGAGTGTGAACTAGAATAGAGAAAGAATTAGGGAAGATTTAGTTAAGTTACATGTATTGTAGACAGCAAGACCTGTCGCCCTAAAGCAATTAGGAATTAACCAGTGCAATTTCATAATTATTAGTTATCATCTCTTGGAACCTGAGGAGCTTAGGTCAAGTCCCAGAAAACCAGAGGAGGACAGATATAGTACCTGCTTTCCAAGAAAATGGAAAAGGGATCTCTCAAGAAACCACATATTTCTCAGCCTAACTTTAAACAGGTTATAACCTGAAAGAATAAATTAGATATTATAACATTTGTAAGTGACAGCATTTTGGAAGGAACTGGAAATGCTAGAGCATCACAATTAGAACTAGTGCTCTTGGTAAACCAGGGAAATGATTCCAATTTAACAAGGTCACATTCACTCAAGTGAGATAAAAAGAGCTATATATAGGCAGGAGAAGCCAAATCTCTGCACACCAAAAAGGCAGGAGAAGCCTGCAAGATCTGGAGGTGATAACATCCACAGTAAATGAGAAGTGAGATGTACTCATAGGAAAGCAAATCTTGTAAAATGTACTAACAGTGGCACTGCTTGTAAAGTGTCAAACATCATTACTCTGCTGTGCTCAGAACTATTGGAGGTTTACCAGTTTACCCAGAATGTGGTTTAAGTACCATATTTTTAAGTAAAAGGTTCAGTCCCACTGGACAGGAGCACGAATAAATAGAAACCTATAAACTATGAGAAAAGGGTGGAGAAACAGAGTTTGTTTCCTGTACACAACTGAGGAGGGTTTGATAACAGACTTCCAGCATATAAGAAGCCACTAAACGGAGATACTGATCCATTGTCCTCTGAGGTAGAGCAGGAAATATTGCTTTAATTTCCAAGAAAGGAGATTTGGGTTATCTTTCTAACTATAAACCTAGGTGAACACTGGAGCAGGCTGCTAGAGTGTCTGTAGAATCTCTATTACTTGGGGTCTTAAAAACCAGATTAGATAAAAGAGCTGTCAGCCTTGTTGGGTATATTGGATCCACATTCCTCAGCAGAGGTGGACTTCACCAAACATCCTCTAAGCTCCTTGTCAGTCCTACCTTCCTCAGCTCCTGAAATGCTGTAGTTGCATTTTTGTTGCACTCACACACTAATTTTAATAAAAAACAAACATACAATCAAAAAAAAAAAATTTAAAAGGGAACTTGAGAAGGTGCTTCTTGGCATTGCAAAGGTCAGAGGTGAGTAAAACAAGTCATTATCTTTTTGCTGATTCTGATTGTTCCAGATCCATCTGTGTTTTAACAGAGGTACAGGACTTAAACAAAGAAGGAGGGTGCTGAAGCTGGAGAAGGCAGAATTAGGAAATAGCAATAACTATTCTGCTGTCCATCCTTTAAGGCCCTGTATTGTATCTCCTGGAAGAGAGGGGAAGCTGTGACTCTTTTTTTTTCTTCTCTCTGCTTTTGCAGAGTCCAGGGAGGGATACATGACCAAGAGCTCATTGGGGGCTGAAAGGAGCACACCAAGGGTCTCTCTGAACATTTGGCCAGCATTTCCCTGTTCTTGTCCAGCACCACACAGCCTGTGGATTGAGGCAGAGCATCCCCAGAATGGAGCCCAGGGGCTGTGTAAAGGCAGCAACCGAGGAAAGCAAGAGAGTGGTTGATGCAGATTCCTCCCCTGCACTGCAAAGCTCATTCCCCACACATTGGTGTCCCAACACAGAAATTTACTGGGACAAAAGTGGCAGATTCAGCAAACTCTAGGGGGTAGTTTAATATTTCTTTAACTATCCTCAGGCACTATTTTTTTCTGTAAGTTCAATTAAACTGTGGATTTATTGATAAATAAATCAAGTCTCTGCTTTCAATTTTTGCACGGAGGGAAGCCACAGCTGAGTAGCAGAATTTCAGGAATACATTTATCTAAGCATGTGAAATTCTCTTTGGTCTTTGAATCCTCTTGCAGATAAACTACTCTTACCATGTTTATGGAGTACCAGCTTTTCAACACTTATTTTATAATCCATAGTCCTCTGCCTTTTTGCAAATAACTTCTGTTTTGTCCAGAAAGGCAGCCTCTCTGAGTTCACACAGCCTATGTGTTTGTGTCAGTCTGCATTATTTATATCTCCACTAAAGCCATTCCTCTTTTCCATGTTCTTATAATGGTGCTTATCATGTAATATTTGGGCCACTATTTGTTGTTGCTGATGAGACCTTGGTCACTGCTCCCACCTTTATGGTACAAGCTTTCAGCAGAGTTTTGAATTGTTGGGCATCCAGCAGTCTCAGTGGCAGCAGATGTCCATTTCACAAGTGAGTTATCAGGGATATCTAAGGATGTTTGGAGTTTGATCTCTGCTTTTCTGAATGATGCCTTTTCAGTTTGAAAACTCATGGTGTTGATGCTGCTTCTAAGCCATCATAGCTTTTAAGTTTCATCCAGCAAGGCATCAAAGTCAAAGCCCACTCTGTATATTTCTTGCTCAATTACACCAAGAGGGGTGTAGATTTTCTCTGGACAAGTTGCAAGCAGTGGTTCCTACAGATTAAATCCCTGTTTGAAAATATCTGTATTTCACAGCTGAGGGATGGCCTCTTCCTGGTGTGAATGCCTTAGCTAGGAAAGCTCCCTCCCAATCCCATCCATGCTGAGGCTCAGAGAAGGGCACTGTGACATCAGGCCAACATTCACCACCCCTTCATCTCCCGTGCCAGCCCCTCTGCAGCTGTGCTGGCTCCACAAGGGAGCCACGGGCTCTCCCAGGGACTGGGCTGGCAGGGCACAGTGCAGGGACTGGGCTGGCAGGGCACAGTGCCCATGAGCCCTCCCAGCACGGCTCATCCTGCCGAGGGGATGGATTGCAGAGGGATTGGAACCGCACTGAGATTTCCAGCACAGCACCTTCTGCTGAGCTGCTCACTCATTAAAGGAGTCCCTGTAGTGGGATACACATGGGAAATAATCTGTTCCCATGAGCTGCAAAGGGAAGGCTTCTGGGTTTTCAATATCAATATTTTATCAAGCTATAAACACCTCCCCCAGAGGAGGTGTTTGCTCCCCAAATCAGTCTGTTGATACTTTTGTCTGAACTAACCAACTCTGTCAATTGTAATTACAATCTATAAATATTTCATATTACTGTAAAATCAGATTTTAAAATATTTAAATGAATTGGGACTGGTGAATTAGATAGCCAGGAATTTGAAACTGAGCTTTTCTAATCCTCCGTGCTTTTCAGCTTTTAGCTGTAGCCCAAACATTCCCACTTTCTGCAGGATAAACCAATGAGTGAAAATTTTACTTTCAGAGTATGAATGGTTTGACTCAGTTATCCACATTCTGTGTTTTCTTGCAGCTATTTCAGCTCACTGAAACCAGACTGAGTATCCACATTGCCAGAGTATGAATTTGGATGGATGGGCACCTCAGAGGGTCTGCCTGAGCCTTGTAAAATTTCACAGTACAACTGGGATTGATCTGTAAAATGTGAACCTGTTGTGATCTATCCTGCAGCCATGCTGAGTGCTGTGCCCTGGATTTCCTAACCTGTGCTTCAGCAACAAAAAGGCTCAGTGAATTCTCACAAGATATCCTTCTCCACCCTGCATCAGTGACCCTATCGGGGTCTACAAAGGATATTTTCAAAATACTGTGGGTCACATATATGTCCTGGTAATTGCCAGTATGGCCCAGAAATGTGCTAAGTTCTGTAGTGGCTACTTGTAGGAATAATCCCGCAGACTGCATGCTCAAAATTTAGTTTTTCATTTGGCATGTGTGATACATATAAAGGAGACTTCAAGAGCTGAATTGTTAGTTATTAATTATTAGTGTGATGGTTCATTTGGTTTGGAACCAGAGGTTTTGATGGTGTCCTCTTTGAAATGAATTACCATTGAATACAATATTGAGCCCCTGAATTTAAAAGATGAGGGAAACTATTATGCTTATCAGAATTGGTCTTTAGGAAGGTTTTCTTGTATTAAGAAGCTCAGACAAGGTGTTATCTTTAATAACTAGCTACTAGTCTGAATTTCAAATCAAATACTGTCAGTCTTACTCATCTACCAGTTTGTGCAGTGAATGCACCTCTCAGGAGAAGAAGAGGAGAAAGCAATCATGGATGAAGGAACATCCCTGTAAACTCCATTACCAATTATGGAGTTACTCACTTCTCACTCTTTTTGACCATAAAGTGCAAAATGGTATTTAAGAAACTTTTCTGGTGTGAAGCTCAAGATACTAAATAATAAAGCACAAAGTACTGAAGACAAAGCTGTGTGTATGAAGCTGTGCCAAGGAAGGTTTAAGTTAGAGATCAGAAAATGGTTTTTCACCCAGGGAGTTGTCAAGCACTGGAAAAGGCTCCCCAGGACAGTGGGCACAGCACAGATCCAGAGTTCACAGAACACTCAGACAGTGCTCTCAGGCCATGTGGGATTGTTGGGGTATCCTGTGCAGGGCCAGGAGTTGCACTTTGATGATCCTTGTGGGCCCTTTCCAACTCAGGATATTCAGTGAGTCTGTGATTAACTGATACCTTTCAAATATTACAGTAGAGCTTAGGGAGGTGTGAGGCCAGGGTCTTGGCTCACTTGGAACTCCTAGAAAAAATGGGAAGTTTTGGACAAACATATATTTAGGAACTTTTCCTTAAATCTAGATCTTGCTCTAGATTATTACTTTGTGTATTATCCATAGGCTGAAGCAAACTGAAGTCTCCCCTATTCTCCTCCTTAAACCCTAGAAACAGGGTTTGTTTCACACACAGTGACTAGGTGGGAGCAGGGAGCTGTGTGATTGATTTTCACTGTGACAAAAGCCACCTGGTTCTCCTGGAGAGAGGACAGGGAGGGGGAACCAGACACCCTCTGATGAGCTCTTCATATGTTTCTGCTCTACTAAAGTTTATCTAAGGCCATTTTCTCCACTTTGACTCTTGGCAAGCCATACTTTGTATTCAAAGGAAATCTGTCCCAGGACTATAATCATGGAATTAATAGACCTATGCAGGGCTTCCCTGAGTCTGCATTCACTGAAAAACCCAGCATGTCCATGAGGAACCATTCAAGCAGCTGCCTGAGTGCATAAAGCATTTGAAAACACTGGCCTTATCTCCTCCAGAGCCGACAGCAAAATGTACAGCCATGTTGAGGTTTCTGGCAGCTCCAGAAATAGTGCCTGCTGAGCAAATAAGGTCAGAGTGGGTGGGTGAAAATAGATTGTTCTCAAAATTTGGCACATAAAACTTTAAAAGTGCTTTATGAACAGAAATCATTCTCTCAGGTCTTGATCCTGCAAAAGCTCATGTGGGTAGACTTCTCAAGATCATAAATTTTAAGATCTGTTTATGTTTTTGCGGGGTGGGGTTTTAGGCTAAATAAAAAGGTGAAAGATTAGCCACAGGAGGCTTCACCTGGAAAGGAAGATATCTGTACCTTTCTCTTTATTAGTTTTCCTGTGAGAAAAATGCTTGACTAACTTTTTTTTTTTTTTTCCATTTGCCCTCTCTTTCAAAACTTAAAAAGCAGTTCCTCTAGGGCACTTGTTTTGATTTTTTCACTTAGGTATTCTAGGAACTCACTTAAATCATTTGATGTTTGTGTTAATAGCATAAAATCTTAGTGATCTGAAATCTTTATGTAATTAAGCAAAATAATACAGTTCCCTACACAGAACTAAAGTATTTGGGGGCAATTCTCAGTGGAAATAAGGATGACTCATTCCTCAAGCAACACCAAGAATAACGTATATATATATGCTGTCAGTTCCCAACTGCAAAATAAAAATGGGGACATTTATATAATAAAGGGCTTTTTTAATCTGCATGGAAAGATGACAAAGTATTTGTGCAGCTGAGACTGTATTCAGGAATGTGTTTACCAGTACCCAAGTTTATTCTCAAGAGCAACATCCAGTGAATATGTCTATACTGGTTGTACTTTTAAGCCTCACATACTTGTAAAGTCATTATGCTGTCAGTACTTTCTGATACCAAAGTCTGCTTGCTGTGCATTTAAGGGTTTAAGATGAAGGACTGAAAAACATTTCTACATTTAGGCATTTGGAACCAAATAAGAGTTGTGCTTTGAGAAAAATTCAAAGAAAGAAAACCTTCTCATGAAAAAGCAGCCTTAGGAGCTATTAAATCACTATCTTTCTGGTAGAAATATTTGATTTTGAAACTGTCTGTAATTCAGATTCTTTCTTTGGCATCAGCATCCCCACTTCATTTGTGGTCTAATCACAGCCACATCATTTCCTGACCTGTGCCGGGTGATGGACACTGAAAGCAGCAACACAAGCCCTTGGATGCATTTAGATCACCTCTACCATTTGGGGTTTTTGCCTGTCTTGCTGACAGATCCCTGTGAGGAGGAACCCTACAACTTCTGATGTCACGAGGGGTCTGTTCTGAGTTAATCACATATTGGCACCTGTCTGCTCCAGCCCCAAGGGAACCAGCCAGTGCCCATGCTGAAGGCCATGTGGGCTCTCATTATTCACAGGTGTCAGTGATATTGGCAGCATTGTTTGGTGTCCCATGTCCCTGTTTTCCTCACCCCAGAGCAATCTGGAGTCCCCCATTACTGATCTCTTGAGGTATTAGACTGTTCCCCGCTGAAATCTCACGTTCCTCTCACCAGGTGGGGACCAAGGCTGTGAGCAGAGACAGCCAGGGAGGGCAGTGAGGGCAGGAGCAGTCCTGTCCCAGAGCTGCTGGCAGCAGCAGTGTCCCTCTGCAGTGCCAGGGGACACCCATCACTCAGGGTTCTCAGGTACCACAGGGGTGGGACTGCAGTGACCAGAGCCCCACAGCTCTTTGTGACATCTCCCCTGCAAGAGCTTCCACTGAGAATCTCTCAGCTGGTAACAACAGCAGCTTTACTGAACCCATGGCTGTAGGAACACCAGCACATCATTCCTGTTTCCATCCCTGTCCTCCCAGAGCCTGTCAGGAATTGTCCATTCTCCAGATGAGCCTCTTCTGACAGTGACTTCCCTCCCTGTGTGTCTCTGCTCACACAATACAGCCAGGTACCCTGCTCCTTCCTGAGGAGTGAGATGTTCTTTAAACTGATACAAGATTTGATCCACTGTGTTTATAGTGCATATTGGATGAATGCTAAATTGCAGGAAGTTTTTACAAGTGGAAAACCTTGCTAAAACACATATTATTGAATGGACATCTTGCTGTGCTTGGATCAATGAAGCTTATACTGTGGCTTAGGTCTAATCTTACAACAATTCAGCAATTGAATCCACTTATGTTAGGCTACTGGCAATGTTGCAGGATGCATTTTGTATCTACTGATTAACTGTGTTCAGTTTGTGCTGAAAATGAAAAAGAAATCAATGAAAACACTTAGAAAACTAAAACAGAGAAAGACATGAACATATCAAAAACCAAAAAGAAGAAAAAGCCCTGTAAATTCTGTAGTGAAGTTGAAGATTTCTCTGAATTAATAACTTTTTCTTGGTATCCTGGAACAATTCCTAGGTCATCACACTGAAAATCTAATTTTTAAACATTTAGTGCTTAAACTCTTAAAACAGAAGCAGCTCTGGACATGTGGTGAGTTAATGTGGGACCACTGCAAGAGGTCCACGGGAAAGCCACTGACCAGCACACAGGACTGTGATGTCTAAAACAAAGCCAAGAAATGCTTCAGACTGCATTCCTGGGATCATGCAGCTGTGAGGATGGGCACAGGGATGGAGTCTTTAAGAGTTGCCTACAGTTGTAGGCAGTGAGTGGAAAGAGGTGATCCTAATGTTTCTGCTTAGGAGGAAAAACTGTTATTATATCTCATGCCTTATTAGATATTGGGAACTACATAGAGGCAATCTGGGCAATCTCCACAGAAAACCAGGCAATGTTAGTTTGGTTTGCTCAGGGAGATCCTCGTTATTAATACAGATCTGAGAATTCAGCTCTCCCAATTTAAGTGCTCTGGAAGTGATTTTCACTGTTGGATTAATCTCCAAATGGGAAAAAATGTAGACACAGCAGTCTAGATTTTGATCTTGCAAAGCATTCCCAGGGTCTGTCAGTTGGTTCTTGCTAAGTGGCTTCATACAGCCAGGGATATATCTTAGCATGTGCATTTAATGCTTTTGAAAGGTGCTTAGCTGAGAGTCTCAGAGGATGACTCTGGGCACAGTCTGCCTCCAGTTATGTGCAAGCTACATCTCTTGATACCAGTGAGAGATGCCTTTGCTTATGAGAGATGTAGGCAACTCACATTTTCCTCCTGTTTCTCCCCTGCTACTTTGACATATTGGCAACCTTGAACCTTCCCCTTTTTAATTTTCACTTTTAATTCTTACATGATTCTTAAATCTTACGTGATTGATCAAAGTTTGCCTACTGGAAGTCAGTGCTGGAACTGCAGCTTTGAAATGCTTTCGTAAGTTTGCTTCATCATTTTAATCCTTAGACAAGTCTCAGCATCCCTTGATGATTTCTATAATTCTCCCCAAACACCTCTGCTGAATACATTATTCTGTATTTGTCTATGTTTTTACACCTTGATCTGATGCAGAGTTATCTCACACTGGATTTGTGTTCTGGTGTCTGTTTTTGTGCATCTCTTCCACTGCTTTCCAAATGTGTGTGAATTGCTAAGCTCCTGTTCAGAGATTGCTGCTTCCTCTGTCAAAGATCTAAATTTGCTTTCATTTCTTTGGTCTTTGACTGCTATTTTGGCCCACAGATGTAGCCTCCAGGTTCTCTGTGTTTTATTCTGGTATCCAGTGGTGCTCACAGCACCATGCAGACTGGGCTTGGGCAAAAATACCCCAAGTATCTTGAGCAGCAGACCATCACTGGTGTCCAGTTTCCAGGCCTTGGATGGACATGTCTCTTTTGCTCAGCCCAGAGCCACAGTGACAGCTCCTCCTGGCAGTGCCAGCAGTGCTGTGGTGCCACAGGGCGGGCAGGATGTGGGGCGAGGCAGCAGCACCATCCTCCTGCTCCTCCCGGGAAAGCAGAAGGTGCTGCCTCACTGTCCACACATCTCCTCTTGCTCCTGGGCATTTCCTTCAGAGGACCAAGAGCTGAATTTGTCAGTGCTTCTGAGAAACAAGGAGCTTTTTTTTTTTTTTGATGCCGTAAGATTGAAGCTTTGTCTGCTTTACGCTTTCCTTAATATTCCTCCCTGCCACCTTCTGTTCCCGTTGCTTAGGCTTTGTCATGATTTGAATCATCTGCTTTCTGAGAGTAATCAGATTAAAATATTAGTTTTCTATATCTGAGATTTCCTTTCCTGAAACAGAAAAAAGCTGCAAGATGAGGTGGTTCCTCTAAAAATGCTATCACAAAGTCGTGTATTTCAACTATGTTGAAATTCACATTGTCTGTACTCTAAACATCACTTCCACAGATTATTTTACCATTGCTATTAAAGGACAATGCCAAGTTCTTCTTAAGCTGTACTGATTTTCTAATTTCTTTTCCATTTTAGTTGAAGCTAAAAGCTAACCATGTGCCCTAGTTTAAAGGGCAGGTGTCTGCCAAGGAAGAACCTCTGCCCTTCCCAAGAGAAAAGCCCCAGAGGCTGCACCCCTTTCCCCCACCTTGGCCACTTCCTTTGTCTCTCTCAAGTACCGGTTGTTATCATCTCTCAGGGAACAAATGGGACAAAATTCTCTAAGAGAAGGAGGAAAAATAAAGGAAAAATCCTAACCTCCAGCACTATAACATTACCATTGTTCAATCTATTCCTTCTCTGCCAGAAAATCATCTGCTGCAAGTGTTATATTTGTAACAGGACACAAATCAGGAAGGAATTTTTGGTTTTCGGAGTTATGCCCAAAGGCTAATAACTGCTGATTGTAGTGCCAAATACTTTTCTCTGTGATGTTACTGTGAGCATGCAAGCAAATCCTGCTTTTCTGACTCGTGGAAAAAAATCAGATAACCCCAAGTGAAAATCGTACTAAATCTGAAAAGATGCTAATGTGCTAAGAAGCTGGTGAGGTCATAGATGAGATGAAGAAAGGCCACTGTTTCCCTATGAAATAAAGATTCAGGTGGAGAAGATGAATAAGGTCCTGTGGATAAAATGGAAAGTAAAGATCTGTCACTTGTTTCCAATAAAGTGCTGCTGGAGGGTCTCCCAAGAGATTTCTTTTAGTCTATATATTTTAGATTGTTGCAGTTTAGTTGTTTCAGCACAAAAACAATGAAATAACATAAACCCATGTCACAGCATATCCTTTTGCCTTAGTATCATCTGTCTGAAGACTTTAATGTTGACCAAGATACTGCATCTTATTCTCTGCAGTTTGGTTTAGGTTCATTTTTCATGGAGATAATGGATTCTTTGAGGCTTGCAAGCCTGAATGAGCTGGACAGGTGAGGGCTGGCAAAGTTCCATCACATGGGTATAACTCAACACCTTTCCTGTTTGATTTTGAATATCATAAAAGCCCAATTTTGATAACAGCTCATTACTTAGTGTAATATTATTCAAACTCTATCAATGCATTACATTTTATCAGTAAATGTAGCCACAAACACACAAAACTCATACATTAAACAATGCTGACACGAACATGGTTATGTGTGTGTATATGCCTTTCCTTTGGTGCATAAGGAGCAATTTTTATTGTGTTTAACAGCAACAGCCACATTTTTATTAGCTGGTTATAAATTTCCTTAGCACAGGACTTCTCAGTCCTCAAAGAAACAAAACCATTAGGCCTGAGAGCTGTCTCCTTACCCCGTATATGGATTGAAGCTGGGGAATGACTCAGCAGCACCAGACAGGTACAGGCAGCCCGGGCTTCCCCTCCGTGGTCACATTTATAACCAAAAAGCCAACACCCAAAAGATAAAAGGGCAGCAGAAGGTTTCCTCCAGGGCTGCATCTAAACCCCAAACCACATCCGTGGTGGGGTGTTGTCACCATGAGATTTCCTGGTTTCTGAGTGTTCATATTAAAGTGGAAGGTTTTCACCTTCTCACACTCTCTCATGTAAACAGGAGATCGTGTTTGTAAATATTACCATTGTTTTCACATTCTCCAAGGAGAGGAGAGGTTGTGTGACAGTCCTTGAGAGGTGGAGATTCCACTCTCCAATCCATGGTCACCATTCAAAGAGTATTTAAGAGCATGTAATAAACAAAGGTCAGACTGGCTCTGCCCTGCTTTTCTCTCACAACCCCCAAGTCTCTGCGTGGTCATTTCGATCGTGGCAAACAGGGACAGAGTGTCCCTTCTCTGCTTCCCAGGCAGCTTTTCACACATCCTGAACTGTGGTGGACATTTGATGTGGAGGGGTTGCACAGAGTGAGAAGTGGGCTGCAACCTGCCCTGCTGGGACTGCCCCAGGGCAAAAGAGAGGGGGCATTTGTCCCTCCTTGTGGACACAGCAGCTGAAAAATGCAGACTGAAAAATACCCCTGCTTGGGCATTATAAGATTACAGCTCACTGACTGCCCTCACACATTTTTTTTTATCTCCAAGATGATAATTTTCAGAAAGTGTTTAATAAGCAAGAAACACTCCTGAATTCTTGGAATTAGGTTTAGGTGATTTTATGTAATTTTTGCCTTTCAACTATTGGTTTCAATTCTGCTTTTCATTCTTTCAAGTTGTTCCTTGTCATGTTCTAGTTCAGAAAACATTAAAAATAACCTTTTCCTAATGTTAAAAGATATCAGGAGAGTTGTCTGCCTCAGTAATGGAAGTGTTTAATTTCAAGAGGGGGCCAAGTTATCATCTGACTAATACAAAGGAAAGGAATTATGTCTGGAGGCAAGGTCCCTGGGCTGGGACTCAGGGACTGTGTTCCCAGCTCAACTTTGTGCACTTCTTTCTACTCTTTTCTGTTTTAAGCTTTCTAGATCTCATTTTCTTAGGCTTTAAGTTCTTTAGGGCTGAGGCTTTACCATGTACCATGAACCTGTGGGGTCCTGATTTTCACTTGGAATGTCTGGACACTCAAATAATTGGAGAGAAAAAGAAAAGTTCATGTCATTGGCTTAGTGCAGGAAACAGGCAAGTCACAGCCTCTGATGCAGACTCACTCCTAAAGGCACTCTGTTCATCATCCCAGCATTTTACCACCATCTGAAGTTGGGTCTTTATATGTTTCTGCACCAGTAAAGTGTATGCTGAAATTCTCATCTCCCTCCTAGGGATTTTTTTAGGTTTAACACATTACCATTTATAAGTTTCTATGCCTGCGATGAAAGTAGCTATAGATACAGCAAAGCTCTGCATTAATGGCAAGGCTCAGCATTAATGGACTGTGCACTGTGGAGAGGGAAGGGGGCCCTGCATGAGACACAGCCCCCCTGAGGGCAGCACAAACCACAGGACATCCCAGCCCAGGGATGTGGTGCTGGGCAAGGCTTGAGTTCCTGGAGCTGAAGGATTCAGGACCACGCTGGTGATGGAGGCAGCCGTGGTGGGGGCTGTGGTGGCACTCAGAGCCACAAACATCCCCTGGCTGCCCTGCCAAAGCACTGAGCACAATCAAACAGCTCCCAAACTTCTGCAGCAAGAAGTCTAAAGAGATTTAATTGCTCCAGTTTTAGAACTGGGTAATTGTAGCTGGTCAAAGTGTTTCAGCACTGCAGCAATAATTAACCATGTAGTGCACTGGTTCTCCTGACAGCCCTGACGTCAGGCTCTGCAAAACTGATTTCCTTCTTCTCTATTACTATGCATTTACACCCAAATCTATGCCACTCCCTTATATCTTAATGATCATTTGGTTACAGGAAAAGATGCAAGTCAGAACCTCAGAGGTTAAATGTATCTAACTGCAGAGCAAAATATACCAGTTGGTCTGGGAACTAATTTCAGTTCCCTATGAGGAAGAAAAACCTTCATTGCCTTAGATGATTTTTAAATGCCAACATCATCTATTTAGAAAACTCATTAAACAGATTTTGTATACCTGAGATCCTAGTTTATTCAGGTGAGCCATTTTTCTTGTAAAAACCACATAAAGTAGACACTAAATATATGATATGAATTTATTAACATTTCAGATTTCTAAGAATATTCTTGAGAGCACTATGTAACAAGTCCCTGTGAATCAATTCCTAGTGTGTAAGAGGAATATAAGAGTCCAGTTACTTGAGGATTGAAAAATGCAGCAATACTCTTGGGTAGATGTGGAGCTATGATGTTTTTGAGTAACATGGCTTTGAGAGAACAAAGGGAGAAAGACAGATTTCATTAAGCTGCTTGGGACAAATCCTGCAGACACAAGACATTTAAAAGATGCTTTTGGGTTATGCTGTGGTGAAGCCATAGCTGAGTTCAGTCAGAATAAATACCTGGAACCATCCAAGCCATTGTGAGGCCCCTGAGAAGTGTGTGTGGTCTGTGTGCCTCCAGAAAGCTTTTGGAAAGCACTGAAAGATCAAGCTGGGCACTTTTCATTCATTCATTCATTCAGCAGTGTCATCTGTGTTTCATAAGAGAAAGGGACTCCTCTGAAGAAGGTGGCATATTAGATAAGTCAGGAGTTTGTGTCTTTCATAATATTATACTCTCATTTATTTTTTTTCAAATCATGTGAGTCAGCCTGCATAGGAAGAAATCTGCCACCAAAAAAAACAAAAAACAAAACAAAACAAAAACCCCTAACAAACAAACAAACAAACAAAAACAAACAAACAAAAAAACAACCCAAAAGTTATTAGGTTTCTGCATTATTTAAAATCCCTTCAACAGCAGAACTGGGCCAGTCCCAGCCTTTTTGTTATGTTTTGGGTCTCCAGAAGATAGTAATGAAAAGGGTAATTCTTCTTATTTCAGCAAATAACCTAAACCCACCCTGTCCCTCAGCCAGGAATGACCAGAACTGCATCCAGGGGAAGTGACACCTCTGATGGAAAGGCACCTGGGGCTGCTCACCACTGTCAGCTGTTCTGCCAATTAAAGATGGAATTCACACTCTGTAATTGCCTTTAGCAGACACATTATACTAAAGAAAGTTTGTTTTGTATATGCATTTGTCCAGAACTCAAAGTATGATGAAATGCAACGATGAAATAAAAGCTACAGAGTTAAAACATTCTTCAAAAAGCTATGTAATGCAAATATATATCCAGAGATTTTGCACAGGTTCCACCCCAGCATTGCATAGTGCATTTCTGCTTGCAAAAGAACTATTAATTTGGAAAAAGAGAACAGGAAATATCACTATATTCAGAGAATTGTTCTGCTGAGGAAAAATAACTTATTTAATTAAAGCAAATTGACTAATTTGAAGATGTCTGGAAGTACCCTTGGGCAATATTAAGGTGAAGGACAAAATGTATAGTTCATAGGAAACATGGAAAATTATATCTTCTCTGATGACTGTCTAAAAGTATTTGATGTGAAACATCTCTTAATGAAATTTTTCTCCAAAATAATGATTACAAGGTGCTTCAGGAAACATTTAAGTCTAATTTACCTTTATTTCTGATGTTCTAGGTTAATGAAAAGCATTCCCTAGGCAGCTGCACATTGCCTGTTGTGTTTTTTCTTCCTATGAATCTCATGACATAAAGCAAAAGAATATTAAAAAAAATATACCTGCTGCAAGATCATAATGCACTTACAAGCAGGTGGAACACAGAACAACCTGGCTACCAGCTCCAGCACTCCTCTCTGATGTCTGTGACATTAGCAGCAGGAAACAATTACAATTATTTGTGAAGCATTAGCTGTGTTCTTGTTTAAGAAAGGGAAAAAAATAGGGAAACATCCCAGTTAAGGTGCTGAAGCACTGGGGAGCCATTTACCACCCTAACTCCTTCCTAGAGGAGACCTCTTTGCCTGATGTACAGCACAGTGCGTTGAGTCTGTGCACTTTTCAAAGAACACCTCTGAAGACATCTGTAATGCAAAGGTATCTGCATGCATTGATATGGTAATCAAATGTAAATGTCATAGTAGGTTACTTGAGATTATGTATTTTACAACACAATTACATTCCCATTAAATTAATACGGGAATCTTGCATTAGCAAGTCACACCTGCTGGCAAATACCCACTAAATGCTTGTCTGTTACAGTGCAGAAAAATGTAAATTTTGACTGATGTTGAAATACATAACTTCATTGCAATAGGCAAACAATACTGATCCGCTTCTCAGCAGTTTGTGGGTATATTTTTTCCTTATCCAATTGCTGTGTTCACAACCTGGGTACCTGCTACAGTGACCTGTATTTCAATATGTGCTTGGAAAAAACCCCAACCAACCCCCAGACGTAATCACTGTGAGAATGGAGAAGTTTTCATGTCCAATGGGGGAAATGCTCAAATTATTTATGTGTTTAATGCTATGCCCTCCTTATCTTCAGCACACACCTCTAAGTTTCAGACTTAAGTAGTTTCCTGACTTGGGATTTTGTGTTGCAAATGTAAAGGTGGCACAACTGATTGTCTGTTTACAGCCTTGAGTATGTTGGCATGTTACAAGTTTCCTACATGAACGGTTTGTTCCTTCAGTTGATGGTACAGAGCCCTGAGTACTTGGCAGTGAACACACACCTGTGCTGGGCTACTTTGATACCAAGAGCTGGAATCCTTTTTTTACTTTTTTCTTGCTGCAGCAATGGAAATCCCTACTTACAGTTTCCTGATTTGCCAGGAAAGATGGAGAAAACCCTCTATCCTGGTGAAAACTCCAGAAGGAATTAGCATTCTAAAGAATTCCACCCAGAAGCTGTGTCCTTTTCTCAAAAGTCTCCAGGACAAATTGGTCATTTGTTTAAGCTTGGCTCTTTGATACACTGGGAGACACTGTCACTGTCTAACCTGAAATGCTTCCATGAGAAATGCTGGATGCTGCTGCCTTCCTCCAGTGACTGAAAAGAGGCTGCTGAAAGTCACAGAGGCCACTGCAAAATAAAAACAACGTGATGGAAAGTTGGAGCCGTTTCCTTGGCTGTGGTAGCTCACAATAACTTTCTAAAAGTCAATACTGCTACACTTAATTACTCTGAGTAAAAAAATTTGAGTCCATATTTTCATCAGCCTTTCAGAGCAATAGAATCTCAGTCACCCCCAGCACAGGCTTCATGGTGGCACGGAGCAGAATTAACTCTGGCTGTGGAACCAGCCCAGATCGATCGCTGGAGTAAAAAGCCCTGTTACTTACAAAGGCAGACCTGCATTAAGTATGCACAAATCATAGGCTGAGACAGAAGAGTTTTTTCCTGTAGCTATTGTCAAAGGCAATGAAACAAAGTATTTGTGTAGATTCGGTTCTCATCAGAGATACTAATGCATGCAAAATCTTTCTGGATTCCTTTCCACAGCTACAAACCTTAGCTCAATCCTTAATCTCATGATTTGGCCTCAAACTTACAAAAAAAAAAAAAAAAAGCCAGTCATATAGCTTTTGCAGCTGTCTGCAACATAATTCATAGTGGAAAATTCATTTCGGCTTGATTTATTGAGGGTGCTCACTTAAATCTTCTGCAGCACGATGGATTGCATCTCAGTAAAAGGGGCCAAACCAAATGGTATTTGGATGAAGTATAAAGCTCCAGACCCTGACCTGAGCACATTCCTAAGGCTCGATGACTTCATCATCCAGCCATTGCTAAATTAAAGATGAGGAGCGTAGGAAGTTGTGCGTAGCAGATGCAAATGTGTTTTATATAGAATATGCTAACTTTGACTATTTTTTGGTATTGTTTGCACACCCAAGGAATGTAAGATGAATTTGTACAGATTCTCTGTGGGTGTAGGAATGCACACTCATCTAATAAAGGAAACCATATATATGAAAATTCAATTTTCTTGGATTTTAACCAAATTTATCTATTTGAAGTAGAGACAGTATTTTCACACACACACACACACATATAGTTTTTTTTCTTCCAAGTACTAAAAATAATCTATCCTCACCATGAGTACATTTTAAGAGATCCATTATATGAGCTCAATAGTACCAAAATGCATAGAATACATGAAAAATTCTATGGTGATGTTCTTGTAGGTCAAAGACTTAAAGTTTGCAACGCCCATGCTGAATATGTCTATTAAAAATAGTTTAAATGTCTGCTCTGGAACTGAAAAGAATTGGAAAAAAAATCTCCCGTATGATGAGAAACAGGTAAAACAGAAAGAAAACTTGAAAGGTGCCTCATACAGCAAGGAACACTATCTGTGATCTGCATTTTAAGAGCATCTTCAGAAAGAACTAAGTCAAAACAAGGATTATCAATACAAAAGTATCATCAGCAAGGATAGAATTGTATGGGCCTTCTTCCATGCTTAGACAAAGAGAAATAAATGTGCTAGTAGGAGGCTGAGAGAGGATTATGACATTATGTGGAATGATTATGCTTTTATTTCCACAGGTAATCAAATGGAGAAACAATAGAGACAAAATCAAGATGTCCTTGCTTCTTTCTGCCCTTTGTCACTCCGATGAGGAAATCACAAATTTACAAGTGAATAAAAAATAACACACAAGATATTCCTAAACCCAATGTCAGAACTGCCAATCTGTGCCCAATTGTGAACAGCCCGAGCACAGACCATGAGCGTGGTTTAGATTTGTGGACAGACACAAAGGGCCTCCACTCTCAGAAATGGGAACATATAAAGAATGGCTGCTAAAAGGGTAAAACAAACATGGAAATGGTCATTGGTGAAAAGCAACATTCAGAGGTGAAATAGCATTGCAGTTGCTGTGGCAGTGAATGGTGCAGATCTCACCTTTCTTCACATTTTGCTTTTAACCCAATCTTATTTCAAGAGTCACTGTCCAAAACACCCTGACCAGCTGTTTCAAGGTGACACTGGAATGCTTGGAACATGTTTTCCACTTTTATTTTTTGATATATATATGTTAAGTCATTCTTAGCTGCTGTTAAAGAAGACTTGGTATTATTTTCTATTTTTGTATGAAGGCCTAGCTCTCCTTTTTTTTATACAAGCAGATACACATTCACTCATTGTATTTGACCTAAACCTTCTATTTTTATTTAACGATTTATTTCTGTATAAAATTTACTATATCAAGATATTATAAGTCAATAGAAGAAGCATTTACATGATAATGAGCATGCAGCTATTTCAACCTGATTGACCTTGTTACAGCTTGTCGTTCAATTGCTTAATTAAAAAGACGCAATTTTGTTTCTACAGAGCACCCAAGGAAGATGAAATTCTGAGCCAAAAATAAACCAAACCCCTTCTGGAACTTACAAAGAAATGTCTTACCATACTCCAATGTGAAAGGTCATTGATTTACTGCCTCTGACTAATTACAATAATTTGAAAAACAGAACATCTCTTACCTTCATTAATATTTTTCTTTACTATAGGGATAGAGGTTTGAGATTTGGACAGAACAAGAAAGGTCATAAATAGAGCATCATTCTTTCACTCCTTAGAGAATCTACTGAAGTCTTCAGAGAGGCAAGTTATTTAAGAATGTGCTTAAATGTCCCTTGTCACTAAAGAGATTCAGCACATTCTTCTCTTTGCTTGGACACTTAGTCTTTTTTATTGTACTTGGTTGAACTGAGGAATCATTCTAAATTCAGAGCGCAATTTGTACTGTAAGACAAGGAAATATAAACACAAATTCCAACTTCCTCATAAAAAGGAATCTTAAGAGTATTTTTTGACTTCATGTAGCAGGGATGAAAGAGGACTTTATATAAAAATACTGCTTTGACAATGGTGCTTTGCAGTGAGCATTGCTGCTTGAGCTTTTCCTCCCAGAGTCTGATACCTGTGAAGAGCCCACCTTTGTGGTGGTGAGTTATGAAAAGCAGCTGTTGGGGTTCCTATCAAAATGGTTTTGGGATCAGCATCTCAAGGAGCAAAGGAGATGTTACAACTGTTTTACCTAACTCAGCAAAGCCCAGCAGTGTTCAGCAGATGATGCCAAAGAGGTGTTACAGATGTTGTGGCCAGTTATATTGTTAAAGTTCTACTACTTTCTACATAATTTTATAACTATTTTACAAATATTAATGCAAGACATTAAATCAAGCATTACAGTTGAAGTTTAAAAATAAACTCAGGAATGTAAAGGTTTATATGTGTTAATAATAATGTCACCAACCCAAACGAAGTACAAGCAACTGTAACATGACCTGGCACGTGAATTTCCCGATCTGACTGAAAGCCCTCAGAAATTCTGTCTGCTGACATCAGCAAGCTTGCCAAACACCAGACCAAATGTGGGTCATTCTGAAAGCTGGTTTCGTCTGGTTTCCCCTGGAAAACTGCATTGTGGCACTTTTAATTTTTCCCCAAGAGTCAATTAAAAACTGAATGCAGGAGGAAGGACTTTTTTGCTGAGAGAAGTATCTTCTTGATCTTAGATGATTACAGATTTAATGACTCATTTCATTAGCTGACGCTGCTCTGAATGGCTTTTGTTAAGAAACTATCAATCACTGCTGGAAATTCAGCTCCAAGTATTTGCAAACAGTTAGCAGCCAAGATGGATGACAGGAGATGGAGAGGAAGGACGTGGCAGGAGGTGCTGTGGTGTTGTAGAGCCTGCTGTCTGCAGCCAGATGTCCATTGCTCAGCCCATTCCACAGGTTCTTGCAGTGATTTCCTGCAGAGCACAAACTGAGGAAGGGACCTTTGCCTTGGGGCTGCACCTACAAAGTTGTGAACCCTCCAGCATCGAGCATTTAGTTCCAGCAAAGGGACACCTTGTCATCCACTGCCACTGAATGACAGCCAATTCATCCTTGCCACTAGATGACAGCACAGCAACACACATCTAGGAAGGAACCTGTATTTTGCTATGGGTTAAGAATTCCTGGAGACACAGGGTTCAGGAATTTTAGGACTGGCCCCATGGAAGCAACAGATGACATGGAATTTCTGTGTCTTTGGACTTCTCCATCCATCCATGAATTATGAGATGGAACTTGTGTGATGCCTGTGCTGCTGGGCAGGACAAAAGCCTCACCAGCACTGGGAAGCTCTGAAGCTGGATGGTTTCCTGGTCTTTGTACAGGTAAAGCAGAAAGTAGGAGAACGTGGAGGCCACCAACCCTCAAAGCCAAAACATGGACCTGGCTACTAATTCCAAATGTCTAAAGAAGAAATGAGGATCCTTTTGAGGTCAGATGTCTTCTGATGTTTTTGTTTCACAAGTCTTTTCTCAGTGCTGATTCTGGGAACTTCATTCAGAGCAGACCTTTACATATTGGAAGACTAGAGAACACTGGTACTGATGGATGCTTTGGCTGGTCAACCAATAATTCTGTCATTATTTCATGTACACTTCTTGACATACTCAGGAGGTTCTGCTAAAATAGTTTTTTCAGATGTTCTGATGAGAAATTAAAGAAAATTAAGGGAGAAACCCTACGAGTTCAGTGTCATGAACATGAATTCTGGAGAGTTAACACAAACAAGAATCTTCCTCTCTGCTCTTTTTCTCTACTCTAAGTTACACTATTCTTCCAAAAAGAGAAAGAAGAGGGTTACCATACAAACAGGTCCCTGCTCCATACTTCTATAATTCAGTCCACTCTCTGTGCTCAGTGCAGGGACATGGAATACATGATCCATTGAGATCCTCTTCAATCCCAGCTTTCTTTCTTAAGACATTGTAGTCCTTGAGTTTGAATTAATACAATATTTAGTTATATTAATTGTTCATCTCCTAAGAAGGAAGATCTAGGAGTAGGTCAATATTTCCATACTACAAGACAGAGCTCTACACCAGGCTATAAGGAGAAGGGTCTCTCATGGTAGAATAATCTAGAATTAACTGTTCCTTCAAAGGAAGTCTTGGAATGGTCTCCCGTATTTGTGCAAGCACTCTACCTTCAGGAGATTCTGAGATCAATCCAAGTCTCTTTCTTCTCCTCTGTCCCTTCCCAGAAATTTCTGAACATAAGACTTTTTTCTTTTTCTTTTGAAAAAATGTGGCACATTCCTGTGAAAAATTTTGCTTTTGAAAACCCTTCTTTCTCAAGAAACAGTCTTGTTTCCAAATTCTTTCCAATCAACAGATGGGGAAAAGGTTTATGGTTTTCTGTGTGGCAAAAAAGGAAAGAGGGAAAACTGTGGATTTAATTTCAGAATAACATTTTAAATCACCCCCCAGTCCCCCAAACCCCGCCCCCGTCCTGCTTATCTGTCCTTTCTTAAAGGTGCACATGTCTAGTCCTGAATTATTCGAGTGCTTTCCTCCATGCTTGGCCAGTCCCTGATAATTACTGCTATTGCATGTGTGTAGGTATTCACCACATACAGGTGGTGACACAACAGGACTGCAATATATTAGCATTTTGTGACTAATTCTTTAACATGTTTACCATTTTCCTCATAATTCTGCTTTCTTTCAAAGGGTAAGGAGAAATTACAGCCCACTGAGAAAAGGAGGAGAGAATAGTTGTGCGTGGGCAGAGAATAAGTGTATTACACGATTTTGTGATTTTCTTTCATCTACTTCTTTCTATTTGATAACAGAACTGGTTGATACCATACAGGGTGTACTTTATCATTGGGAAAAATGTGTAGGAGAAAAAAACCTCAAGCATGCCATTAATTGCTTATAAATATATGCTCTCAACATTAGCAATCAGCCTTTAGGATTTCTAACCTCTAAATTCTGTTCAATTCCTACATTTGAATAAAATTATCAACTTGTATCTTTTCTAGCATGATTAAACACATTGCTCACAGGCAGGTTATGATTAAATAGGAAGATTTGCATCTTTTGAACTACACAGTCTCTGTGTCTCTGTAGGTGTGTCTGTGCATATCCATGTCCCCGTATAAACTTCCACACGTGTGGATACACACGTGAATGTGTGTGCCCATGTCTGAAGGTAAATAGGGAAGTGGGGAGCAGGAAAGAAGTGGGGAGCAGGAAAGAGGAACCAAAGCTAAGTTACAGGGAATGATTTAGATGTTCAGACCAGATTCTTCAGTCTTCTGCAACCAGCTGCATCCAATGTGACAATCACAAGAATTCAGTACTGGATTTCTCAGGGAAGTTTAAGACCCAAGATGCTGAGCCTTTCTCACTCTTCCAACCACATAGCTTGAGGAGCTCAGTTGGAGGTTGTTATTTCTTTCCTAGAAGACCTGTGTTTTTAAAGCAAGTAGGAATAAAAAAGAAACTCTCTCAGCTTGCTGAAAGCTTTTTCTTTAGACAGTCATGCCTCGCATACATATGGTTGCACCTGCAAACAGCACAGGAATATTTGTTCAGGCCTGTTGAAAAGTTGGCCATAAAAGTAATTTTCCCCAAAGTCATGGCTATAAAAAAAATCTCCTTACCAAAATTTTACATGCTTTTAAATCTGCTTTTATTTTTCTTACTTATTATTTACTGCCCCTGCCCCTACAGAGTACCAAGGCTGTGCTTGAAAGAGACACAAACATTCTCTCATGTTATGATCTGATGCTATAATGTGTTCTGATACTGCAATAATAAATGAGAACATTAGTGCCAGCAGTGCAGCATATCAGTACACAACAGGAAAAGCCACATGAGTGATGGCAGAAAGGGAAGTACCTCGTGTCTGCTCAGTGGTAATTGGGAATAAGGTGGGCACTTCTGCTGATCATGTGCCTGCCTATGGCAACTGAGTCTGAAATTCACTTTTCCATCACTTGGCTGTTTTAACACTGATACAACACCACTGTGGAATTAAGACCAACTGACACTGGTGAAAACGAGGACAAAGTTAAACCTCCTCTAACTAGATATCATCCAGTTGATCTTTGCCTCAAAATCTCTACCTTTTCTCTGCCTGTGGCCAATTAAGGAGGAGGCTACTTGTCCTTCTAAGGCAGGAATTTAATTTGTTGTTGCTGTTCATCTTGCAGTTACAGCTGTCAATCAGCTCCAAGGGCTGCACTGTCACTTATGGTCCCAGAGGGCCAAAATGCAGAGAAAGGCCATGGTACCATTTGCACTTGCACTTCAATCATGAGAATCAGGAGTTTATCATGTTAATAAGAATGCTTAACAAATTCTAATGTCTTAGGATCCACTCTGTTGGACAGTACAGCCTTTGTCTTCATTCATGGACTTGCATTACAGCACTGCTGAGAGACTCCACTGTGCTCTTCAGCAGAGACACTTGCAGTGTAAATAGCAGGACAGACAAAAGAGAGGAAAAAGCAGAATCTTCATTCTAGTCAGGCCTTCTGGGTCTCCCTGAGATTAAATGATCTGTCCAAGGCTGCACAAGTAGTCTGTGGCAGTGAGAGTTTTCTGTATTTCATAGTAATTTGTAAACCTCTGTGCTACATAACCAACAAGTTTTCAAGTTGCCTTTTGATCTGTATTTCATACTGAGATCTTTTGCCTCGAAATAAGGTCATGACTACTCAACTCTGAGGAAGTTTGATGCCTTTTACAGCAGTTTCCACACCTGGGAAATACTGAGCAGTTTCATTTCCTGATTCATCTCCCTCACAGTTCTGCCTACGTGGACTGCAGCACAGTGGTGGGACACCAATCTACCCTTCCTGCATCCTCCCTGGCTTTGCAACCTATTGGTGCAAATGGGACTCTGCCTCTTGTCTTCTGAAATTTGTGATCCTGATACTATTCAACAGGAGCCAATGATCCTTTGTAGCAAAAAAACAAACAAACAAACAAACAAAAACCAAACCAAACCAAAACAAAACAAAAACCCAAACAAAAAACAACATTCATCTGTAACAGGACTTTTACAAAGATGGGAAGACTGATAAACTTAAGGATTAAGAGTAGTTTTGAAAATTTATTTGGTAGACACAAAGCAAAATGATTTAAGAAATGTCATGTGTGCTGTAACACTGCTGATTTCAGGAAAATTGTGCCAAGTAAATTTGACCCATTCACTTCTCTCTTATATAAGGGGTAAGAGATACTCAAAATTGACGAAGTCAGAAAGGATTAAAACAATCACAGATAGGTCAGATGAAAGAAGATTAACTGTACAGTTGACTAGGAATTAGAAATTACTGTAGTTGGACAAGAAAAATCCAGAATTATTTTGGTACTTGTATGGACTGCACTTAGAATGTTTGGGAATAGCATCCATAAGGTGCTAAAATTCTCTAATAAGCCAAATGTGTATTTGGGTATGTCTGAAAATCAGTTGAAAAGACTAAGAAAAGGTGGTTACACATATGGGGCAATGCTAGCATGACAGATGGTATTTGTTTTATTTATGTCTTCACAACTGTGTTTATGTTCTTTCAAGAAGCCTGTCTGGGTGGAGTCTTGCAGAGAGGTTGTACAGGCTCCTTCCTCAGGGAAGCTGTTGAGTGTGTGGAGACAGAAACAATTCCAGGCTTCATGAGTCCAGCAAAAGAGACACAGAATGAAGATGATGGCTGGAAACTCATGCAAAGACACTGCAGAGAGGAGGAGGATGAAACCAGGCAAAGCTCACCACAGATGTTCCCTTCCTAGGGGTAAGAGAACAGAATTTGCTCAGTGGCTTAGGAAGTCACGGAGTTAACCGGGAGCAGCCAACCACCTGCAAGGACAGAGGGACATGGGACAGCTACGTACAAAACACTGCAATGGAGTTCTGTCTCCCCCACCTGTTTTAAATAGTATTTAATTTAGAAGTTTCATTTCTAGTTTCCCTTCAAGTAAATGTTGGCTTTTCTGAATTTAAAACCATCTGTCTGCACTGGGTTGAAGGCCTAGGCACATCAAGTGTAGTGCTTGGTCGACTCACTGTCCTGGCAACAGTCAAAATATAAAAAGCATTAAGACAACTTAATGCAAACATCTATTAAATGTTTTCTGACTTCCTGGAAAAACAGAAAGTACTGGAAATTCTCAATGATAATGAATCTTTGAAGTACAGTTTTGGTCTTTAAGCCTTTCTTTCAAGAACAACAAATTGTATTTAGAAAAATATATACAGTAAGTAATATGCTTCAAGAAAAGACACACTCTCCTAACAGAAGTTTGATTTTTTGCCAGATGCTGAGCTTTGGCTCAACTAAATTTTCTCTTAAAACATAGTTCCATCTCCAGGTATGTTTCTGACCACATCACTAAGATATTGTTTTTTCTTTTCAGTTCTTCAGGTAACTTAACTGCTTCAGGTGCTTTTTGGCTACTGTAAAATAGAGCTCCTCTACGATGAAAAGATTTTGGTTTTATTTTCCAGCCATTCCCAGGAGAATGGGATCATTCAGCTGTCAGTTCCTGTTAAGTAAACAGCACATCTTGGACCTTAGCGCAGCAGCCTCTCATTGCTACCACTGCATAGAGGATAATGCAAGCAATTTATACCTTCCATTTATGTTAATAGTGACTTATTAAAAATTCATCTGAACAACTGAAGCTGGTAGAATCCCGCTGAACACTAAATAATTAACAAGTCTTCCACAAAGGTGACCTAGGCTCAGCATGCAATACGTGTTTTTTGGGCTCAGCATGGGAATTTCTTGTTCCCTACCAGAGGAATAACCAGTGTCCCTATGCCAGTGCCAGGGAATACCCAGGTATCTTCCAAAGCTACTTTATTGAACAAGACACTGCCAAATGTAACCGATGGTAAAAGCCAAGGAGACAAAAAAATTATGTCTTAATCTCCATCCTCTTCTGACACTTTCCCCCTCAGAACATTGCAGATCTCAGGGGTTTGCTCTCTGCTTCAGATCCCTTTGCACAAAATGGAGTGAGAAGCAGCAGTGGTGTTGCTACTCCTTCTATCTGGTGATCAAGGGCTACAGCAGGAAGGATATGAAAAATACAGACTCAAATCTCATTTTAGCTTCCGCAGATTTTAAGACAGATCTTCATCCTTCTGTTTTCCTGAAGCCTGGTGGATTTTGAGAGTTGATCTCAGTTTTGACTGCTGTAACTTCAATTTAATTAATATACTTAATTCGAAAATTTAAAGTAATTGGAAAAAGAGTCCAAAACTCATTTACCAAGTGAAAAGACAGATTTTATTTGTAGTGACTTTTTAAATCTCTCTCTAAATACAAATATATTGAATTTTCAATTAATAATCTTTTTTTTTTCCATGCAGTGTGCTACAGAGTTCAAGAGATGAGTATTCTCTCCTAGAATAATCAATAATTGGGTTCTGAGGACAACATGATGGAATTTGCAGGGTCGAGTCACTCAATATGGATCTGCCACATCTCCAATTTGTGCATTCAAATATTTCAGCAAAATTGAGACAAACTCTGAACCCTTCAGCACTGGCAAAAGGCATTTCTGATCATGATCAATTACTTCTTGGCTGTTTATGATCATGATCAATTACTGGTGGACAAGTTTTACAGTTATAGACTCCAAGTGGTAACTGAAGAGTAAATCTGAGGATTAAATGTGGTGTAAATCTAAACTCTCTCCTAGTCACCTCTAAAGAGGTGTCTAAGGCCAGTGTAAGCACTTTAGAAGGTCTTGTTCTTACTGAATTGTTCTGAAATGAAAAACCAGGTCTGTAAAAAAGCGGGATCCTGTGCTTTTCATAAGCCACGTATGAATAAATCCAATAATTCCACTTGTACCAGCTGACAAAAGAGGGACACTGTTGTTTCAATTCTACAGAATGGGAGTTACAAATTATATAATTTTAATATATTATAATTAGAAAAATGACTAAAAAAGGCAGTAATTTTAATGAGCAATGAAGGTCTGAAGTCTGAATTTAAAACTATACAAAACAATACTGACTTGTATAGCTGTGAAAGTTAAATTATTTGTGCAGGTGAGATTCTAAGGTAGTGATCAGCAAATCCTGTCCTCCCGTGTGTTACCTTTTTTCATTCCATAAAACTTAAGTGTCCATAGTCCTTTCACAGTAATTAAAAAAATTAACATGGAAATGTATTTCCCCTTCAAAGAGGCTTCAATTACTAATTCTGCTGGTTTGATAGAGCAAGGATGGTGAAGGACCTCAGTGCTGAATCTGAGCCTGCAATCAGTGTTAATGCCTTGCCAGACAAATCAGTCCTAACAGCATATGTTCATTCCAGAGTCTAACAAGTCTACAAGGACGCAATACGTATTTTCTTACTGTGACCAACTTCATGTCAATCACCAAACACGTGAAATTGTAATGGTTACATGTTTGAGAGGACATATATCTGGCCAAGGAGGATTGAAATATTAAATAAAAAAATTTAGCATAGGAAATTATGGCACAAGAAAATCTATTGGACTGAGGGCTGTGAAAATAGACACAAAGAGGCCACTGGTGAGATTGGTACATTCAGGCTAGCAGACTTCCCTATTATAACCTATTTATTAGGCACAGGAAGAATTTATCTGCTTAGCAGAGGAAGAGAATTCTTATTTGTTCCTCATGTACTTGGTTTATTAAATGCCTCTGTGACAGTTCTGTCTCCTGGCCTTGCTCCTATATAGCAATCAACCAAAAAAAGATGATTTAAAACTACAGAACTTATATATTGACAGTGTACTGTTCCTATAATGGGAATTTCTTTGAGTGACTTTAATGCTCCCTTAGAGCTCCCTTCATCAGTAGAGTGGCCAATGGAGCTACACAGCCCCAGGGAGACCAAACAGTAACCTGGGTTCCCAAAAGAGAGGCACAGCTCCCATGGAAATGAGTAAGTTGCTCTCCTGAGTCAGTCTTTCCCCACTTCAGCCCCTCTTTTAGACTGGGATCATTAGCTGTGTGCTTCTCAGAGGAGTCTGGCTGTCTCTAGGTAAGTACAAAGGTAACTTTAATACCTCTGTCTCACCTTGAATTCTGTTCTATTACAGTGTCCTTGAAATCTATCAGGGAAAACAAGCCTAATTCCTCATAATTGCTCTGCATCAAAGAATCTCTCATGAGCAGGACCTACCCTGACTTCTTACACTGCACCCTTCCAGAAGTGGTAGCATCCCATCCCTGATAAGGTAATCAAAGCTGACCAAAATACTGCAGGTGGAATTAGATTTTATACATTTTGCCTTTTCATTAGTATTCCCTGTATTGGCATTCTCCTCTTCCTATGGATGCATTTCAGCAAGTGTGTGTTTTTTTTTCCAGTTCACTGGGATGATGACTTCAAGTAGTTATTGAAAATAGCCCTTATCTATTCTTTTTCTGGTCAGTATTCTGCACAAATTCTCTTTTTAATAAGTACTTCCTTACTTCCTTATACAAGTCCAAATTACCTGTATTGTTGGAGACCCTGAATGTCAGTTGCTCCTAATTCAAACACAGTTCATATCCCTTGGTAAAAGCCTGTGAATGCCCTGTGGTTCTCCTGCTATGCAGCCTTCCATTATGTACCCATGGACTCATAAGAGTTGCACATCCTGATACTCCTGGATGATGAGCAAGGAGACAAAGAGGAAATAATTTTATTTTTGTCAGACAATGTCTAGGTCTCGGAGTTATTATGACTGAGCCTGCACTCTTTCTTTCTTGCTGTCAGAGGCAACTTTTTTCTTGAAAGAAACTAACATCTAAACAGATGAGATAAAGGATGGAGAAAGGAATAATATATTATCCATTTTACAGATAAGTAACAAAGGTACAGGGAAAGTAAGATACACTCCTGTGGTCACACAGGAGGTCTCTGGCACAGGCGTGTTCCAAACAAAGCCTTCACTCTTTGGTGAGGAGTCTATGAACTGTGAGTTGCAAGGATGTTAAAGCTCTTTTGTTAAATCACATTTTCTCTTTTAAGCAACTTACAACAGGGCTTTCCATGGGAATCTTCTGTGATCTAATTAATCATCTCCAGACTCATCATTGCAGATTCTGTACCTGTATTTTTATCAAGCTGGCATTTAGTTTGGGATTTTTTGGTTTTGTGTATGATGAATCCTACCTGAATTCCTCCAGGTTCTTTGTTTTTATTGAAGTTCCCCATCTCCCTGTTGCTGGCCAATGTCCTCAGTTACATGAATACTCTGCTCCCTGTGTGTGCAGCAGGTGAGCAGAGTAAATGCTGGAGGTGCAGACCTGGCTCTGCCTGCACTAAATCTGGAATAACTGTGAGTGTGGACTGAGTTCCTGCTGAACTCTGTATTGTGTGGAAGGAGTAAAACTCACCCCAGCCTACACTGAGTCTACACAGCCCTTTAATCTGTACTAGGGTCTCCCTGTCCAGCAAATGAATTGGTTTTCTCCAGGGTGGGGTTAGGTAAGGAATGAGTGTGTAAATGGAGGGGACAATGGGGAGGCTTTGACCGAGATTAATCAACCCAGCAGTGCAGCTAATGCTAATTGAGTCCTTCCACTCAGCACAGGATTACTTTCTAGAATGGCCTCTCCCCAAGATACTCACAGATGTCACCAGAAAGAATTAAGAAAGGACAACCATGAAACGCTGTCTAATGGCATTATTCCTCTTGTGTTCCCTTCCTGGATGTCTCAGCTTTAGAGCACGGCCTGAAAATGACCTTTAGGAGGGACAAACACATTCCCAAACACCTTCAATAATTTGCATTTTTAGATATGATCTGAATCTCCAGGGGTTTCTCTGGGCCAGAGGCCAATGCTAGCAGGATGAGTCAGAAGCAAACATGGACCTGCTTCAGAATGGTTTTACTTAGGAATGGGGAGAGTCAGAGATAACTGGAAACATTAGGTATGAAAGAGACAAAACCTCAACTGTGCTTCTCATGGAACAGTTTCTCTCTTGGATGCATGGTTAAAAATGGGACTGAATTTCCATGTGTGCTTATGATCCCCAGAGTGGGTCAGGGCCTTTCTCTGCTATGGAAGCACACAACAGAAAAGCAGCCACAAAAAACCTACATCAGAGACAGAAATTACTTTTCTGCTCTAGGATTAAGTGTATTCATCACATCATCTTAGCTAGAATTTCTGTGGCTTGGTTTCCTTTGTTTGGCTGCTTTGCATGAATATTAAAGGGTGATTTGGGGAGGAAGAAAAAGTGTCTCTTAAGAAACAGAAACACAAAGAAAAAATCCTTTTGTTTGCAAGTGCACCAGACCTTGTAAAAGTATATAATCCATGGATCATTGGCACGATCAACTGTAATGGCTCCAAAAGAGCCATTGTATTAATGTGGCTGATGAGCACGAGCACTGCCTCTGCACACTAGAAATTCTCATGAAAATTTAAGAAATATGCAGATAGTGGATAAGTGAAGCATATAGTTGTTTTTAAAAATTGAGAACACAGCACTGTAAGTTTCATCAGAATGCACAATGAACCACCAGCAAAATGTGACTTTAGCAGCATCTGATATTTTTTCTCAGATAAAGTAGCTGATTTTTTGACAAAGGAAATGAAGCAGGTCTCATTCATCTGGACTTCATAAAGGGTTTTGATATAATACCATTTGGGAAATTACCAGTTAAGCAAGAGAAGTTGGGGAATAGTAGAGGAAATCTGAAGTAGGCAAGGAAGTATCTAAAGGGGAGATAACAATTTAAAGGGAAAACATTGCAGTGAAAAGAGCATGCTAATGGAGTTCTTCAAAGACTCATTTAATATTTTCTTTAATGAGCATGACACAGAAAGGAAAATGTGGTAATGAAAACAGAAAACTAGGAGAGATAGTCAATGCAGAAGAGGGCTAGAATAACATGTGGGTCAACTCAGATGATTTGATGATCTTAGAAATACAAATAGAAGGGTATTTGATATTGCCCACTGCAGAGTCATGAGTTCAGAGATGAAAAAGAGGATTTTTGCTTTTAATTGGTGAAAGTCTACAAAAGGACACTGCAAGGCAACTGTAATGACCAATGCAAAATACAAGAGAGAAAACTTCATCTTAGGATGCATTAGGATGAAGGTATGGGAAACAGTATTGCAGTTAGACAGTGATGTAAGATCTGATCTTGAATATGACTGAGAATCAGAGGCTGAAAGAACAGGATTAGTAACATGATTAAAGAAACTGTATAGAATTTGACTGGTCTAATCAAAAAACAAAGACTGGAAAAAGTTCTCATTAATGTCTGACAAAATGAAGAGAGGTGGACACCTGACCTAGAGGGTAACTATTTAAATTAAAAGTATTGCCAATAATGGGAAGTTGGCTGTGCATTTGTTGCATGTGGAAATCAGGAGATTTTGGCCACTGGAGGAATGACACACTGGAACAACTTCCAATAGGATTAAGTATCAAACACCCAGTGGTCTCTAATACAGGTGTGAACAGTTTGTTAATGGGATGAACAGGAGACAGTGGCAGCTCCCAAGCTGGGAATCCATTTGTTGGATTGGGATATCCCATATATGATCTTATGCAATAACAGATTTTGAACAGTAATCTTACTAACTAAGCTCTGAGTGACTAATCCATGATCTTGGCACATGATCATGAGATTCAGACAGACTTATGTCACATCCTGTATCACTTTCCATCAGAACTGGTATTGCTTTCCATCTTACTGAGTTACACTGGGGCTGAACTTTTGCATACCAGTACTTATGTTCTTTAAAACAAATGTGTAAATCTAAGTAATTTTATTTGTACCCCTCTTGTTTGTTTCTTTTAATAATCTTTGTTCTTTAATTTTTCAGTTTCTAAAAATTTGTGGCCAAATATTCTGTTTTATTGTGCAAATAATCTGTTTACTTCCAAATCTTATTCTGGGTTGAGTTCTTTGATACCCATTAACTTTTGATTTTATTCAGCAATAAGATTGAATGAAATTAATGAAGTAGACAGAGATGGACAGAGACACAGAATTTAGAGCCTCAAAAGAATATTCTGATGTTTTAATGTTTTTAATGATGTTTTAATGCTCTGATGAGCATTAAATGATACACTATTAGTTACACTATGTACTGTCACATTCTGTATGGCAGAAAAAAGTGGGAACTTGCTGGAAATTCTCTGGTTTCACCTTTTTCTGCTTCCTAGGATTTATCCCTCTTCAATCCTTTGGTACCTAACCTTTTTTTCCAGGGAGGTCTCAAAGATGTCTGTCAGATCCATCTCAGTCAATTCCTTAAGATCCTTTGGTTGAATATGATTTAGATCTTCTGAATAATAAATATTTAAATTATCTAAATATTCTTTTACTTGCTTTTTATTAATTCTGCTGCTAGATATTCCCAAACCTCATTAATATTTATCTCACTGAGCTCCATGCTTTCCTTTTCTTTTACATTAAATATAGGGAAAAAATGTAGATGTTGAGCAATCCTTTTTCTCTCTGGCCAGCATCAGTTGACCTTCCTTTTGATTTAAGAGATATTTGTTTTCTTTTATCCATAGTGCATTTATTTTCTTCATTTCTTTTCCTAAGTTAGTCCATTAACTTGCACTCTATTTTGTCCTCTCCCATCCTTATTATTTCTGTATTACAGATGTAGCTGCTTGCATTTTTAGCTCTCATTTATTGTGTTCTTTCTGTCAGTTTGTAAATGGACAGTGTTACCATATTTATGACTAAGGGATTTTCTATGAAGAACTTGCAGACTGCCTCATAAAAATATTAAAATACATGCTTTATATATTTGCAGCTATATATATATTTGCAGCAGTCATATATGCAGCTATATAAGAATAATGCCTGATCATTTTTGATAATTTGAAATAGTGGTTTTAGAAGTAGCGATTTGAGGAGGGTTGTTGGATGCAGGTGTTTGACCATGAAAACTGTAAAACTGTGTGATTAAATACTGGCATCACTGTAGCCTATGGGAATATTGCCATTGGCTTCAGCTGGGTTAGGATTTTTGTTTGGTTGGTTGGTTGTTTTTTTTTTTTGTGTGTGTGTTTTTTTTGGTTTGTTTGTTTTGTTTTGTTTTGTTTTGTTTTGTTTTTTTGTTCTGCTTTTGTTTATAGCTTTAACTTTAAGCCTAGAACTAGACTGATGCCTTTAGCAGAAGTTGCAACATACAACATTATTTCTCTGCTTAAGAGCTTGCTCAACCAGGCAATATTTTTCAGGTAAAAAATCTTTTAATATAAAGAACAAACTCATGTAGAATGAAGATATTCCTATTTCAGAGCCAATGAACAACCTGAGTGAATCCTTCATGTGCATTTGCTCAAAAAACAGTATCAAAATATTTATGGACAATGTGTTATTTAAAAATATCTGATATAGACACAGTCCCATTTGTGTGTTTTCCTGCAGTGCTCCATCCACAATACTTTCCAAAGAACAATTGAAACAATATTTTATTAATTATCGTTAAGTAAAAAAAATCCTTAAATTGTGACATGCAACCCTAATTCAAAACTAGAATGACTTCAGTTTTCATTGTTGATATGACTTGATACAGGTTGCTATGTTTGAAGTTTGGGGTAATTTCTAACAAAAATGCCTCAAAATACTACTGCTATGCTGTGACTACTCTCACAGCATCGGCGGGTATGTTTTTTAAATGATGATTACTCCACAGGATCAAAACTTGAATTATTTGGGGTATCATATCAATTTAGGGCGTGGGGAAGTTTTCTAATGGTGGGGAATTCTACAGGACCTGCAGCTGATGTTGATATGTTTGCAAGTGTGGCTAAAAGCTGTGGTGGGACTGTGGCACCGTGCGTGGCTTGCAGGCTGGGCACTTAAGCCTGGTCTTCTCATATAGACCACAGCACCTTTTTCCCATCTCACTTGCTTTTATTGGGTGTGAGCTGTTCTTTGAGCTGCATCATGGGTTTTTAAGGAATTTGCTTTCCTATTTTGCTCAATTAAAAGTCTCTCTACAGCAATGACGAAAATGTATTCACTCCTTCAAGTTCTTTGTGCCGTTTCTTATTGCCAACTCAACAGGTAAGGAAATTTTGAATTTCTTAAAAATTAAGGTTTGCACGGAAAAAAAAAGACACTATGTTAACTGCACTGAAGTCAAAGATTGTTGTAAATATCAGGGTTCTAGCTGTACCTTTTTTATTGTAAAAGCTATCAATTTTTCATTCAGAATCAATAATGACAAATAAAACAAGCTCTTCAGACACTACATAAAAGGACAATATGCAGACTACATTTCAAAAAAGTTTGGTTTTACAGATTATTAATATGGATTGAGGTTACTGTATTTTTGTAATTCAGATTCCATCTGGTTTCAACTAAACTGAAGTTTAGATAGGGATCTTGAGTATCTGTCTTATTGGCTAAAGCTGCTTGGAGCTGCAGTGCCAAAAGAATGAATGTGAAAACTGACATGCAATGAAGGCTGATAAATAGAGATGCAATAGCATGAAAATTATAGTTATGAATAAAAGATTTATACTCAACCCCACGATTTTTTGTATCATTTATATCATCATAGTATACAATTTTCCACTGTCACTTATTCCACGCTTCCGAGATTCTTCACAGGAAAGTAACGGATCCTTTCCAGTCAGAAATACCAGCAATTGTTCAATAGCTAAAACAGGCAGCTGCAGGAGAAATGGCCATAACAATGAGCTGGAGCTGCTCATCCGGGATCATTCTGTTTATATTGATCTCTTGCCAGCGTTCACACAGAATAAAATATCTTAGCTGGTTTGTAGTTTGGAAATAAATATAAATGTCTAAGGATGTATTGTCTTTTTCCCAAATGTTGGTGTGCCAGCAGGACACTTTCCAATTTGTTTGTTCTTAAGTATATGAAAGCCTTTTCATACCAAGAATAATTAAAGTAATAAACAGACATTACTGGGTCCAACTAAAATGAATATTCCTAAATATTTTTATTTACTAAAGGCTTGTTGCAAAATGGCAGCATTATTCAAGTTAACCAATATGGCCTCCACCATTAACAAATAAACTTGTATGAAAAATGAACAGAGTCCCCACTACTTTTCCACTGTTGTGCAGCTTTAATTCCATGATTGTCTGCAGTGTGGCAATGCATTACTGTTGAACTTCAAGCCTGGCAGCTGCCAGAGCATCTCTGTTCCCATAAGGGACAGAATGGTGCCTGCACTACTGGGTGCTCCTCTGTCACAGGTTCTTTTTCAGAGTATAATGTTTAATTAAAACCTCAAATCAAACACGGTGCTCTGGTTCTGTGCCATCATTTCCTCACCTCACATCCCTCCATATGCCTGGAAAGTGGGATGTCTCATTGCTAAGCAAAGAGGGGAGAAACTGATGCAGGTGAATTTTTACAAAACATCTTTTGCAGACTTCTTTTGTGTCTTACTGAATACTAAATACAAAGCAGATACAACTTATGCTCTGCAGTAAAATTGCACTAGGCACCATATACTGAATGTTTATTTGAAAGTGGAAAACTTCACCATGATAACCATTCTCTGATATTTAATACTACTCATGTTTGATTACAGAAACAGAGTATGGATTGCACTTGAGGTGCTATGCTCAGCTTGTTACAGGAGATACTGAACACGATGTGTTTCCTATTGTGCAAGATTATGAAAATCTCCTTCCTACATAAAATTCTTCGGGTTTTCTAAGTCCTGGGATACCATGTTGGATATTTCAGACTAAGGTGATTTTCTAAAGTGAATTGCAATGCATTCTTTAAAAGTCTTCCTCATATTCTAAGTACAAAACAAATCCAGAAAAGCTAAATGTGAATTTAACATGAAAACTCCTGTCAAATTTATCACTCAGACTCCAGTAATACCTTTATCACTGGCTTGTTTTACTGAAGACAGTGTATAAATATATGAACTTACTCTAAATCATGGAATTTTTCATCAGATTCTGTTTGATTTAGTAAAATTTGTTCTGCACTGCTTAAGTTGATGTCATGTACAAATATTTACGTATCTTGGTATTCTTCAGGCATAATCCCCCATAGCATTCAAGTGAAATGTCGGCAGTTTTATAATAGGAAAAATACCTGCACAGGGATAGGCTTTACATTTATGCTAAATATATTAAAATTCAAATGACATCTTATGTAAAAGAGACTGAAACCAAAAGCCATCTATTAAACATCACATAAAAATTTTAGAGCAGCCAGAGACATACTCTGCTCCCTGTGGAGAGAGCTCATAGCAAAGGGTAGAACCGAGAACTTACATATTGGGAAAAAACATGGCAACCTTCTTTTCAGCACAATAAGATGGTTATAATTTCACCTCAATGCCCAAGGACAGGGTTGCACTCCTTTGAACACTGCAGATGAAAGATAGAGTAGTCTTTTACTGAGTTTCTAGATATCCTATTATCTATATACTCTTCCCAATTTATCCATTGTATATGGAGTTAACGTATCAAACTGCAGCCTGCTTTGCCTTAAGCAGAGAGTGCATTTTGGAGACCGAGTGAGGACTAAAGAATCCTTCCCCATCTTACAGGAATCATAAAATATATCAGCTAAGTCAAGCATTTTTGTCTACTCACTGTCTGAATGGAATGCCAATCTAGGTTAAAATTCTGCCTATATCTTATAGTCATTCTCTTCTACCAAATATAAAATTCTCCTCTACCAAAATAGAGAGTTTTCCCCACCACCTATTTAGGGAAGCGTACTACACTGTATTTAAATGTTCCTGAGTGGCCTCATGTCTTTGAGATTGGAATTTATCTGAATGCTTTTGTTGCCATTCTGTTGGCAATGAGTCTAGGCTTGCTGTCTTGCCAACTAAGAAATCTTAATAGTATTACCTGTTTCTGGAGTAGCACCATTTTTCTCTGTATTGCTCTATTTGCCTCTCATGCTAATTTTGCTTTGCTTAGAAGTTTCTTGTAAAAGGTATGCAGTTTTGCTTTGTTCTCTAATATTCAAAAAAAAAAAAAAAAGGTATAAAAGCAAAACAACAATTTAAAGATCTTTGTGTTTCTCTATTGAATTACTATATTCCAGAAGACAAGCAGTTTCATAATGAATCCAGTTGGGAGGCATATAAAGGACTGATTTGAAACCTCAGATATCTTGGTCTTCCCCTGGAATTTAGCAATATAGCTTTTGATTCATTCATGCAGCTTGTATTTTATAAGGTTAGTCTCAGCTGGTTTGTCACTTCTAAACCCTTGCTAGGGAGCCCACAGCAGCCACAACCACAGGGTACAGGTGAAGGGGAAAGCAGAGTGGCAGCCTTCAGTGACTTCCTGGGAATCATCAATAAACCCAGACCCCTTCAGCTTCTCCCTCTCTCCAACCAGTGGTAGTGGCACTTTACTGATACCCCAGTTTGGAAAGCTTTCCTTTCCCCAAAGGAGTGATACAGCTGAGAATAAAGTGACAAGACTGTGAGACTGAGTGCTATGAATTTTTGTCAGTCTTTGCACAGGGCCATGCCTGCTTCTAGTGCTGCCTTCCTGCTTCCAGGCCATATTCCCAGATTAATGCCAGAGAAAACTGATCATGCTCTTCTGTTAGTCAACGAACACCTAGTCAAAACTCTATGGGTTTCTTGTTGAAAGAAATGTAAGACCTGGTCATATGTACTTTATTAAAGCTCCCAAATATGAACAAGAAGACATTACCCAAACTAATAGTGATCCTAAACCAATGTCAGCAAACAAAAAGAATACTGACATCCAGTTAATGCCGAAAGGAATAGTTTTGACACATTCTGAACAGCGTTGAGAAAACTGTTTGGCTACAGCTGCCAAATAAAGAGTTTTCCAGCCCATATTTTGTGATTTATGTTGGTTAAGAAATGGCACCAAACCCAAGTTTCTTAATGCCCGAATCATAATTGTGATATCTGGTGTGAAGCTTCCTCCTGCAGAAGTCACACTGAGCCTGAATTTGCACTGGGTATCTGTGCTGTGGCATTTCCATTGTGGAGGCTCACTCTGCCCTCTTAGCAGTGACAGGGGATTTATGGAGACACCTTGGTGGGTCAGAAGGGAAGGACCACTGCTGTCATTGATCCCAGTGTGTCACCTGACAGGAGCAGGGAGGGACCGTGCTGATCTGTGCACTCCTTCCCACCAGCAGCTCCAGAGATCAACTGTCCTTGCAACTGTTCCCAATGATCTTGAGGAGCAGTGGGTTGATGACTCCCATTTACCAAAAGTACTGTAATAATATCAGTTCCTTATGACTTAAAAGGTCAGAATATGCTGCAATAAAAATTACCACGAGAGAGTATTTTAGAGCAGTTTAAAACTTGGTCCTGTGTTTTCTAGCCCCCCTCCTTTGCTGACTGCATAGAAGTAGGTGCAGACACAGTTTATGAAACCTATAGTCACTTTCAAACCCCCTCATCCCTCTGAAAAAAGCATCTTCCAGAAAAAGCAAATAAAAATAAATCCAAAAATATCAGAATATCCCTTACCTACTGAAAGTGGAGCATAAAAAGAAAAACACAAAAATATTTAAGCTATCAGAAATGTGGAAACTCCTCAGCTTTCTGAGTTTTCTGTGGCCTAGTCAAGATTGCAACTTCATTTAAGTAGCTGCTGGCACAGCTGTTTCAACCACTGAATGTTTTTCACAAGCACAAGAATTGTCAAAGGGTAAGTTACATTTTTGTCAATACTTTATCATACTCCTCTCAAGGTAAATTTCCTTTGGGTAATCCATGGATTCAAAGGACAAGGCTCTGAGATAGGCCAGCAGAATTTGATTAAAAACAATACCTGATTTAAACCATTTTTATGTGATTTAGAAAGAAAGGTCCTTAAATGATCTTGTGTCACTGACATATGAAAATTTTAGAAACATTTCTCTATAGCTATACTGAGCCCTTCAATGTTAGTCCATCAACCAATTTAAAATCCATGTGAGCAAACCTGTGATTGGTTTAGTTACTTCCAGCCAGATGCTTACAAGAGAAATTTAGTCCCTTTTTCTGTGTAAAACAGAGCTCTAAATCAAATGAATTTATGAAACCTTCAGGAGCAAAAGATTTCAAGCTTCTCAAAATGAAACCCCTTCATGTAAAAAAAAAAAGAATTTTATATAAGTTCTGTAAATCATGAACCATATTTCTTATCCCAAGCTTGTCTGTAAGACTAGGCCTAGAATGCCAAAGACCAAAGACCAAAGACCAAAGACTGTAACCATGCTTACCTCTTCTGCTGTAAGAGCTGTGTCTGTCCTGCAACTTTTCTGCCTTTTGCTTCTTCCTTCCTAGTAAAACATGATACTTTATAAGTAATACACTCACTACACTTGAGAAAACATTTTATAATTTCATTTGAAATGACATGTCAAACCAAGTGCCAAAACAAAAGCAATTTCCCCTTGATTTTGCAAAAATGTACTCCACTTTCATGTATGCCTTTGACAGTATCACAATATGAATATTCTTTGCATTAATATTCCTATCTATTGTTTAACAACTTCTGTAAGTAACATATGTGATGCTCAGTCTTTTCTTTTCTGTTTAATTATTGTAATATGTGTTTTAGTTGCTCTGGTTCCTCACAAAATTGCCTAGCAGATTTTGAAGGTTAAATGATTTAATGATTTTTCTGTTGTATATAAAAGCTTCCTTG
>VXBR01006631.1:0-41173 GCA_013400215.1 Cisticola juncidis
GCCCGGCGTGCCCGGAGCCCGGCGTGGCCAGGGAGCGGGAGTCGGGGCCGGGACAGGGGTTCAGGGAGCGGAGCGGGCCCCTCGTGCTCCCGCGGGGTCCCTGGGTGTCCCACGGGGCTCGAGAGGGCCTGGCCGGGGGCTCTGTGGGGGCTCGGAGCCGGAGCTTCTCTGCCTGAGCCTCTGGGCGGTGGCGGCGCTCGAAGGCCCTGATCTGTTTCTGCCTCTGTCCTCCGGGAGAGTTGGCACTCAGCAGGGTAAGGGAGCAACCTCGCCTTTCAAATCCTACTGACTTCCATTCTGCCTGCCTTAAGTGACTTCTAGATCCCGAACTCCAGGCTGCGCTTTTCCTCCTTTGAAAGATGTCTCTTGAAAGTGCTTCTCCTGTTTCTGTTTAAAGTGTCTCTCCTTTATTTGAAGTCTGCCAGTTATCTGCCAGTAGATGGGTGTTCTCTGTATCAACCCTCGCTTGTTTGATTCACGGCTGTCTGATCTCAACAAAACGCGTGACCCTTCCAGCATTCATCTCTGAACAGTGAGACCTCCTCGGGAAAAGTACTTTTTCTCCTCAGTGCTACCTAATGTGCCTTAGCACGTATTTTGATTACTTGGAAAATAGACAAAATGTAATACATCTGAATTACTTCTAAATGCTTTTCTGAGAAAAATATTTTTGTAGGTATTAGCAAGCTGACTGTATTATGAGCAATGGTACATTTCAAATTCTGACACGGATGGTACTATTTTGTGATACATGCTGCTACTGTCAAGAACTTATCTGGTGTTTTTATAGTATGAAACGATTTTGATTCTTAATTTTCTGACAGTTAAAAATCTGTCTTGTAATGCTGCTAACGTGATTAGAATTTTGTGATAATAAATGGACATACAAAATCAGTAGATTTATTTCTATATTAATGTTTTCCATTTGACTTCTGTTTTACAAACAGAATAGTTCCCTTAAGTGTCCTGTAAGTTTCAGTGAGTTCTGAAGAGATTTAATTGACTAATTGGGGTATATTATTTATTTTAAAAAGACTTTCAGTGGAAACAGGCCACATTCTGGAAATGGGAGGAAAGAGAAAACATACAGTAGGGGAACTGATTTGAATCACTATTTCCGATTAAATCATCAGTCAAGAAGTATTGATTTAAACTTTCGATTTTACTATTGCATTATATCGTAGTTAATTTGCTAATCATTATTTATATGTTGTTTCACAGCATTCAGTAAAACTTAGGCACTTCATTTAATTCTTTCCACAAGTCATAAAGACAGCATATCTACACACATGCTGGGACCTCATCCCTTAGCAGAAACAGCAGCAATCCTAAAGATTTCATGATGTAGGTGATGACAAAGGTACCTGACTGGAAACCCTGGTCAGAGGGAAGAATTAGAATAGCCAAGCCAGACAAGGACTGCACGTGCAAAGCTCTGGCAGAGATCAGGACTGGTTAGGTGGCTGGTAGAGCTGAGGGCGAGAGAGTAGCATGGCAAAGCTGCCTCTGATTCACCCTGATCTCAGTATTTGGCATTTAATCATGTTTTTAACAAAAACAGGTGTCACCAAGGGTGATGGCTGGACAGCAAGCACGCTCCTCATCCCTGAGGAAATGTTTGTTTCTGTGTGTGGCTTCCTATTACTTTCATCTCTATATAGTGTAATTTCTTTTGCAGTATAGGAATCTAATGTCTTATTTAATAAATTACTTTTTTCCATGCAGAATACACCACAAAATTTGCTAAATATTACAATATTCAAAACTAGGGTTTTCACTCATTATAATTTTATTAATATTTGAAATCTTGTAATTTCCCAGGAATAATTTATATTATTCATCATAGTATCAGACTTGTTATGTTAAATAGGTAGAGAACTATTATTTTTATTAGGGGCACTTTAACCCAATTACATACATTTGTAGTGATATGCAGCTGGTGCACTGACTTATAGAAGACAAGGGTACTTAAATCAGTATTTAAGGATGTAGACAAAGTGGTTTTTTGGAGTCTTTTTAAAAAAGTGATTCTATTCTACTTAGTGGAATTGGAATTCATTTTCTGTGTTCTTTTTTTGCTGCCTTACATTTCTGTTCTCATCTCTTATTGACTGTGGTTTGGGTTTTGTGTCCTGAATGTACTTGCTTCATTCCTTCATCCTGGACCTTCCTCAAATTGTTGCTTTCTTCTAATGTACCCAACCCTGTTTGACTCTGGGCTCTTCTGCAGAGCCCTGTACTGCTGCTCAGATTTCTGTAGGCTACTTTAAAAGCAGACTGTATCTAATTCACTTTTGCTGCAAGTCTCAAAGGATGCAAATGAAGAGGAGCAGTTTAGGAAATGTGTGCATTTGAAATATGGAATGGCAGGACTATTACAATTGTTGTTCCATGCCCTGTGTCTGATATATAAGAATAAGCATCTGTTTCCTAGTGCAGTTACTCAGATTTACTTGGTTGGTTGTTCAAGTTAGTTTTTGGTCCTGGGGATTCTAACCCTTGATATTCTGTCATACAGGGATGAAAATTATTTTATGTTTTTAATTATTTTCCCTTTTTTTTGTAGGAAACAATGTTCTAAGAATGTCATCAGGCATCCAAATAAAAAAAAAGACTGCAGCACAGAAAAGCAAGACATGTTCTCCAGAATTACAGCCAAAGCCTAGTGACAAGCTGAATCCTAAAACTATTGATCCAGTATGTATAGGTGGTGGTGGTTTTGTTTGATTAAAGTCCATCTGTGCTTTGAAGAGCTTTTCCTTACTTTATGAAATGGCATGCAGGACATACTTCTTCTGGTCCTATTTTTTAAACTGAAATAACACGTTTCTTATTAGTCATACATACCTTGTCTTGTAAACCCAAATGCCTGAAGGTATAACATTGTTTATTACATTTTTATAAAAATGTATTTTGGTACAGTGGCTGGATGGGGACTGTTATTTTTTATGTACTATTGCCCTAGAAAGAGATTTAGAGCTAAACATTAAAAAGGGTTTGTTTTTTTTCTTCTAAACTTTGGCACCTGCTGCTTTAGAGAAACTTAAGTAAGTTATGCAATGAAACCCAGAAGCAGGTGGCATATTGAAGGTATTCAAGGCTTCATAAAATCTGGCAAATTAACTGCTGCTGAGCATTATTTGAAAATGACAATAACTGTGACTATGTAATCCTTCAGGAAAAAAATGTGTTCTTGGGAGAGTAGTAATGAAAGGAATTGTTTATTTCATGGAAGTCCCATGCCTGGAAAATTAACATTGAATGCATGAATTATAGTTTACCACTGGGCCATATAATTTGGCAATTAGTAATGTCACAGGCTTTTTGGAAAGTGAATTAAATGCAGAGTTACTTTGCTGATAAACAGAGGCTTAATACTTTAATGTGGGCATCTTTTTTATTTGAAATCTCTTTGCAAGTAGCACAATGATGGAAATTAAGCCATGAACACAATTCTGCTAATCTTGATGTAGGCTTAGACATTCAAAAGTTAAAAATTGAGATTTCATGGTATTTTCTTCTGAATGCTTTGTGATAAAGGTGTATTATCTGGGAAGCAGCATTAAATAATCATGCTAATAAATAATATAATAGTTCATATGCATAAGAAGCATGTATATCATACAAAGATTGTGGATCTTTTCCTTGCATGAAGATCCTAGTTTCCTTCTCCAGTGTGTCCTTCCTAGATTCTCACCCAGTATAAACCTCCCTGTGCATTTCCAGTGCCCTTCCACCATTTTGCCCAGTATTTGGTATTTCTCCTACATCTTGCCACCATATACTTTTGTCTGTACTCAGATCAAATGGAATTGCAGTAAAACTGCCTTCTGTGTGTTAACCAATATAACAACAAGAGATTCAGGGAAGTGGGAGCTCCTTGAGCTGCTTAGAAAAGAACCTGTAAGGCTTTATTATTACCATTTGCAAGAAAAAATAGAAAAATAAAGTGATTCCTTCAGGAGACCACTGATTGTTTGTTTTTATTCATATTGTCAACTCCCCAAACTGATGAGTCTTAAAAGCAGTTTTCATATAAGTGTATCACTTACATGATTTCCACTCCATAGCTGCAGGGTTTTTTTTGGGTTTTTTTATTTGTTTTAGAATCATATGATTAAGTTAATTTTTTGGTAAACTTCCTTTTTAACATATTCATAGTAGCTATAAAACATTACTGTTATGAATAAATAATGCTTTCTTTTCCTGTCCTCACAGTTTCGTGTTTATTCCCAACCACCATCTGCATTTTCTGCTACATATGCTAGAGGTGGAATTCCATGCAGGTGAGTTTGGTTTGTTTCTGATTTTTACTAAATATATTATGAAATACATGTCTTCATGTTTCATCTTTTAGTTAGGTTGTTCGATTACATTCAGTTCTGGAAAACTTTCTAATACTTAACTCTTTTCAGAGCGGATGGCAACTTCCCATGCTTTTGAAATTGTCTTGTTTTGGTTCTTTTTTTATGCTGTAATAATATCAAAGCCACATTTTTAAAGAATACTTAAGCAGTGCACACTTGGTTTTCTGAAAGTCTTTAACAAACAATTTTTTCAGGTACTTGTATTTACTTTTCCCTACTAACAAGGATAAAAAATTTAGTGCCATTTTAATAAGTAGACCTTTCACAGCCTTATTTATGTGAACTTAGTAGTATGACAACATGTTATTGAATATTCCTATTCTGTAGTTTTCAGGCATATTAAATATGAAGAAAGCTACTTGCAAGTAAGTTTAAGGTATTTTAAGTTACTTAGATATATATTTGCCTAGACTATAAATGTTCTGGTGTTTTGTCACATGATGCAGAATTACTTTGCAAAAATATAAACCGTCATTAATAAGATGTACATATAAATAATTGTATGAAATGATCATTAATACATTTATTTGTATCTTATGAGTAAATAGTAAATTCCAATATGATCTTTCTTCAGTTTCAACTGCTTTCCCTTACCCATTGCTATTTGAAGAAAATGTTTCTTGATGTACTTATCAAAATAAGTAACTTTGCAAAAGGAATATCTTCTGTGTTGGCGTGAGAGGCATCTATAATTTTTATTACTTCTATTTTCTGATTTCTATGTGATTAGGAGCAGAATTTTGAAAACTGCCATATTTTGGGAATTTAATATAATTGCACTGTTAACCATTATACATATACACAGGTTGGATTCCATGATCCCAGAGATCTTTGCCAGCTTAGTTGATTCTGTGATCCTATAATTTCACTAAGGAGGGCATTATGTATTGAGATTGTATAATGTAGGAATAAAACAAAGAAATTGGTGATATATTTAAAGCAAATAGTGTTTTCAATAAATTATGTATTATTATATGTTATTTTGTTAAAATTTCATTCTTTGTATAGGTTAGTGCATGGATCAGTAAATCACAAACTGCAGTGGGAATGCCCTCCTGAAACTGTTTCCTTTGATCCTCTTCTTTTAACATTGGCAGAGGTAAACGCAATTTCTTGCAACATTAAGCATGCAACCATTTCCTAATGGCGAATGTCATTTTTTAACAATCTAACTTAGCTAATTTAGGCCCAGCTACTAGAGAAATACTAAAAAACCCACTTGTGAGGATATTGTATGAATGAAAATGGTCAAAAACAATTGCTATTTGTAGTTCTTTCTGGGAGAGCTAGGTAGAGCTGTTTAATCATCAAGATACTGATGAAATGCAAGACTGCATCTCTGATGCCCAGATGCTCAGATGAATGAAATTTGTGGTTTTGCAGATTCTTTTGTAAACTAAATTGTTTTGCTTATTTTTGTATATAAAGACTACTTTATGAAATAAGAATGCTCTCCTCAATAGACTGAACTAGTACAGTGGAAATAGGAACCTTTAAATAACTGGAAGGGAAATACTATACACTATGTTCAGGCTTCTGTTTCCTCAGAACCATCTGTGACGTTTATCACCAAATATGTTCCAGGTGTCTAAATAAAAGCTGACTCCAATGTCACAGGTGGAATAAAGTGCATATACTGAGGTGGCTTACTTTGTTTTTTCTTTTTTCCTTTTTTTAATGTTTTTCCTTTTTATTTATTTGTTTCTTTTTTCCCTTTGTTTCTTCTTTTTTTTCTTTTTTTTTAGTATTAAACAAAAGTGTCAATTCCTAAAGTAACATTATGTCAAGAAAAAAGGGTTAAATCTTTGAGTTTTGCCAGTCAGACTTTCACTAGATGTGCATCTTTGTACTATCTACAAGTTTTTAGTGTTGTATAGAGAGATATGTGATGTGGGGTATCTTTCCTTCCATAGTTTCCCTTCTATCCTTTTTTCCCTTCAGGGTACAAAACCTCTGTAAAAGTATAACTTGTTCTCGTTCATGGTCTCATAGAAAAAATACCTTGGGTTGTTAGATTAAAGGTAGTGAAGTACAAATATTGTTTGAATTGGCAGTATTCGTAATGTGAGTTTTAATATTCAGTGAAAAATGAATTAGAATGTTCTGTGAGCAGAGTTGTACCCAGTGGCTCCACATGGTGGAGTTAGTGATCTGACAAAATCTAAACATGGTCTTGCTGCTGTGTGGAACTTTTAAAATGTGTTTCTGTTTAAAAGAATGCTCAGTATTAAAAAAATCATGTTTTACATTTGCAACAGGGACTAAGAGAGACAAAACATCCCTATACTTTTGTTTCCAAGGAGGGTTTTAAAGAATTACTTCTGGTTGAAGGTGCTGCTGAGAAAGCTATTCCCTTGTTGCCTCGTCTAGTTCCAATCCTAAAGGCTGCATTGGTATGTTCTGCTCTTCATGCAGAGATTTTAATGGTTTGATTTTTTTTTTTCTTCTGCTGGTGAGAATTACATGGGTAATATTAATGTAATAAATCTGTTGCTTGGGCTTTTGGTTTGGGGGGTAGGAATGATTTCTGTTTTTGTTGTTAACCCCACCTTGGTTTATTAGCTAAATATGTCTTTAAATATAAATTAAGATGGGAAACTCCTTGTATAACTATATGACAGTAGCTGTGGGAAAATTTTATGAAACTGTTCTCTTAAAGGTTTTAATATTAGCAGAAATAAATATAGATATAATTTTGGTGGGATTTTTAATAAATTCATGCAATAACATGCAAAAAATAAAAATGAGGTGAAGTACAATGGATATGCAGGAATAAATACTCATCTATTACATGTAACAATTCAAAATGCGCTACAAAGTAAAAGAGAATCACAAAATAAGGGAGCACAAGGGTCACTGGGTCCAACTCCCAGCCTGCACAGCACCATCTCCAGAGTATGTCAATGAGGAAAAGGAATAATACATTTAAAGTGTTTGAGGTCATATTCTTAAAATAAAAAAAATGTTTTTAACTCTTCTATACCATCAAAAAATAAAGTGAGATATTTGCTTTGAAGGTTATCTCTTTTGGATCTTTTTCATGTCTTTGAGAGCCCTTTTGTGGTTCAGAAGGTAGCTGTCCCTTAATCTAGCTGTGTTTCAGATCTCATTTAACAGAGACAGCTTGAAGTTTGAAAACTAATTGTGATCTCAAATCAGAGATGCTCAGAATCGTATGTTATCACTATCTTTGGTTTAGCTTAAAGGCAAAATTAGAAAAATTATTCTTGTCTCTTCCTCTAATTAATGTTACTCTTCCAATAATTTTTGTTGTTGGACTGTTTTCATATTATGTCTTGTTAAATCTCCTACTACACAAGCAGTCAATGATTTCTAGTTAAAAAGAAAATGTGCAAGGCCCAGAGAGGAAAAATAGTTGTTTAAATAAACTTATAATTTAGTATGAAACCAAAATAAGTTGTCATGAGTCTATTTCTCTACTAAATGAAAAGCAAGATCAGTAAACTATTAGAGAAGTCAGGTTTAGAGGCAACTTTCCATGGGAGAAATAAAGACACAAACAACTGTAGAAGTAGACAAGAGCCTGATAATTGCTGGCAGGTGACAAAGGTGTAGTTGGCAGGGGACTAAATTAATTGAGGCAGAGAGTCATTGGCTCTGTTTATCCAACAAAGAAAGTTTTTGTTATTAATTACATAGAAAATACCCAGAATTCATTACAACTGTAACTAAAATGGTGTCTCTCAATTTCAACATATCAGCATTTGAAAGGTTATTTCTAATTGGTTGTGAAATACTGAAATTATCAGTGTAGCAAGCTGTTCTGCAAGCCACATTTTTTTTATTTCAACAGTAGTAAATTTTTAGTTTTGTTGTCTCACAATAAATGCAAGAGTTTTGTGGGTATTTCATGGATGCTTTTGTTTTCCACTTTAAAAATATGCTCTGGCTTTAATTTTGGCCTCTAGAGACTAATATTCAGTCATATTGTACTTCTGTTTCTAAACTTGTATTGTTACAGCAATTAGCAATTGCACAGTAGTTTTAATGTTTAAAACTACTCCATACAATCATAATGCAGATATTGCAGTTTAGAAAAACTTACCTACTTTTCTGAATCTTACTCACAGGATTCTCTTTCTTTCTTCCCCTTCTGAAGGCCCATGCAGATGATGAAGTGTTTGGAAGGGGATTGGATGCTTTAGTGCAGTTGAGTGCTGTTGTTGGCCCCTCTCTTAACGGTCATCTCAAGCTTCTACTCACAAATGTAAGTTTTTAATGCTGATATAAAAAATCATTCGTATTTTCATGGCACTCTTGTTGAGATGTTTCTATAATATCTGCAGAGATACAGTGGAGGACTCAGCAGTCCCATGAAACACTTTATTTCATATAGATCTGTGTGAATCCTTCATTCGTTTACAATATGGTGACTTAGAAAGTTCTAGCAAGATCCAAAAACTGTTGTTAATGTAAACTGGAGAATAATGGAAATCTTCTCTCTACTATTTATAAAAACATCCAGATGTTTTGTTTTGGAGGAAAATTTATTGCAAAATGAGTCTTTAATTTTAACTCTGAATGTCTTAACAAAACCATGAATGTTTCAATACATTAACAGAAGCAAATATTCCCACTCCTTTCAGATGGGAATTCTGCACAAGGAGGTTTTCATTAAAGAAGCTTTGAGTGGGATTATGAGAAGTATTTTTATACCAAGTCATTCTGAGGACATTCTTCCTGTGTCAGACAGGCTTTTCATGGTTTCTTTTAACCTGCTTGCAAAGTGCACTTTCACAGGACCTTTTTTGACAATCAATACAGAAGAGAGAAATTGTAGGTTTTTCTTGAAGTGTTGCCACTACAACAAATCTCTTTCAATGTACATGAAATAAAAGTTAACTTTTCATGTGGACATCTCTTGAAGAAAGACTTTTTTTAAGGTGGATATTTCTTTTAAATTTGTTTGCTAAAAGAAAAAGAAATATTTTTGTTGGTTAACAGATCAGTTTTCTTTGAATTTAAGTTTCTCTTTAGTTAACTTTTTATTCTATTTGCTTTTATTGAGTTTCATACTTTGACATCAGTTACAAGTTATAAAGTAATGTTTCTATATAGCTTTAATTTTGCAAAGGTAGGGTGGAATAAAGTAACAAAGTAGGTTATTACTGCTTCTTTGCATATATTGTACTATATTGCGCATCAAATCTTCTTATTTTACTTTTCCAATAGCTTTTAAAAAGATTAATGGACAAGAAATACAGAGAAAAAGTTACTGTTGCTTTACAAAAGTTGGAGCACTGTGGTGGAAAGGTGAGTTGATCAGACGTTTATTCGTAATCTGCACTTTTCTACTACAATTTTGCCAAAACAACTTTCATCTCTGGTTTTGTTGATGTGTTCTTACTTCAGTATGGCTGGGATACATGCTTGGTGTTCCATTTTCTGGGACTAAATATGTTTCTCAACAAGACTTAACTCTTGCAAAAAGTTACCTTTTGCTGTTATTGATGATGCCTGCCTGTTCCCACTAATAGTAATTGTTTATGCCATTTCCTGAGGGAATCTGACACTCACATTCCAGCCCACCCAGGTTAACCCAGAGTTTGGATCTGCAATGGCTAAATCAAAAAGATGCTTTAAGTACTAGATGGCAGAGGTTTCTTCTGTTGAACATCCTTTTGCCAAAGGTTGTGCTGTACATTGTGCACAAAGGAGAAAAGGAAAAGAAATGAGGAGTACTGCCTTAGGTGTTCATCTAGAAGAAAATATTTGCTTTCTTGACCCTATGAACAGTTTGTGTTATATTAAAGGGTTATTCACAAAGAATAGGAATAACCTCAGGAGCAAACATAGAGACATACCTGCAGGCCTAGCAGTACTGAGCTTGTGTGCCTTAGGCAGTAGGTACCCAAATAATCAGTAGATGCCTCGTCATTTTTGTGTGTGTGCTCATGTTCATTTAAGAGCAGTAGCAGTGTTTGTATTATAGACTTGAAAAATGAAGGAGGATGAGAGGGGTTTTTTTATATGAAATGAAACAAGAAAAGGAAAATTATGTCTTGTCTTAATGTTCGGAAAATTTAGGTCTAGATAATACAATTAATCCAGTGACTCATTAATCTCTCATTCTTCTGTCAGTCCCCTGATTTCCTGTAGTCTTACCAGTTTTGTGAGTAGGTCTTTCCATATGTCTTAATAATAATAGGATTAGTAATAGGATAAAGCAAAAAAAAAAGGAAACAAACTACTAAATTGTGGTCACAAGCAATATTATAAATTAGTTATAAAGTATATGATTCTTATTTTGGTGTAAGTCCCTTCCAGAACATCATTCCTCTACTTACAAATCCTTACTATTTTATGTCTATATTTATGACCTCTTTTAGGTATGAGTTTACATGTCCTTTCCTTTGTATGTTTACTCCCCAGCATTAGTTACCACAATGGTGCATTTTCTCAGTTCATTATTTTCAATCCTTTTGACAGTAAATTTCTCAGCAAATACTAACTTTTCAGTTTTTCTACTGTTTGATAATAGCAAAGATAACCAAGCAAAAGTTAAAAGTTGTGAGTTATGCAATTTATAAAGACTACATGAGTACTGTCAAATGTGGTGCTAGTGTCCCTTATTTTGTATATATTTGTTTGTTTTCTTCAACAGGCAACTGTGGCTATCATCAAATCTAAAATCCCAACCTATTGTTCTATCTACTCTTGAACAAGGAAATTGTAGTGATTTGTACTGTAAGGTGAAGTTTGGAAAGAAACTGTCTGTAAATATCACTGACAATTAGTTGGGGTATAATATATTCTCTTAAAATAATAATAGTAATTCTTCAGTATGATGTAGAGCAGGAGTCTTATCAGTTTATGAATATGTAATTATGGAAGACTTCTGTTTGTATATTTGTATATGCATTGGGCTTAAAATGACACTGATAAATATGCTATTATTTCAAAAGCAGAATAAATATTGATTTTTATTTAGTTTTAAATTACAATTTTTTAATATATCTGCAGTGCTTAATATGTTTTGTATATTTGTGTGATGCAAAATAATTTGGTTGTAATTACTTTAATCTAACCTGCATATGTATAGCTGCTTTTGAATTATATAAGTTATTTTGTGACACAGCACAGATGGATGTGTTTGGGCTCATCAGGACTAGGTTAGACACAGAACTGTGATTCCTCCCAGACTTCTTCAGAGTCAGCTTTTAAAGGTGAGAAGCTGAAGCCAGTAAACAGGCAGCATATGGCCCTAAGCTGAACTTGCTGAGTGCATTCTCAGCATGTTGTTTTGAGAGCCTGGAGAGACTCTGGAGAATACAGTGTAGAGGCATCAGGTTGCTCCACAGAGCCAGAGCTGAGGTTTTGCTCAGCTAATTAGTTCCTGTTAACTTTGAGCCTACTGATTGGAGGAGGCAACTTTGGAATACTTACTGTGCTCCCTTTGCACTGAGTTCAGTAACATTACAGACATGCTTGGGGTTTGCTTGTGAATTCAGGTCCAAACAAGTTAATACACTTCTGAACATGGAAGCTATAAAACATACGAGTTAAAGACAAAATAAAGATTGTACAAGCCAGTTTACCTGGCTCTCAGGCTTTGTGGGGTACAGCATTTGTCCATTAATGTATCTGAATTTGATTGCAAAATAATTCCTAATTGGTTCTTGTAATAAATACTGTTCAGGGACATGTTATATTTGAGTACACTGTGAGTAAGGGTTAACTGAAGTAATAAAATTTGCACAGAATATTTTCCCCCGAGGAATAATCAATTCTGGCATTTAAAGTTGTTGGAAAGGATGTTTTTGTCCTAAGATTCTGATGCATAGAGTGTTAATAAAAGTCTGTCATGTGAAAGCAATTTCAGAAGTTTTTTTTTAATTACCACAGCCTGACTAAGATTCACTTCAGGACCAATTTCTGTCGCGATCAGGACTCTGCTAGGTCAAGATGAAAAAAAAATTAGAAAAAAAAATTCTTCCATAAGCATTTTTGCCAGCAGGTATCTATCAACTCAAAAAATTGATCATGGTCCTTTTTTTCTTCATGTTTACTTTATTTTTTTTTACAAAATGTGCACATTTAGTTTACACAAACACGCTACAGCAGATTTCAGGTGTACATGTATTGTACTACTCTTATCCTACACTGGTGATAGCAGAGCAGCCTTCAACATGCCTCTAACATCCCATCTCTACACCAGAATAGATACCTGATTTATTTTTACAAAAGAATACTTGTAACCTTCTTTCTACTTCATTAATCCCCTTTCACACTTTCTGCAGCAATGTCGCAATGAAGGTTGGCCTATCTCTGATAGCATTTCACCTATCTTGAAGTATTTGCGTAGACTCTGTGGACAATATATCTTAAAAATTGCATGGATGGAGGGGCAGTGTTATATTTTTTTTATATGCATAATTTTTTAGAAGAATATTTCTAGGTTCAGAATTAGGTAGCTCCAATCTTAATGAAGGAATGATCTTAAAAAATGTAAAGCATTTATCACGTATAGATAATATACAGCTAAAGTTTTCATTGTTTTCCTGGTTCTGTCTCATAGTTAAAGGTATTAGAAAAAGATGAAATGGATGTTAGCCTCTAGCAGTCATTATTAGTAGATGTTACTATGTAGTGATGTTCATTCTCAGCACTAAAGTGAGATGGCAGTTTCAAAAGGTCATGCCTTTTTCTTTATTAAAGGCAGAAAGACACATACTTAGGAAAGCAGTGTTAGGATCCAGTTAAGATTTCTTTGTGAAAAATCAGAAGATCCGTAATTTTAAGCAAAGAACTTTGCAGACACATCCAAGAATTAAAAATACAGTATGTAGGACTCCTGATATTCATAAATTAAGAGCAGATTTATTAGGTGAGATTGAGAGAAGCTTACTCATACTTTTTAGGGAATAAGAATACCCATAAGTAATTTATTTTTTTTCTATAACAGCTTTTGCTCTCAAGTTATCTGTTATGTTTGGGGTTTTGGGGGGTTTTCTGAAGAGAAAAACAAGTCAAAGTTGGAAGGCAATTGTAGCAAGGTGTTCATTGCACATTGATTAGAGTATTTTAACTCAAAATATTATTCAAAAAGGAGGACTACACCATAGAAATACAAGAAGAAAATAAATTGTAAAGCCTCTGTATAAATTAGAACTTCGAGATTTAAGAAATACACTTCAACACTGGAGCTTAGTCCAATACCAATGAGTAACAAAACTAAGAATATTTATTTAATCTCCTTGTGATTGTATCTATTTTAATAGATAGGGGGTTTGAATGATAATAAAGGTGCATAATGTCAGTTGTATTTTGTCTTAGTTTGTGGTAAGAACCTGTTTTTTTAGTACAGTCCTATTAACTAAGTTCCCACTATGGAAGTGCTGGATTGTATAATTTAGAAAGGGTTTTTTGTTGGGAAGAGTTTATAATAAAAAATTTACTTGCATAATACATGTCTCAGTTTAAAGCTGAGTAATTTTATTTATGATAAAGGGGGAAATCCATTTTTTAGATAATGTTGCAGAATAGCTCATATTTGTCCATTATTTGTAGACCTAATGTCTTCATTAAATCACATTTTCGAAGAGCTGCATGGATCGCATTATATTCTCATCCTGGAAAAAAACAACACAAAACCAGAAATCACACATCGTTACAAATGTAGTTGGTGGATATTTATACTGAAATGTTATAGAACATTTTAGTTAATTGTAACTTTCTTTTCAACTTGTTTGGAGAAATGGTTAGCAGAGAAAGGTTGTTAATGGATCCATGCTTAAATAAGTTTTTCTATATATTAATGAAACCAATACTGCTCTGTGAGGAATGTAAGAAAATTAGATCTGTAACATTTCTGAGGTTATCAGTTTATATTCAGGATAACAGAATACACCTAGACAATAAATACTCATGGAATAGTTGTATCAAGTTCTATCAAGTGTGAATCATATAATTGCTAGTCCTGTGCACAGTACACAAGATCCTTTTTGCAGTCCTAGGGCTTCTGCTGCATATTTAGGGATGACTAAGAAAAACAGACTGAAGTGTGCACCAGTGCATGAGCCAAAATCAGCCAGTTTGACAAGTATCACCACACCACTCTTCAGCGCCTCAATTCAGATTTTCTGTGTTCACACTGAAAGATGGTGACTGCTTCTAAGTGCTACTTCTGCTTTCTGATTGCTTTGCATTAGATATTTTTTTAACAAAATATTCATCTGTTGAGTTCTTTATTATACCGATGCATCACTGTGCTCCAGATTTTATAGTAGGTAACTCTCACCACGGCAGTTAGCAAAAAAATGTTTTTCTTTGTAAGCTTTACCTTTCAGTGTATAGAAGAGTTACTTGCAGCCCATATTTGTTGGCATTTCTGTATCAACATTGCTTGCACAATATGTGTAGAATATGTATACAAAAATAATATGTATACACAATACAAGAGTATTTCATGCTCATTTAGCATTTCCTGGTCTCCACTGTAAAGATCCCTCTCTTTAGTACTTTCTTCAGAGGTAATATAGCCATCTTAATTTATAATGAATAAAAAGACTGAATCATAGATTATTTTTGGATGTTTCATGAAAGATGTACATCAAAACCCCACTTCTTAAAAACGTTATCTCAATATTATTCTCCACTACTGATAAGTATGTGAGATTTCTCACATTAATCATCCAGTAACACATGTTCAGTATCAATTTCCACTTAAATTAGTCACTGTTAGTCTAGTGGGTGATTTGCTTTGTAGAAAATGACAAGTCTGAGTAATTAGCTTAATTTATGTTATGAGACATGCACAGTGGGGTTTTTTATCTGTGATTCTGTATGTCATCTGAAGTGATGCTACTGTAAGGAAAGATCTATGTGCTATTTTCTACATAAAATAACTTATGGAAGCAGCGGTGTGTAATTTCAAAAATACACCATTTAGGCTAATGCTTAAACATTTTGTATAGCAAAGCTACTATATTAAATTACTGAAAGTTAAAATAAACAATCTTTTTCCTCATTGCATTGCTTTGAATCATCAATAAACTAGTGAATGTCACTGATGTAAGGTTAACAATTTGATTTAAGTCACTTGTCATATAATTAGTACAAATATTTTTGTATATACATTAGCAACTAAGCTCAGAAAATGTGCAAGCAAACAACTTGCTCTGAATCAGCAAAATTTTTTGGCACATCCTACCAATTTTATTATATATGTATTATCATGAATGAAACAGTTAGTTTTTTAAAATCAAATCCATATTTCTGAGGTTGGCTGTTTCTTTACAGAAGACTTCCAATGCCACTCCCTTAGTAAGTCAAATGAAAAGTGTCTTCACAAGAAAATACAGACTTGTAATAATGTTTAAAACATGATGAGTTGTGTCCTCTGTAGAGCCAGGATTTGGATGATCCTGGTTGGTGTCTTCCAACTGAGCATATTCTAGGATTCTATGAACCTCTTATCATGCCAAACGTTAGTCATTCTTATTTTATACTCTGTTTCTTTTTCTTGCAATTTTTAACTGCAAAATTAACAGGATTTCCTTAAATTTATGAAAATGAAACTTATCTTTCCTCATATCACCTACTGGTCTGAGAACAAGCTGGTTTCTGAAGAGCAGAGGAGGGAAAACAGTCTGTAACTCCTGCTTCAAAAGTTCTCCATCCTGGCTCTAGAGCCAGGAGCTGCTTCCAGCAGTTGAAAGAAATTTACAGCAACTAAGGCTTGTGGCTGATATCACAATCAATTCATACCCCTGCCTTGAGAAAACTTGTCTGGTGTTAACTCTTGGCATGCTAAACCTTGCAAACTCCTTACACTCTCTTTATATAAAGCTTCTCTGCTTGTAAGCAAATCACAACTCACTGAGAAACTCACCCACGGATGACAAATTTTCAGGCACTATTATTATTGCTATGATTAAATGCCAGTTGTGACAAAACTGTGTGCCCCAGCATGGGCAGAAGATAGAAATAAATATTTAGCTGAATGTGAAGAAACTTTTTTCTACCACGTACAAACAATATACTATTAAAGAAAGAAAGGATATTGGCGCAGTTGTCTAATAAGCAATGACAGCTTGTATATAAGAGCTCTTCTGCAGATTTAGGTCACAAATCTATTTGCACTGTACAGTGTTTCTGTGTAACAGGTACTCTACCTTGGGAAAATGCTGTCTCTGGTATTAAGATCATCTGGTCACTGGTACTCCAGAAATCTCTAAAGAGCTATGATAGAAATATCCAGCAGATACACATTCACTATTTAACACTGAATACTTACTTTCTGGCAGCTCTCAATGAATTCGTCTATGGTAACTACTCCATCTTTGTTCTTGTCCATTTTCTGTATTAAAAAAACAAAAACCAAAAACAAAACACTATGGGAATTGGGTTTGTGTGGCCAGCCTTTGGCAGCAGGAGGTCTACAGTGAGAAGCTGGCAGAAGCTTCCCCTGTGTGCAGCAGAGCCAATGGCAGCCAGCTCCAGAGCTCCAGGACCTGCTGCTGGCCAAGGCTGAGCCCATCAGGAGTGATACCCTCCTCAACCCTCTGACAGATTTTCTCTCCCCTGTTCAGTTGAGGGGAGAAGTGAGAGAGAGGCTTTAGTGAGTGCCTGGCATCCAGACTGGGTCAACCCACTACAGAATGTTTTTCCACCCAAATTCCTGTGTAAAACAAGTTCTTTTCATTATTCATTTCAGTTATATGTCAACCATATAGGCACAACCAATCCAAAAGTCACAGTAAGTGGACTATGCTTAAAGAGCTTGTTGTTGAAAAAACAGGGTGTAATGAGTAGATCTGGGAAACTTGGGATGGAACCATAGAATACAAAAGGATTACAGAATTGGAAGGATATTTTATAACAATGTAGATCTTTACCTGCCCAGAGAGCAGTCTTTTTTGCTTCTATGTTACCCAGCCTACCTGGAAAAATGTTTCCACATGTTGCCTAGGTGCATCTTCTTTGAGAACAGGGTAGGTGCATTTCCCCATCATATCGTATATTGCTTTCATGATATCAAGCATTTCCTGAAGAGGAAAAAAATTATGTTTCTGCAATATAATGTGCATTGTAGACACTGCTTTAACTCAGAACATAAATATTTTTTAGGATTTGCATTTTAGAATAAAATTTTGGAATTCGCCTTCTTTTCCCCCCCTCAACAGCTTCAAGAAGGAACTACTTAATTCCTAGAAATTGTAGCATCCGATTTCAGGTTTCATAGATGTATGATTTCAATTTTATATGATTTATAATATGTGCAAGTTCATGGATTGTTGGAAGAATCTACCAGTGTCTTATGAATAAAAATAAAAAGGAAAAGAAGTTCTGCAACAGGAAGTGAATAGCCAAAGCACATCAGGTTCTTCCAACTTACTTTCCCTAAAGAAAATAAAAACACCCATGCACATGTCTGCACTTATGCAGAGTTCTCTTTTTATATCGAAATCTTTGGATTTTATATAGTGGCTTGTGAAAATTTTAATAATTATAAAAACAAGCCATCTGTAGTATGCTAAGAAGTTATTCTACAGATTACTCTTTTATAATGATCTTGAAGTGTTTTCTAAGAGTGTAAAATTGTAAGTGTAATTTTTATATTTGCATAAATCCCATTTAAAAAAAACCCCTCCATATATTTTGATGAAATGCTTCATTTAGTCCCATTTTTTTAAGTATGTATTTTAATCCTTGTAGAATAAAAGATTTGGGAATCTTTCTTTATAAATTCTGTTTCAAGTAAAATTATTAGAGCTAGATTCATAAAATAAATTAAAATAATTGCTCACATAATTATTTCATTTTTGTCCAAATATCCTACGAATCTCTTCTAGGGACTGTATGGCCAAATACATTGGCATAAGTTGAAGCCAACTATTTCTGCACCTATTATGTTCAGAAACATAATTCTGAAGAATTCTGAACTTTTACAATATCTGTAAAGATTTTTTTCCTTTTCAATGTTCATATATGCCTTTAAAATGAGACAATTACTTTAATTTTGGCATGTCTAACTTCATAATATCTCATAACTTGTTAACACAGTTCAATCTGACAATGAAACCATTTTCTGAATGCAGGACTTAGCTAACAAGCTTTATTTTCAGTGACTACAGTAAGAAGTAGATCTTACCTCTTTAGTAATATATCCATCCTTATTTATATCATACAAATTGAAAGCCCAGTTCAGTTTCTCCTGTACTGTCCCTCGGAGTAAAATGGAGAGACCCATAACAAAATCCTAAATAGACAAAAGGTCTTGGTCAGTTTGGAAATGCACAGTTTTTCTCAAACACTGAGTAATCCAGAATAATGCATTTGTCAGAAGCATGAAAAAATGTATGGTTTCAAATTTCTTTTGCTCCACTGTGAGTGCTGATGATTGCTGGATGAACAGTCTAGGCACCATTTGCTACACTCTTAATCAATAAGTAAATTGAGTGATTTTCTATAAAGTAAACCATAATTTTTCATTAGTGGTTGTGTGTAAGCAGCTCCTGCTGAAGTAAATACCAGGAAGAAGCCATCCCCATGGTTTAATGGTCCAAGAAAAGCTTAAGTGGTAGTTAGATTAATCTAAGCACAGGAGACCAGTTTGGGGAGAACTCTGTACTAAGGAACATTAAATTCTTGTTAAATCTGTACCTTGTTAAAGTGGAATATGTGGTTCCCAGATCTCTTAGATCAACCTGCTGCAGTCAATATTTCAGACTTCAGGTATGATACTGCACACCTCAATTCTTATTACTTTTATTGGAAATATGATAGGGAATAATAAATATATTACATGTCCATGTACCATCTTAATGTTTTTGTGACCCACCAATGCTCTGTTGCTACAGAGCTGTTCCACAGAAATAAATCAGAAGGCTTTTGAGATTATTTATATGTAGTTTTTGGTTATACATTTTTGTTTCATAATAAATAGTCTTTTGACAGCACAAACCTCATTTACACTTAGTGAGAATCTTCCAGATTGGAGAAAATATCAACTCCCATCACGTCTCTTCAGTATTTCTTAGCATGTTAAGATTTTGTAAACAATAGCTTTTTTTTTCCCCTAGCCATCTCCTCCATCTCTTTTTATTTGATAAGCATATGAACCCATAAATATGTGAAATTGTCTTCATAATAGGTTGAGCAGAATATGGCAAGTGTGTATATTTAAATGTGCCTGTCTACACTGGTGGCAATGACATACAGGAAATGCTAAAGTAACATTAAAGTAGAGACAATAAAAGCCAAAATCTTTCTTATTTGCACCAGCAAGGTTTTGCATTTTGTCTAACAGAGGAACAATGGAAAAGACTACACTGAGGTTAGACACAAATTTAAAAGGTCTGGTGTACCACAAGGTCAAATAAATGTACCTGGTGCACTGAAGTATACACAGATATCATAGTCTCAGGTGGTCTAGTAGGCACAGGACAGCTCTTCTGACAGCTTCAGTCTTTTAAACAATTCAATGGGCATGCTCTGGGTTTTCTTATTCTGTCACAAATTTCTGTCTTATTGGTATATGTGCCCCTTGGGTAAATGGATACATGAATCTTGAAAAAGTTTTGCTCATCTTGTCTACATCTCAATGACTAATTGAGGGTCACAGGGTTAAATCTCCAAACAGTTCTTTAACAATATACTATTAAACATTAAAATGTTCAAGAAATTCCTAACAGATTTGATCACATTACAGCATTAGCAATTAACCTTTTTAATTCAGTACCATGTCTTCAAATCTTATCTGACGGTTTTACATTCTTGATGTAGCTCCTCCCTAAGTCTTTTGGGAAGGTCCTTATTGAAGTTGCATTGTTTTCTTAGATTATATGTGAGAATTGTGAACTTATTTTTGTTTTATCACGGCAACATTTTTTGAATTTATTTTATCTAAAATACATCCATTTTCCTTCCTTTGGTTCTCTTTGTTCCTTTCTGTGATGCACCACTTCTGTTAGCTGGCTTCCTGGAATAATTTCTACCCCCATTTCCAAGGCTACCTTTCTATCATCAATTTTAAAAATAAAACCCTTGACTTTATGTTGTTTTTCATGGGGTTGGGTGTTCTTAAAAAGCAGAGACAACTCAAACACCTTCCAGGTATATGCTCTAAACCTTGCAACAGTGAGTCATCTCCTTCCATATTGCATCAACATGTTTTGGGATCAACATAGTTCAGGTGCATTGCCTTTGTCTGAGTGTTGCGCAGGAGTCACCTCAGGAACAACAGAAAGGATTTATGGTAAAAAGTTGTGATGAGCTGGATAAGGACCAGCTAGGATGGGATGTCTTTTCTACATACGTACTTTCAGGCAACTGAAGAACACAGAACACACAGAAATTGAGTATCTGATTCAATGGATATAGGCCAAATCCACAGAGTATTTTGGGCTAGTGCCTTGAAAATGCTCTGCATGGTGGAAGGCAATGTGTGTGTCAGGAGCAGTGCAGCCATTCTAGCTGCTGAGCTAATAATCCAGTGCAGAAAGCCATGGTAAAACAGCAGGGCAGAGGGAAGCAGCTAAACTCAGGGAGCAGCTGCCCATCTTTATGCATGTAACCAACAACTCAGTGATGCACAGATCCAGCACACCATTTAGCAAAGAGCATGAATACAGGTCCCCATTGCAGTATTAGAGCACCTAGATGCTGTTTTACACCCTGGTTTAGACATCTTATTTCTAGGGAGAGATGAATTCTACTTTTAGAGCCTTTTTCTTTTGTAAGGAGATTTCAGCACACTCATACATACATCCTCTGAGGATGCTCTCCCTGCCCACTGGGAGGGATGGTCCTGCTCAGCTGAGCCTAATGGGGAGAGGTGCATCTGATCTAGGGAGGCAAAGGAGCCTAAAACAGGAAGTCTGGGCTGAGACACAATTCTAGCTTGGGTCTTTCTTCAGTTTGTGACAGTGAAGTTAGAAACACAAAGGTCTCTGCCTTGGTACTTGCCTTTACTCCTTTCCACAGCTTCCTGCTTGTAACTTCTCAGTTTCCTGCAGAGCATGCTAATACCTGTTAAGACCTCCTTCAGTGCCTAATTTTGATTCTTCACAAAAGGGGGGTGTCTCTCTGAAGGGTTGCAAAATGCAGCATCACTGCACCTGTCCCAGAGCCTCTGTGTACTCAGAGCCTGCTGACATTTCTGTTCTGCACAGAGAAGGTCTGGTTGTCATCTGGGATGAGCTTGTATTTGTGGGGTTTTTTTTTCAGCAGTGATTAATTATCTCCTAGCAAGGTTGTTGATGACTTTCTGATTGCTTTATCTCTCAGTAAATCTTTGGGGATAATTAGTTCATTAATAAATTAATTAACACACTAATTAGTGTGCTCTCTCAAATCCATAGGAAAGCTTAAAACTATTCCACCTGGTCATGTGTTCCTTTATGTCTTTTTCAAGGCCAGAAATAGGTAGGCAGGAACCTTAATCCATTTTTAAACTTAGATTTTAGGATTTTGAAAAGGAATGAAGTGATGTCACAGAAGTGGTGGAGCCCTGGTGTATGTAAAACAAAGGTCTCTGTGGAAGAGAGTTAGCATGCTTGCTAATTTATTAACCAATAGAAGTTTGGTTTTGATTAAATATGACAGAAATTTTTAAACATCTCCATTGTGTTTGGGCACAGCACTGAATGACTTTCAGCAAGGTCACATTTAGAATAACCTTAATCTGCATCTACAACAATTGAAGGATACTGATTTGGATATCTGCATGTGTGTGCAATGAGCTTTGACAATATAACTGAAGTGAATAAGCCTCCATTTTTCTAACTGTGTAAATAGCTTTGAGGCCAGATCTTCATTTTGACTCAGTGCAATATACATGCAGCAAATGAAAACTTTGCGTTTATATCTGTCTCTGTCTAATGGAAAAGAGAATTTCAGTAACATCCCTAAGAATCCTCAAATAGCTGGGTCACTGGGTCTTCAGAAACTCTGTTATATTAAAGCAAAACTAGTTCACAAAACTAATGAAATAAACTAGTCTCAAAATTAATACAATCATGGGATAAGGAGAGATAAGTTCAAGCTCCTAATTGTATAACTTTGGTTTTTATGCTACATAAATCCTTCACTTAGAGATCCCGGCTCATACCAAAGACCATGCAGATTTAGGGATGACAAAACTTAAGGACATGGCAATCTCACCAAACAATCTCACCAAAAAATGTCAGTTGAGGTGTGCATTTAAGCCGTGCTCAGATCTAACATTTCATTGTTGATGGTGGAAAATTTGAGGAAAAAAAAGAAAAAAACTAAAGGAAATTCTCTCTTTTTACCTGCAACTCCAGTTGCCACTGCTTCATGGGAAATTCCAAGTCCAACATACACAAAAAAAAAGTCATTCTTATCAACAAAAGAATTTTGCTGCCATTTCTGATTCTGATAATCCTTTTTTTACACAGAAGATAGCCAGAATGTTTTCATCATAGGTAATGATATTAAATTGTATTTACTCCTACACTTTGATATACAAAGCACTTTGGAAAGAATGATTATTTTTTTCTCCAAACTTTTAAATTAGTCCCTCACTACCTTTGGAGTTGTTTACTTTTGTTGTTTTCTAATGGAAATTAGAAAACTAGTAAAGATTGGAATAGAAAGAAAATGGCACAGCTGCACCTAGGATTAAAGGCAGCAGGACAAAAATGAGATGACTGTATTTTGCACATTTCACATTATTTCTTTCACATTTTGCAGCTGTTTTCATGTGATTAGAAAAAAAACTCCATACATTTTAACTTCAAGAGGATGCTTCTAGAATAGCTATCATACAGTTTGTAAGTATAATGTTGCTACAAGGACACAGAAGCAATAGTCTTTTGACAGCAGTAGAGTTATGCTGGATTCAAAATTAGTGCAAATAATATGAAAGTCTGGATCACTCATGGCTGCCTTGGTATTGAAAAAAAGTTCAGCACCTCTGCTTTTAATTTCCTGATTTATTTTATTCCAAAGCCCTTTTTTCATGCACAAACCTGCACTCTGAGATAATCAAAGGGCTCCAAATCAAGAGCATTTCTTAAGACTTTCTGTCTGAAATACAGATGTCAACAAATTGACCAGAAAAGGTACAAAAGCTTTTTTTATTCCCATTCTTTTTAATGATAACTGCAGTAATACTTCTCAACTACTCGTTCTAAAAATAATTTTTCTCAATGTGCCTGCTGTTGCTTAACTGAAAGAGGGGAAGTTTAGGTTAGATATACAAAATTCTTTACTGGGAGAGTGGTGAGGCACTAGCACAGGTTGCCCAGAGAAGCTGTGGATGCCCCATCCCTGAAAGTGCTCAGGGCCAGGTTGGATGAAGAAATTTGGTCTACTGGGAGGTGTCCCTGTCCATGACAAGAGGTTTGGAACCAGGTGATCTTTAAGATCCTTTGCAATCCAAACCATTCTATGATTCTGTGATTTGACCAGAAGGATCCTTGCATATTTAGACTATGTACAGAAGACATGAATTAATCCTCCATTCCTGCTCCTAGTTTCAAATAGATTCCACTAACTTCATCTGCCTGGAAAAAGGTAGACAGGCTTCATGGCTTTTTTAAAATAAATGCAAATAATGATTAAAAAAATTATCAGATTATAGTCTTAGTTTAGGGTACAGATTTCTGATCATAGTGTACCTGACTGGCAAGTCTTCTTCCTATTACATCAATTATTTTTTTTTTAATAAAAAAAAATCTGTATGACCTCGCAACATCATTCACTAAAATAAATCATAAAAGCATAACCAGGACATTTCAGTAAAATTGAAGTGGGTGTATTTATCACAATCCAATCAAAAGTATTGAGGAAATAATTAGTTCATTATAATCAAAACCAAAGAAAACATGACAAAAGAAACATATCCTTTTGCAAATGACTTTTTCTTTAATTTTATAGCTTAAAATATTATCTCCTTTGCAGTATTTTGTACACCCTGTTCTCATCTACAGTATAGCAGTAAGGTCCATTTTTTCCATATCATATTTTGTGGATGACATTAGCCTTACCAAGGAAAGGCAGAACTGGGAAAAAAATTGGGCAGTTAAATGAAGGCAGAATGAATTTCCAATTCTTGTGCTTTTAAAAACATGTACTTTAAAGCCTTTATTTAGAACCTTCTGGAAACTAAGTATGAAAAATCCAATTTTGGCTGAGTCATCCCCATAACATTTGTTGTAGTTCAGAGACCTCATCTTGCAAAGGCAGAGATGAAGTATTTTAGGTAACTTGTGTATAAATTGTGTTACCTTTTAAATTGACAGATTTTTTAAAATATTATGTAGTAGCACAGTCTGAGTTACCATTACAGAATATACAAATGTAAAGTGATGACTTTTGTTATTACATTGGAAGAACTTGAAACTTGAGTCACATAAGCTAAATTTTCCCTAATGTGAGCCAGTCACCACACTGGACTTCATTACAAGAAATGGCAAAGTATTCCATTTTAGAGAAATAAGCAATGGCATCACTTACCTCAAAACTTACAGATCCATTGTGATCAGTGTCGAATGCATTAAACAGAAAATGTGCATATGTTGTGGAATCTAAAATTTAAAGTAGAAAAAAAATCACAGTAAGCACATCTTATTTAATAAAATTTAATTCTATTAAAACTATCTGATACCAAGATATATTTTGATTCCAACATTTCATAGCAAGACTAGATTTTCAATGAAATTTAAACTTGCTTTTTGGCAGGAGAGGAGGGATAAGTTGTCAGTTCATGAATGTGGATAGCAACACCACCAGAAACCAAAAATGAAAAATTCTGTTCTGGAATATCTCTATTCATTTTTATTCTTGTGTTTGCTAATCAGTGATACCTGAGAAAATAGCAAAGATGACATTACTGTTCTCTGAAACAACCTGTTTTCCCAGGAACACTGGCTGTGACAGTGCTCTCTCCTGTGCTCACAAGGAAGAACGTGTCCGTTTGTTCCAGTTAAAGAGGGAAGCAGACACCGCCCTCACTGCATCCCCCGTGCTGCTTTTGCTCTGCACACAGACCTGCTGCCAGGCTGAACTGACCCTGTCAGAAAGCTGCTGCCATCAGGTCCTATCCTCACCACAGGTAAGAGAAAATCCTCTCCTAAAGAGCAGATTCTTAAAGCTGCTGCTGAATTCCCATGATCGTGGCATTAGGGCTTGGAAAAATTGGCTGTGGCTCACTAAATGGTCAATAAGACTCTGAAAGATGACCTTAAACAAATGATCCCTTCACTATTTGCATACTTTCCAAACCTCCTCCCCAGTGCATATTGACTCATTTCAGAAACACGAGACAGCATGAATATAAATCTGTCAAGACTGTAACTTGTGTAAAGATCCATCTTTCTATTTCAACTGGATGCCCTCTGAAAGGCACAGCCTCCTCCAGGGGCAATACACTGTAGGGAAAGCACTTACCCAGAGACTGCCCTGTGGATGTGAGGCAGAAGCTGCTGGGGCTAAGGGAAGTCCTCAGTGTTTTTCCCTCCCTCAAAATCATGCAAATTAATGAAGGATGAGGGTTTGTTTACTTTTAATACTCACTTTTCCCTTTCCACTTCATATGTTTACATTAATTTTAGGCTAATTAACATTAACCTCACAAATTATTAATAAAGGGCAAGGTGTTACGAAATCAGGGTCCCCTTTGCAGAACCAACTTCTCCCTCTTAAGGAAAACTCTGATCAATGCTGAAATGTCATTTTCTGATTTCCTAGCACTACACCATTTTACCTTTTATATCAATCCTGCAAAGCTTTATTTTTCACAGGCCAAAATACTGTTTGGTATTAAACTGAGCAATAGTCTTGGGACACAGCTGAAATGCCACCTTGACTCTGAGGAAACAAACATACCAAAAAACTCAAAGCTTTGTGCTTCACAGATTCAGACCTGATATTTGTAAGAAAATTCTCTAGTCTTACTGCCATATGTTTATTTTGTGTGATGTGAAATAATCAAAACAAGAAAAAACGGCAATCTTTAAAACCCATCTGCTGACACATTTCCAGAGAATTAAATCCCCACCACCACTATCTGAGAGAGTCATTCATTTCTCCTCATATCCAGTAACCACTGTAATTGCTTAAGCACAGCATGGCAGATACATTCACACACTTTAGCTGAAAAATGTAAATTTGTTGACTACAGTTTATATTTAGCATTTTAATAGTCATATTTTCTATAATCTGCTGAGACTTCTGTTGTGCAACAGAATATACTATGCAAATCATCTTCAGGGAGAAAACATGTTATGGAGGTATAACTACTGTAAAAGGAATTTTAAATGCCTTCCTATTCTCTTGGCACCCATTTCCTGAAAATACTTGAAATATTCCTGGTTATTTTCTGTAGATATACAGAAAACACAAAGATATTTTAATTTTGTTGCCCATATATGATACAATACACTACTCTTTTTTGTATGATGTTATATGAAAAAAAAGTCCCTAGCTGAAAAATACTTTTTTCTGGTAATCCCTCTGAAAAAAAAATCAAAGGCCTTTTTCAGAGTTGTTTGCTCAACCAATTCTGGGCTGAAATTTTGCCTTCAAAACCATAGCAGGATGAGGCAAGCTAGTCTTTTAATTAGAGCTATTTAGTCTAATTTCCCCCTTTCCCCTCTAAATCTTGAACATTATTCATTTTAGTAAAAATCTTAGCTTTTAAAATTAAATACTATTTCTTTCCAAAGATCTGATACCATAACTAGTAGGCTAATCTGCTATTTTAACAGGTTGAGATAGGAATAGCTGTTAAATCAGAATTCCCTTGAAAAACACCATCAAAGCATTTTAAATGTCAGAGGCAAAAAATGATAATCATTACACATGGAAGAATATGACTTAACAAATTACAAGCATGATCTATTTTGTTCAGAAGTGGTGGGGTGTAATAATTATTCAGTGTTTGGATTCTTATCCATGACCTGCTTAATATATTAAAATATATTGCTTTTGCTGCAATCCAGTGTCATTTCGTTTCCTTTGTTACTCTTGTGGCTCCTTGTCCTATTTGTAATCCTCCTATACCTTGTCCTGGAAAGTCCTGGAAGTTTCTTGAGAAACTGACTTGCTGGATGACATTGAAAAATTTCTTTGGTTGCCTTGAAGCTTAAAATCTTATAGACATTATTCTGTTGTTCAGATATGAATTGTCAAAATGATACATCATGTTGTACCTGGTTTTTCATCACACAGACAATTGGGGCATAGATCTGTGTTTTAATTTGGGGAAAACTTTCAAGATTCTTTTTTCCTCTTTAATACTGGGACATACATAAAATCATTATTTAAGCACAACTTAAATTTAAAGGCCTCAGCTGGACACATTATTTTGACAAGACATTCAAAGATTTAAGAAGTCACACTGGCTTCTTAACTAGACATTCCACTGCAGTTCTCACCTCCTTCTCCAAAAGATGCCACTGCCCTAAATATCAGAGGAGGAGCAGAAGGATCAGTATTAACACCAGGAATAGGGGTAGAAATTAGACACTCCTTGATATATCCATTTTAACTATGTTAATGGCTTTACTTCTCTGTAACAACTAGATCTGGACTAATAGTCTTTTAAGATTATATTTACTCTCACAATATCTTTTGACTTTACTTTTAGAACAGGTGTGCTTTCACTTTGCCCATAAAAAATTCTGGGTGTAACAATAGGAAATATGATTTTTTTTTTTTTGTAAGTGTAGTAAAGGTATAGTAAATCACATAGAACTATTTTCACTACCCAAGGGTAACTACAAAATATAATATTTCAAATTGTAATTGTTAGCTTAGTATAAAAGTTTACAAAGAGAAAGTAGGCAGGTCAACCCTTCTAGCCTTTTGTTCATTTCTATTGAGTAGGCCTAATTCTTAATGATTTCAGAGATGGGAATCTGCACTGAATGCTGCTCTTCATCTTCTAGGTCTTTATTCAAAGTAAAACTAATGGGGGCATATTTTGTTCCTACCAATTAATATGAGTTTTTAAATGAAAAATGAAAAGAAGGAGTCCTGAGCGGTCCCAGAGAAGTACACAAATTTCAAGAACTCAGGGAAAAACTGAGAAGTGAGATTGAAGGTTTGTAGGAGAATATGAATAGGGGTAACTGAATAGGAAATGCAAGAGGAAGAGATGAAAGGAAAAAGATTCAAATTGAAAGAAATCTGAGGTTCATGGTAAAAATAAGAACTGTTACACATTTTTCTGTTATCTTCATTGCACTGAAAGATAATGGAAATAAAAAATAACAAAACTCCTGGAAATCAATTAATTGAAATAAAGGTTAGCATTGATGAATTTTAAGAAGCAAAACCCCATAGAATTAAAGGGGAGTTCTGCTATTGATATGAGAGGGTACCTGCAGTGCCTCCTACAGTCCTACTGTGAAAGGGTTTTTTTGAAAAGAAGAGAATGGGCGACAATTTTTAGAAAGCTTAAAGAAAAATAACCTACTCAGAGAAACTTCTTTTCAGTGGTACCCAATCACAGGTAGTAACTTCACAACAGAAGACTGACTTTATGTAGGTATCATTGCATGTCATGCAGAAATATAAACTTAAAAATGTGTCCAACAATCAGGGAAGTACCCCATGAGTTCAGACAGAGCTTGAGGCAACAGTCTGATTAATTTGAACAAGAGGCTCTTCTGCCAGACTTAGGAACTAACAGACATACTGCAGCACTAATTATATCTGCCAAGTACTTACCTCCCTGTGGAAAGAACTGAGAGTAAATCTCTTTGAAGGTTTCTTCATTGACAACACCACTGGGGCATTCCTGGAAAAAATCAAATGACAAGGAATGAATACTATCCAATCTGGTCCATTCAGCTCTCGTGTTCATGAGGCCATCCACAATATGTGTGTGACTGACAGTGTAAAATGTGGGACTTTGCACCTCCAACCAACTATTAATGCACGTTATCACACTAGAGTATCTTCCTGAAGATTTCCCATGAGATAAAATCCCTTCTGTGCCATTTGGGACCCGAGTGACACAGGTGAGTGTGCTGCAGTGAGCAGAGCAGCCGAGGTGTCGCCCATGGGCCATCACAGCTCACTCCCTCCGCTGCAACCTGCCCTTGGAAATGGAAATCAGGAATGGAAACACCCAGGTGTTACTGACAGAACATGCAGTTGTAGTCTACTGGAAGAGCTCTGTTGGTGAATTCAAATGACCCTGCCACTGAAGATCCTATTCAAACCTTGCAGAACCTTTTGCCTCTTTAAGTCTTTTTCATAAACTGAAATATGCAACATAGAATAAGTAGGAAGTTTCTGAATAGAGTGACTACAAAGAAAATGAAAGAGAACAGAAGAAGAGAATAAAGATTTTTAAAGCAATGACTTTACAAAAACAACTTATGCAAAGAAGTGGGAAAAGTGGAAGGAATACTGCAATAGTTTTCTAAGCATAAATATCCAACACCAGAGATCTGGTTTCTAGTCCTGATTTTACCAGACTGAGCAGACGACTTTGGGCAATGTGCTTCATTCCTTTTTTGTCTTAATTCTTCTTTAACTCAAAAAGGGAGGGGGGGGAAAAAGCCAGTTATGCTCTTTTTAAAAAAATTATTTTTAGAAACAAAGGAAAAAAAGAAAATGCAAATTAAGCTTTAAGTTTCATACATTTATTTTTGACTATTATCATGCTATTTGGACTGAGGACTCAAACATATGTCCTCCTAGTCTTAAACTCAGGAAACTTAATAGCTTGAAATGGAGATCAAGAGTAGTGAAACATCTTTTACCAGCGTAATAACATTTCCTGTGAGAACAAATAGTATTCTAATTAGATCAAATAAGTACCACTGAGATATTCATGTTCTGGCACCCTCTGCTAAGAAATAGTGTAAACTCTAATTGAGAGACAAATGCACTGTCTGAGAAATGAATGTCAGATCTTTAGGTCTAGGATTATTATGATTTTATGTCACTTATCCTTAGCTAAATCAGCTTTTCATCATAACTAAGCGTATGCAAACATACAGCAAGGAAGAATTCTGTTTGATGAAAACCAGAAACAAACAGCTGTGTTAGAGATACACACACAAAATTATTTGTCCCTGGGCACAGAGGCTGTCACTGGTGCAGGCAGAAACAGAGCTCAGGTCTCTGTAAGATGAGATTAATTCTGACTGCTGGGCCACACTGCCTTAGGAGCCCAAGCCTTTGGGGAATGGGAAGAACAGTGAAATGAACCTCTACCCTTCACTAGGTAAGGAGCAATCCATAACTGGGGAGGCATCTCCCTGTCTGGCACATCTTTGGGTATGAGGGCATTCTAGAACATCTCTCTCTCATCAGCTTTCCACAAAGACTGTAGTCAGACAGGCAACTGTCTCTGTGGTTTCTAGCAGGTTTACAAGCAACAAGCAATAGGACAGGGGGAAATGACCTCAAGTTGCCCCAGGGGAGGTTCAGCTTGGATGTTAGGGAAAATTTCTTCACAGAAAGGGTTATCAAGCATTGGAACAGGCTGCCCAGGGAAGTGGCTGAGTCACCATCCCTGAAGATATCTAAAAGCCTGTAGGTGTGGCTCTTGGGGACGTGGTTTAGCTGTGGATTTGGCAGGGTTGGGTTAATGGTTGGACTTGATGACCTCAGATATCTTTTTCAACCTTGATGATTCCATGATGTTATGATTCTACTACACTGCTTGTCTTTGGGAAGCCTTCTGGAGTTGTGTAAGACCATGCAAAAGAGCAGTATTATTGCTTGGCTTCAAAGCATAATAAAGAAAACCAGAGAATTCTTCAGATACTCATTGAAATAATATAGTTATTCAATATAGAAAATGTAACAAAATTATTTTACAACCTCCTCTTCCAAGCAGATAATGGTATATGATCTATGTCATTCCCAGACCTGCAGGAGGAATAATAAACAGCTTTTGCCTTGAAACCGGTGTGAGTGTGAAAAAACAATGCAGCATTTTGAAATTTGCATTTCCTTTTAGAAAAAGAAGCAGTGGCTATTTTCTGTTCTGCAGGTATTTTTTTTTTCAGACAAGAAAAAGTACAGCTAGGCACATTTTGAAGGAATTAAAGAGAAAACCTGTAATTTTGAATTTGTACCGCTCAGATGTTGCTTTTTTTTTTCCCTGAGAAGTGAAATAAATAATGAATGACAAAATGCACATTTAAGTTCATCTAACTCTGTGGCTTATTAACATGTAAACCAACTTTTTCCCTTTTCCTTGGCTGACAAAGACATTCAAACTATACTCATTTTGCAAAGAATGCTCTCCCATTTTTTACAGAAAATGCCAACAACTCCAACTCTGTCAGTCCTTAGTCTGAAGCTCTGAAGTCTGAGTCCCATTTCCTGACTGCATTTAAATGTGATGTCAGAGGATAATGAAGGACTCTGCAGAATTCTATACAATTTATTATTTGTCAGTTCAAAATAAGCTGGCAGCCTTTGTTATTAGAGAAATATATGATCTACACACCTTCTTTAAAGGCAGTCCTTTTTTTTCTGTCACTTAAGCTCTGGTTTCACCACACCATTTGAAAGAATCATTGCTTGAAAAGGCAACCTACTTTCAGAGAACTATACATTAGCTGAGCCAGGAATGACATTTTGAGTTTCTCTAGCTTGTCCCTCTGTAGTTTCCTCTCTTCTCTGCCACAGCAGTGCCAGTAACACTTTACCTTTTCCATCCTTGAAGCTCTGTAGGAATGGTGTCTTAAGGACATTCATTAAAAATCTGAGATGCTGGCCAATTACATTTACCAGAAATATCAGCTCAAACTTTTCTTTCTTTAGCAGGCATCTTTCCTCTGAGATTCTACATGATAGGGAACTCTTCTGATCTTGAATAATATATGTGGCCAACACGATTTACCTTGGTGACTGTACTTTTCTTGACTCATAAATCTGGCTTTATTGTGTTTATCAGGAGATTTGTACAGTTCAGGGAAAGAGATTAAATATTGTAATTATTAAGTATGCCCCGAGGTTTTATATCAAGCTATTGCTGACTTCTTCCACTGTACCAACTATAATTAAAAAAAAAATCTATCTAACCTTTCATTAAACTCTTATAAAAGAGAGGAAAATAATTACATAGTTTGAAATAAAAAGGTGAAGCTTATTTAAACAATTTCCTATATTCTTTCTTTCCTTGAGCTGAGTATAATTTATTTTGTTACAGCAAATTTCTGCTTGACAATTTTTTAAAATTGCATTAATGTATTAGATTTTCCTTCTGGAGAATAAAAAGGAGGGAATGTTCAACTTGAACTGAGTCCATTTCTGTCTCTTTTAAAGAGAAAATAATATAAACTGACAAACAGACAGAATATTAAATATGATTTTGCCTTTCTTGCTTGCAATTTTGCTGCTGGGAAATTACATCTACAGCACATGGTCTTATGAACCATCTAAACCCTGTAAATTATTTGCAAGCCTCATATTGTCTAAGATATCTCTCCTTCAGTATTTTTAAAAGTACTGCAGTAGGTGATTCTTCTTTACCTCCTATCAACATCCTTTTCAGACAAGAGGCAAACCAAGACACAAAAATGGAGAAATAGTAAAATGTAGAAAAGAGAATGAAGGAGAAAAACTCAAAGCTCAGACATTTGTCTACATAACAAACAATTTTGAATGATGGATAAAGCTGGAGTTTTGGCAAATTTGAATATATTTCAGTTATATTTTAGACTTTTGCATGACAGTTTTCTATTCCATGCTTCATCTGCTATTTCAGTTTTCATACTGCTTCATTTTAGATTCACGTTCCTGTCCATTGATTTAAATATCTTCTCTTTTTGCATGTATTTATATGCTCTATAGTTCATGTGTCTTTTAGGAATACATCTTTAGACTCTTTCTCTTTCATACCGTTGAATCTGATCAGATACTTCCCCCTAAGAAATGTAATTATTTCATTTCTTTCATTTAATAATTTTTTATAATTCAATACATTCATTGACCAGTATTGTAGCCATTTTACTTGAGAATACTTTAGGGATTAAAGATGTATTTACCAAATGCCAATAGGGCTAAACTGAAATTTTGACCTACCTTAGAGCTATATGCTGAGAAGAAATAAATTTGTAATTTATTGTAAATTAAAAACCAAATAAATTTGTAATTTTGTAACTAATTTCCCTGTAGTAAATATCAACAAACTTGTCCATGCTATATTCATCAGGAAGAGATTTTCTCACTTATTTATTTTGAAGTGAGAGTGAGTGTGATTAATTTTTTGTCCTGAAAGTACTCTTAGAATACAGGATTCACTTTTGATACTGGTTTACTTCATAGAAGCACAGAACACATATCAGATATCAATCAGAACTCATATCACATATCAATTATCTTTGTGAAAGGGGCTGGGTGGCATTTCTGGAGTTCTGATCACACTACTGACCAACACAGAAGGAACACCAAAAGCAGGGTAAAAATCCTGCAGCTAATAAAAGTGAACTTACTCTAGCAAGACTTGAAAGTAGCTGATGCAAACAAAATGAGATGTCTGGGATAGAAAATGTTTTGAAGTCATTAAAGAGAAAACAGGTGTAATATAAAAAAGGTCTCAAAAGATATGCTTGAAAGAGATGCCATGAACTAGCCTGTGAAGGAGCCTCAGAAAACTAATTCAGAGAAAAATCTCTCTCTTGAAATATTTTAAATGTGGCTGAACAAAGCACTAGAACTTAAGACTGGAAAAAAATAACCTGGGAATAGTCAGACAGTTGAAAAGACTTTCTCTCATTAATACAGATTTTAAGAAATCACAGACAACTATATTTATCCTCCTTTTTCATTTTCCTTTTCTCTAAACACTTCTAGAAGAATAAATAACAGAAGAAATTGGTGGGAAGAAGAGAGCTGTTGTTTTCCTTCTGTGGATGCCCCCAAGAGAGCAACGAATTCACAGAGGTGGAAATACAAGCACAGTTTTGTCCATTAGGTGTTGGTAAAATTTCAAGGGGTTGCTTCAGCTATGAAGTCAAAGGAAAACCCCCATGTCTTTGTTCTCTATTCCTGAGGGGAATTTCTCTGATAAGCTTCTTTGAACTGGTGCCTTCTGGACTGGTGCATTGTCAGTATTTGGGCTCCTGCATTTAAACACCTCTTTTTCAAACTACCTAAAGCACCGAAACCTTTTGTTGCCTTTGTACAGATTTATCATTCAACATGTCAGCACATCAAAAGGGAAGTTTTTAGGAAACCAGTGCCCATATGAGATAATTGCAGTGACTACAGAAGAGATACCTGCACTGGCTCTTTTGATCAGGCTATTATATCATTCACCCAACTCTGTTCTCCTTGATTTTTGCTGTTTGCCTATAATAAAAGCCACTTTGTCAAAGCACTGGGAGGATGATTGGCAGGACAGTGTCTCAAACTACTCACAAAGGATGACGATTTGTTTTATCCTATCTTTACACCTATCATTTTGGGGTCTGCCCAGGCCCATGCTATAATGGAACAAGCCCAACCTTACCTGCCTGCCCTCTGCCAAGACAAATGCAGAGACAAGAAGAGCAGAGACTGCTGTGGAAGAGATGAGTAAAGGAACATTTTGAACACATGTGCATTGAGTGCCCAGTCAAGAGTACTGGCCACCAAACAGGCTCAAAGTGTTTCCTAATTCATAGGAAAAGGATTTTATGCAGTACATTAGGATATGTAAGACACATGAAGATATTCAGAGAATAGAAATTGGAAAAGCTCAAAAAAAAGAAGGTGGTGTGAAGGTTTTTAATTTTTATTTATTACACTACTGGAAATCAGTTTTTATGAAAAATTTAAGGCCAGAATTAATATATTTTTTCATCTGTGGAATATTGTCCCCTCTTTTTATAACAATATGTTATACATATGTGTATATTTATAATGATCTATTTCTAATTGGATGGATTTTCATTCATTTTCTCTAATAAATAACCTATGTTCAACTCAATTATATTGAAAACCACTGGTGTTCTTAACTTTAATTTTCACTTCTATATTTTGTGTTATCAGGAAAGGTACAGCTATTATTTTAACCTCTCTATTGAAATTGAATTGGTTCTTGAATTTCTTTTTTTTTAATTGGTTTCTCATGTTAGTTTTCTCAGGAGTGGGCTATAAAATGTCACTTTCACAGCACCTCTTCTTTATTGAAAAATTATTTGATTTACATTTTTAGGAATAACTTCCATACCATCACATAGGAAGATGTTGTAACAAAAAACGTGATAAATGATGAAATATGTGTAACCAAAATTATATCTTGGATCAGATTTATTTACTCCAAGAGAGCCTAAATATCTCACTAATGCTATTGTGTTCATTTATTGCAGAATCAATCCTTATAGATCACAACACAAAAGAACATAGTCTAGTCTTGCATCCTTGAGTATAGTTGGGAGCCTAGAGATCTAATAGTGATGGTGGGAAATAAAATATTTTCTCCAGTCTTTATAGAAGCTGTATGGGATGAAATACAGAGTGATGGTCAGGGAAATGGTTAGGGACAGTTACCCCAGGAACTCTTTTGTCCCTAATCTTAAATCTTCCGATGAATTTGCCTATTTGGTTACCAGAGTAAAGACTGAGCTGCTTTATAAGACTTGAAAGAAGGCAGACCCAAGCAGAGCACACTAATTACTGGGTCTAAAGGGACAACTTACCTTTTGATCTCCCCTCTTTGACTTAAAGTACAGTAGGATTACTTCAGCTAAAGACTCACAGGGGGAATATCTCAGGTTGTTGCATTTTCATTTGTGTCACAGGAGCTGTAAACTCATTTTATAGCTCAGAGTCTACATTTCTAGGAATGTTGTGGCAGTTTTGATTTGACAGCATCTCCACTGACATCCATTGGGGATATACATGTAAAAATCTCTTTTCAAGCTTTGTCCGATCAGGTAAAACACAAAACTTGCTTCTACTTAGCCACTTGTAGAAGAGATGCAATAATGTTCCCCTATGGCACAGCAAAGATGCACCACATTTTAAGCCTCCCACGGAGGGTACTCTAATGAACAACAGCTTCTTTCCACCCCCTGCTTTCCATGGCAGTTTCAGAGGAAAACAAGCAGAAATAAAGGAACTGGCTCACATCCAGCATGTGTGGCTTCACACAGTAAATAACAATCAACACTTTGGCTGCTTCCACAACTCAGCAGGCAAGGTGCCAGCAAATGCTTTTAATCAGAGCCATTCTTTGTTTAGCAATGCCCACTAACTAGTGAAATTTTTAGTTTCTTATTATTAGCACTGGCAGTAAAACAACAGTAAACAACGCAGCTAAAGGTCTGCACTTTAGAGCTCGCCTGAAAGCCTGATACCCCAAATTTCATGGATGAGTCCCTGGCATCTGAATGGTGCTTAGTGTTTCTGCCCTTTTTTGTCACTGCAGGATGGTATTTTACAATCCTGACTTGACAAATAAGCAGGAAATATAATTAAACTAAATGCAGCAGAGCCCATACTTCAGCAGTGCAGCTTGTTGTAAACACCTGGGCAAATACAAGGTGCTCACCCTCTTGGGAAAAGCTGTATTTAGGTGAGCACTGCTTCAGTGACTTGCCTTTCACACATTCCCATGTGAGTTCTTTAAATCAAGTCCCTTCAAGTCAGCTGAAATCCTGGGTGAAAGGAGAAGGAACAGCTCCATATTAGCAAGTGCTGGTCTCTTTGGTGCATTCATTAAATGATTCTCTTGAGCAGAATGGATAACATTACCAGTCCCTAAAAGCAATATTTGAAGTTAGGTCAATTCCCTTCTTTAAAACCATGGGGCATTTATTTTGTTTTTCTTACAATGAGGGTGCTTTTGTTTATCCTAGAAGCTTCTTGTGTCCTTGAAGAGTGGAAGATTCACTAAGGAAGAAACTGTACTAACAACCTTCTGCTAAATGTTAGCAGACTTGCACCATCTTTATATTGCCATATCTGAAAATGGATAAGCCTGAATTTAGCTCAAGGTATTTAGGAAGCAGAAGCAGCATGTCGGGGTCAAAAAACATTCTATACCCTGTCTTAAATGCTTGTCAATCAACTGGATCTTGATACTAAATACCGACATCAAACCAAATTTTCATTTTAATAATGAAGAACATTGAGTTTTGCATTCTTGAGACACATAACTGAATGAAAGATAGTCAGGCTGAAAGGGTGTCCTAAGTCGTGCTATTCCAGTATTTTTCAGAGTAGTTCTTTGTTTCTTTCAAAGATGTGCAGTGGTAAAGACAGACAGGTCAATATTTGGTTAGTACTAAACACAATGAAAAGACCAAGGAATTTCAGTGCCTACAGCTTTCTGCCAGCTTGAAGAAATGGCAAAGAACATAAAATTCAATGAGGACTGGTTTAGACACTGAAAATCAAACACTGTGCTCATTATTTATATTTTATATGGTAATACATTTACCCTTTAACAAAGGTTTTTGCTTTCTCCACTACTAACAACACTTTGTCTCGGGAGAAGGGCCCCAGCAGTGCAAACAGAAGAACAAATGTGCTTATCTGCATAAATATTTATAAAAGTGAGCCTGACATTAGCATAAGTTGGAGCTGATTCACCAAGTACAGTGAGGAAAATCAGACACAAGCAATGATGTGTAAGGGGCTGCTGTGGGTGAGAGAGAGATGTGGTCTGCGGGAAGAAGTGCCTCTTCCCTGCCCACACAGTGAGGGCAATATCCTCATCCTAGAGGAACTCTGGCACTCAGAGGGGTCCCCTCCCCATTATCCAAACCTCACTTCTGTGCTCTCCCAGCCTGCCAGCACAGCACACTGACACTTTTGTTCTGTTGCCCAAAAGTCTCCCCAGAGTGTGGGTCCACGATAAGGAGAAGCCACCTGACCACAAGAGCTCTCTTGGAAGGACAGAGGAGGCTTTGTGGCCATACATCTAAATCCTTTTGAGAAGGAGGAGTGAACAGCTCCATAACACAAGGGAGGATGTACCATTACTGCTTATAAAGAGATATTTTTCCTATAATTCAAAGACATGAGAAAAGCATCAGAATGGAATCTGAAATTTGCAAGGCATATGAACTGGTAATTATTTTAGCACAGCAAAAAAATCTAAATGAACCATATTAATCTATTTTAGACTCTTCTGGAGCTTTCCTTTCCTCATATGTGGACACTCAATACATAGCTTTAGGCAGCATATCTAAAATTTGTAACATAAATCAAATCGTTGGAACTGAATACTTAAAAAGTCTAGATAAAGCTGATTGATACTTGGTGGCATATTTTCATAAAAACATGAACAGCATAGAGAAATAAAAAAGAAGAAGATATTTCCCAGTCGAAACAGGTAACAAGAAGAATAAAAAGAGATAACTAGAGAATCAGATACATCTAAAATCTAGTCATCCATCAATTAGTTCAGGCCTAAAAAAGAGATTTCATTCCTCCTGGTTGTATCATTCCTTATGGTGATACATTGAGGCTGAAATTGCTGGACAGAAAAATTCCTTGAACAGTCTGCTAAGGTTATGGCACATTAAGTTTGTTCCATAACTACAGATTTTGAGAAGAGAATAAGAAATTAAGGCTGTTATAACTTATCCTCCATTACAGGGGTGTTACTATGCCTCTTTTTCGGTGAAGTAGACTATTGGTAGCCTGTGCATCTAAATACAGTGTTTAATGCTGACATTTTAAATCACAAGAAAAATCATAAACATGTTGTTTTTCTGATATTTACTTGTAGATAGTATGTCAGATACAAATATTGCTATATTCACTCACTGAGAGTTCACTTTTAAAGTTGCTCTTGGCACTTCTTTTTTGTGAGGCCACTGTGAAGCATCGTGGTCTCAGAGATGCATAAATGGAGTAAATGGAGTGAGTAAATAGTTGTTAGAAATACATAAAGCACACATAAAGTGCTTCCTAGACCAGTGTTTTTCTGGCATGAGTTTACTGTGATTTCTACTTGACAGATATGGAGCCTGGCCATCGAGGGATAGAGAGTCTCCCTCAAACACACTGCCCACACATTTTTCTCTTCACACCGAGGAATTCAGTGCTCATTTTTCTCTCCTCTAGGGATGAACTTTGCTATCTCCAGCTCCTGGGAAAGTTCAGTTTCCCACAGCCACCAGCCCCCCCACTGGTACTCCCCACTTTGTTCCCAAGACGTGTTTGAGGAGGCTTTGATCAATGGCTGAGCAGCAATCTCTCAGATAGCCAGGGACCCTCTGAAAGGTTTTGGCTGTCAGAGCAGAGACATTAAATTAGGCAGCTGTCAATGAGGAGCCCATGCAGGTCCTGAAGCACTGGTAAAATGCTCTCAGGCAACCCAGAAGGCTTTTTAGTGTGATAGTTAAGGCTTTTAAAGGTGTGTGGTAGTTAATAAGCCAGCCAGAGAGCCAAAAGGTTGGAGTCTTTGGACTTCTAGTTTCATGCTGTGTTTACTGAATCATGCTGTCTTCTGAGTTATTGGCTCCTATTTCTTCCCTGACACTCACCGTATCTAAGACCTTTTAGGAATATTCCGCAATGGAATTCTTTGGTTTGAATAAATTCCATTACTTGAAAGCTAAAATGAGAATCATTCACATAACTGAAGTGCAACTGCACAAATGTCCAGCTGATCTAAAGAATAAGGGCTCTGTCAGATACTTTCACTCAAAAGTAAAGGCAGGTTGACCCAAGACTTGTAAGAAACTTCCCTGACACTGAAAGACTTGACTTTCAGCTTTGTCACTTGTTTTATTTGAAGATTTGCCAGTTTACATTTTTATTTTTAGTACAGATGTTGATCTAAAGACATTTGTAAAGAGAAATTTATTCTGTTGAAATAATGAAGGGTTATTTCATCTGTTTTGCTTATTTCTGACGAAATCTGTGTGTTGCTAATTTTGTTCACATTGATCAGAAATTTAAAGTAGAAAAAAAATCGCGATCCAAAATCATTTGGAGATTCCTGGGATCCAAGACAGATCCCTGAATCCAACAGAAATAAGATTTACCTATCAAGTCCATAGGACCCAAAAGTTTGTACTGCACCATCAAGAAGTTTCATCAGAAGGTATATTTATTCCCTCTTCCCTCATTTTGCAGGCTTAGGATCCCCCCCTGAAAACACGTGTCCACATGCTGCATCAGAATTGGAGGGGAAGAGAGAGACAACTTAGTATAAGATTTAATAAAGAATTGTAACATTTTGTACACAAATTCTTTTAAAGTCTTTAAAAGTAAGAAAAATGGAAAGCAAGGAAGTAAGGAAAGCAAGAAAGCCACAAAGATGGATTTTTGAATGCTGCTGTTCTCAACTGATAAATATTCTCATTGAACCATTTCATGTTAAGCTGTGTGTTACAAAGTACAGTGTTTATAGCAGTTAGAGTTAATATGCATCACACCCCATGAAGAAAAGAGGACTGACAGAGAAAGGAGAGTAAGAGGTGGCTCCTTACTAAATTTTTAAACTGCAACATCATCAGAGCTGCACTGCACCAAATGTTACTTCTCTAATGTTAGTGATTACCCAGAAACCAAAATCCAACCATTGCACATATTTCAAATACCAGGCTCTGTGGTGCCTAGTCCAGATGCTGCAAGAAACAGACTGCAGTGAGCTGTAGCCAAAGACAACATTTGGTGGCTCGTATTCTAGTACATAAACATTTATATTCCAAACTGATGCACATAAAAACTCGTGTAGTAGAAAACAGCTCTTCCAGCAGACGAGCATCTGGCTGGTAAAGCAGAAGGTCTGCACTGTGCTTCAAGTGTCAAATTGGCACTTGAGAGCCCCAGGAGAGCCCGCCAGAGCACAGGAGAGGGTACTGCCAGTTCTAGACAGGAGGGGCTCATAAACACACAGAACAATAAAATCCCACCAAAATCTAATGCTGACTTTTTTTTTTTTTTTTTTT
>VXBR01006631.1:41202-126195 GCA_013400215.1 Cisticola juncidis
TTTTTTTTTTTTTTTTTTTTTCCAAAGAAGAACTTTAGAGTCATTTGGTGTTCTGGACTACTATTACTATTGGGTACTTCAAATGACAGTCTTTTTGTCTTTTTGTATGTTTCTTAGTTAGAGATTTGACTACCTTTTCCAGAGATAATTCATGAGCAAGCAGCCACTATTATGAATACAGTCCTTGGTAAGATAGATGACATTTTTTCCCTAGTGAGCACGACATGAAGCATCTCTGTGCAAGCCATGAGATGAATAGAAGTAGGGACTGAGTTCATTATTAACTTTCAGAAGGAAGGTTTCAATCTCTGCCAGTAACTGTGAGACTAATTGAAACAAATATCTCTGCTGAACACATTAAGATCTGTAAATCTGTGACGACTGAGAACTGTACTCTCAGTCTGTCAAAGTGTACTTCCAAATTATTTTACTTGAAAATTTTTTGAAATGTTTCAAGTCTCTTTACTAACACTTGTAGGACATATAGGATGAATGTAAGAATTATTTATTTCTCAGTTTGTTAAAAGATTTTCACATAGCCTTGTTTGAAATATGGAAGGATTCCCTCTAAGTCCCTTGCAAATGAATGCCAAGGCTTTTGTAAAATAATAACAAAATTATTCCTTGGCAAGAGCTGGTTATTTCAAAGTTATTCTTCAGTCATCTAAAGTTAAGAAAACAACTGATCTGAGGCATAACTGGAAAACAAGAACTCAACTTTAGAAAGGGGAGATTTGAGCTATGTGCATTATACATGTCTACTGAAACCCTAGAGAGAAAAGGATTTACAGAAATCTGTCTATTAACAGCACACATCGTATCTAGCTTTTAGGTTTACTTGCTTGAGCTTCATTATGCTGTTTTCTATTTAGCTTATTAAGACAAACAAATCACAGGAGTTTTCTAATATGGAGAGATGTTAATTTTCAGTTTGAATTACTACTATCTGATTTTTCTTGTAAGATTGAAAACTTCCATTTACTTTTTTCCCCATTTTATTGGCATTTCTGTGCTCCAAGTTCAGCAGGTTTGCATGCATGAGGCACACTGGTCCACTGTCATCATTGTGTTTATCTGAAAAGGCAAGTCTTTGGTACCCCTTTGTATGTACATCCTCTGTATGTCCACAGCACTGGTGTTCTAACACTGCTTTGTGCAGAGGGGTCAGCACCTCTGCAAAGCTCTCAGCACCATGGGAATGTCGCATGGGCTGATGCACAGCACAGCATCCCCTGTTCAGGATTCAGAGTCACTGAGGGATATAGCTCAAATGGTTTTAGTACTGATTCATGTTAGCCAGGAAAACCAGGTAGGAACATTTAACTGATCTGTATTGTTCTTCTAGGCTCTCTTCTGCATCTGGGAACATCATGCTAAGACTGCATGCTGTGAAGCCCTACAGCTTGTACAGACAGTCATCAAATCTTGAGGAAAAGCAACTGCTCCAACTGCTGGTCAAAGGAAAAATCTTCCTTGCTGTCCTAGGGCTCCATATGGGAGGTTGAAAATCATATTTAATTGCTAAGCTATTTCACCTACAAGAACAAGCCTTGGAGGACTGATGTCAGGGGCAAAATACTCTTGCACTAGTGCCATTTCCACTCATGTTCAGTTTGGGGTTTTTCCTCTCTGTTCTGGCATGTATTAATCTTGAAACTGCACTCACTCATTGCAATACAAACATACAGGTTCAGGATAGAATTGAATGTGATGACAACAAACTGACGACATCCTGTTGTCTCTGTGAGATAGGTAACACAGCCAATTCAGAGAAAGCTGATCCAAGCTAAATTATTACTTCTTGTGGCGTGAAAGCCTCTGTTTCATAATATACAATGTTCCAGAGATATAAACTAAGAGGATTATGTTGTCATTGTCCCTTGTCATGCTTTAGAACGGATGGAAAAGGTTAAGTAAGAAAGCAAGGAAAATGGAATGGAGTTTCAAAATCTCTGTTTTGGATCATCACAGAGGTTTTTTAACTCTTTGCAATGCCCATTTTTTAATCTCTTCAATAGTAAAGTGTTTATGTCCCTTGTCAGTACAAGATTTCAGTTTGTACTAAATAATTTCTAACCAAGACATTATCTTAGCAAACCCTTTTGAAAGACAGAAGTGGAATACAGAACTGTACATCTCTATTAGCCATAGGTCAGAGGCTGTGCCAGCACCACAGCCATAAAGGTAAAAGCCATCCATGTGTAGGACACTGAGATATATTTCTCATACCTTCTTTCTTATCAAGTAGGTTCCAATTGCAGTGAAAAATCAAATGTATATAGTGTTCCTAGAATGTAATGCATACAAATATTTAAGAAAAGTTAAATCATTCTGAGAACTTTAACTTTGGTACTCAAAATCTCATTGAGGTGTTTCAACTTTTGCACAAGTTAATGTATATCCTGCAAAATGCAAATTATACCCACCTTTCATTTTCATCGTTAAACAAAAAATTGCAGGAGTAGAAAAAATTATTTATACAGTGAAAATTATTTGAATTTTGTGTACCAACTCAATTCTGCTCATCTAAATCTCAATTACTTTCACAAAATTTATAATTTTTCTTTTGTTTTTTTTTTAAACTCTAAATGGGAAAATGTTCAAACACAAAACTCAAATGCTTTGGACAATCAATAAATGAGCTTTATCACCTCTAAAACTAGCTTCCATTAAACTTTCTGTGAGACTCACAACTGCAACATACAGTGATACAATGCTTCCATCAAATCATAACTGAAATAGAAAAATCTCTGAATAAATTAGCATATTTCAACTTATTCACATAGATAGGTAGTGTAATGAGGGAACCATTATTTGAGCTGTAACACTGTCAGATTTGTTTTCTTACTATCATTCTTTGTCTCATTTGCAAAAGAGAGGAAAAGTGTCTTAGAAATGCCATTTTCCCAAGATATGTGAAAAGTGTGGAGCTGCCTTTTTAAAGCTCCACTATATGTCCACAGAGATTTTTATGCATTTATGACTTAATTTTACATTTTCTCTGACGTACAGCCAGGTGAGAAAAAGGTTCATGAAAAACTCTTCCGGTTTTCTGGAAAAGTCTAAGAATTTCCCAACACAGAGCTCTACAAAAATTTTTAGAAGAATAACCCACCAAAATGAAAACACTACTGACATTTCAATTTAGCAAGGAGCATCTTTTGTACAGCAAAAGCATTATCTTGGTATTTTTAAATGGACATTTTTAAAACTTGCAGAGATCTATCAATGGACAAAAGATAAAGAAAGACCACATGTTGAGTCCATGCTTGATAGTCTGTACAATTTCTTGTGAAGTGCCACTTGTGCTAGGACTGCCACAGAGCCATTGGTTTGAAAGGTTAATGACTGCAGCAATCACAATTTCAATTTACAAGAAATGGGATGACAGGAAGCCAAATACAAATTGGAAATGTCCCACTGGGATGGCAGCTGAGCAACAATTCATCAACAGCACTGGAATATCAAAGTCAGAGTGCTGGGGACAACCTTTTCAGTCTGAGAAGGGCTTAGGCCTTAAATTAAGCTCATTTTTCAAGGATAGTATAGAAGCTTAAAAATGGCTAAATTATCTAATATAGACATAAGTTCTCCCCTGATAATTTTCCATATAACAGTTGTTAAGTGATCTGAAGGTGCTTATCCCACCTCCTTACATTTTCTTTAATGTATATCCCCTTCCATTTTAAATGTTGGGTTTTAGTTCTACCAAAATAGCCATTGTCCCAAAGGCATTTCAATCATCTTTGAGCATTCCCTGCAATTATATTCTACCTCTTGCTTACTCAGAGCATCAGCTCTACTACAATGAGATCTGAGACTTTCTAAAGCTTTCAGGTATTTATGTATATAGAGGCTCTGGGAGACCCTGGGCTCCTCCTGTCTGGATTTTGCATGTAATTTATGTACAGTGGAAAATCAAATTGATGATAATAAATCAAACTTTGTAATCATCAACACTACAGAAATGCAGATTTATTTTATTGCTTTCTTATCTGAAGTCAGTGAGAAGTACATGTAAGCAATTTGAAGTCAGAAATCACAAATAACTGTGAAAAGTTCTGTTCATCACTATCTCAGAACAGTCATCCAAAAACTTGACAGGATTCAGGGAAATAAGCAGGCTGGAGTGAGATTCTATAGATAAAACCTTTTCAATTAGTACTAATGTGCTGAAGGATGCTGCTAATTTCGTCTAACAGGACCACAGCATCAGCAGAACTACAGTAACTTAAGTTCAAGCTTTGATTTATCTTGCCTTATATGGTTCAATTATTGAAGAGATGGTAAGACAGGCAAATACTGGGTGAAAAGCACAAAGCACAGAGGTAGGATGTGCACAAGAATTTGATGACATCATGTTAAATATGTGTGCCTGTGTGTTTCATTAAATCTTTTCAGTAGTTTCCCTCTTAGTGGAATGATTGTATCACAGACTCAGAGAATGGCTGGGATTGGAAGGGATCTCTGGAGGTTGGTTTCACGCTCCTGCAGATGCAGGCGCACCTGGAGAGGTCCCCAGGACCATGTCTAGAGAACTAACTTTTGGATATCTTGAAGCAGGAAGATGCCACAAACCCAGGGGCAACCTGTGTTGGTGGTCAGTTATCCCCACAGTGAAAAAGTGTGTTCTGATGCACAGAGGGAACATCCTGTGTTTCACTTGTTTCACGCCTCCTGCCTTTGGTCCTGGCACTGGGCACTACTGAAAAGAGCCTGGCTCCATCTTTACACGCTCCCTTCAGATATTTATATGTGCTGGTAAGATCCCTGCTGAGCTTCTCTTCTCCAGATGGATCAGTCTCAGCTCTCCCAGCCTCACCACAGGAGAGGTGCTCCAGGCATGTTTGTGACCCTTTGCTGGACTCTCTCTGGTATGTCCACACTTTTGCTTTACTGGAGAGCCCAGAGCAGGCCACAGCACTTCAAACATGAAGTGAAGCCTCACTAGTGCTGGGTGAAAGCTGGTGTGGCCTCCCAGGGCTCCCTGGACCTGCTGGAAACGCCTTACCTAAAGCAGAACTCCTTTCTGCACAGACAGACACATCTGCTGGCTCATGCCAGCAGAGCAAAGTCAGTGTCCAGCTGGGTGGCACCAGGAGATGTTGGTACACAAGGCAGATGTGTGAAGCTCACAGGGATGGGAATTCTGGCAGGATGCACTAAACTGGACCACAATGAGAGCAGGCAGGTGGCCTGTGGCAGGCAGAAGAGGATGTTGGAGCACTGTGAGGGGAGGTGCTGAAAGCACAGAGCATGAAAGACATTGCAATGCCACCATCGATCAGAACCCACCAAAGACACTCAAGACAGATTTGGTAAAAGTAGATATGGGAACTAACAGGAAACTAATAGGAAAGGTGAAATAATCAGCATAGACAAGCTGCTCAGAGAGCTGAGGTAGATTTGTCCTACCAGTTCTCCGAAGTGATTAGAGAACTGTGACCTAGCACCATATATTGCAGTAGAAACTGTTACTATGAAAAATAAACTCCAAGTTTGTTCAACAAAAAGTTTGAAATCATCCATTTCTAAAACCTAATGTATGGGCTAAAGAGAGTACTTTAAACTCATTTATCTTTTATAAGAGTCACTAGCCCTAGGCATGCTTTACAGCCTTTTAGATCATAATTGATAATTTTGCAATGCTATTATACACAAAACCACTGAAGTTAACGCCCATTAACTCTATCTAGTCAAATATATGTTGTACATGTCTTGAATTATCATGTACTGATAAGGAAATAATGAAGCATATGGATAAAGATGTACAACATTCCTTTGATGTAAATAGAACTTACATCTTGGAACAGAAAAGCATATGAAGGGCTGCAATTCATCTTTTCAGAAAATGCTAAAAAAGGTGTCAATTAAAAAACTTCCTTATAACCTCTTTCTCCACACTTCATTTTATGCAAAGAAATCTCAAGGTCCTTAGTTTCTAAAACTCTAAAAATAATTCTTCTTGGAGAAACAGACAGAAGGCTTATTTTATCCACTATACTTTGTACCTTTTTGCCTTAGATAATTAGGGACATTAGATCATGATTTGCAATGCCTGGAGAATATTGTCATTAGCAGGGGAATGTTCTCTGGAACCCTGAGGAAATGAAAAGCTTTTAAGAGCAATCACTGTTAATCACTAACATGCAACCTTATATATACTTTCTGGAACTGAGGATGATACAGACAGGACCCTTTAAATGACCCTGTCTTCCCTGCATTGTAAGCTTTTGATAAAAAATATATGTTTAAAACACCCCTTTGCATGTCTTGCTTCCTTTAAAGAATGCAGGAGAGCTAAGAACTCTGCAAGATTTACACTTCTTGTACAAGCTATTGAAGATATCCTCTCTGATTCCATAATGGAGCTTAACTCTGTTTTTATTAACTCATCTGAGTAGTACATGCCATGGGCAAGAGGTTGTCCCTTTTCACCCAAGAAGGGTGAAAGAAAAACTAAACTACAAGGTAATAAATGCAATTAAATTCATCTTTAGCTTCAGTGTGTCGGGAGACATAGCATCTGCACAGTTGCAATAATTGCTAATATAAGCTAAAATTATAGATTAACACTAAAATTGATAAATAATATTTTCTATTATTAATTTTAATATAAGAATTCTTTAATATTTTCTATCCAACATTAATTGCATGCAATATTCTGCATATTTTTAATCAGATTAAAGTAAAATAAATAGAGAAAAAGTCTATTTTAAAAGAAAGCAAAGTTCAGTACTACTTACTAATATCTTTTTTGAGTCTTATTTTACTGCTGCTCTAGCCATGCATGTCTCACAAGTCAAAGCCAAGCCCAGCACTGTAGGGCAGCTGTACACACTGGAAAATGAGTACTGGGGTCTTCAGTTGGGATCCCTGACAAATAAAACATTGGACCCTCCACTACATCACACATTATCAGAAAGAACAAAAACCAAAAAAATCAAACAAACAAAAAAACCACCAACCAAACAAACCACAATTACTCCAAGTAAAGGGATCTAAGAAATTTACATAATTGTAGAACTAGTGAGAACTGATGAAGTTATCTACAGTTGTTCACCAAATAAAGTCATCAAGTGTAGTTGAAGTCAATTATTTCTTGTGACAGCTGCTGTGAATACAAAAACCAAAATCTTTCTTCTTACCAACCAAATTCTTCAGGACTCTTCCATTACTGCATCCTTAGACAGACAACCTCAACACAACTTTTGTCTTTGAACAAAAGTTCCTATTCTACTAAGTTATAATTTATCTCTCCTTGATGCTTTCTATTTTGTCTGCATCTTTTGTTCATGAAGTTTAATGAGTTTACACCAATTGTTTCTGAGTGATTGTTCCCTCATCTGATCAGACATGCAGTATTTAGCTACTCAATCCCATGAGCTGCACTGAGTCATGGCTGAGATTGCAGTGGCATATTCCATAAAGAGATTGCAAATTGAAAAAGTAAGTGCTTACATTCTTGAAACCTCTATATAAGATCTGAAGTTCCTTCTTTGTGAATTTACTCTGTGCTTCCAGCAGTTCAAGAGCTTCAGGTCTATGTCGTACTGTGGCCATTTCCATTTCATCTTCTACAGTGTCTGCAGAATACAAGAGACAGAGAAGGGAAGCTTCAACAAGAAATACAGGAGGTAGAAAGGCTTAACCCCTTTGAAAAGACAGAGAAGGAAAGGGGAATGAAGGAGGGAGGGAAGGAGGGAGGAAAAGGAAGGGAAAGGGAGGAAGGGAGAGAGGGAGGAAGGGAGAGAGGGAGGAAGGGAGGAAGGAAGGAAGGACGGAAGGAAGGAAGGAGAAGGAAGGAAGGAAGGAAGGAAGGAAGGAAGGAAGGAAGGAAATTCTCTTAAAGACTTGCAGCTTTAATGACAAACAATGAGTCCATTTTGAACTCACAGGAAAAGGGTGTCTATCTTGTGCTTCTGTAGCTGCAAAGAGTGAACAGCAGTGATGATCCAATAGCCTGCATATTATCTCATGAGTGGTAATAGCAATAAACTGGAAAGCCAACATCCTGCAAGAGCGTGCATGATACACTCATTATGACTTTTTTGTTTATACCAGAAAATGGAACATGTATATTTATACTTTGACCAAATGAAACAATTTTATAAAACTGTAGCACCTCCAGAAAAATGAAATTTTTCCTTCAGTTAGATAATGGATGTGAATTCACTGTATCAGGCTGGAATTTTTCTTGTGAAGTTGCCCCTTGGAAAGCATGTGAAATTGTTGTTGCACATTCAGCAGCAGATCTTACTTTGACTATCGTATAATTGACCCTTTAGGAGAAATATCATTGAGGGTGAGCAGCCTGCGTGGGGAACACGATGCTTTTTGTGACCTCTTCTTTAAGTAAGTAAGAATGTGGATATGCACATTCAAGGTTTACAGTTGAGCATAGCCCCAAAACAATGAGAAATAGCAATGCATATTTTGCTAGGTAGAGTTTTAAATGTGAAAGTTCAATAAAACAGCTAAAGGAACTTACAGTAAGGTGCCAGTCATTTATGATCAAAAATATGAATGTATGTGTCCATTTCTAAGTACTGCCAGCATTAATGTAACTTATGTAGTACTCCAAACTGATTTAATGAAATAACTGCCTTATTTTGATTTAAGAGTTATATAAACTATAGAAATATAATAATACAACATGCCTAATTGTCACTTCTACAATGCTGATGATACATAATTTATTTCATTAGAATCTGGGACTCTTTATTCTTAGAATAAGGTTTTATTTGGTTCAATATTCATAAGCATACATAAGTATTAGAATACTTGATTAAAGTAGTATTATGACTACAGTTTCTTATATTTTTGTTCTGCTACAATGCAGTAATAATAGCTTTCAGCTGCCTGGGAGAAATTTGGCAAGAAGATACAGATCTTCTAAACAAAAAATAAACAATCTTTAAAGATATGTTTAATAATATATAAATCTTTTGGAAAAAATCTTCACAAAATTTAGGGCACTGTCCTTTCTCCTGTGAAAAATATGTTGCTGTTGGCACTCATCTTAGGAAGATGATATCAGTGTCATCCAGATGATTTTTTTTGTTGTTAACTGCAAGTCAACAGTTACTAGCACTAAATTGGCAAAAAAACCAACCTGAGGATAAATATTGTTGAAAGCTTAGTTGTACTTTATATTCAAATGGTTATGTGGGATTTAAACGGGCTTTGGTTTTAGACAGAAAAAGACTCAACTTGAAATGAGTTCTCTAAGCACCCATTTGTAAAACATCTGGCTACCTAGAGAGACATCTACAATCTTTTCTGGAAGCTAAATGAATATGCAGAATAAATATGAGGCTAAAGGCCAGACAACGTGCTGAGTGCAATATTCAGTACATCCCTAGTAGTAAATTTTTTTTTGTGTATAAATGATTCAGTCAGAATGTAGAAGACTGCAGTAGGCTGATAATACTAATGAAAAATTTCAGTGTATCATTCTTCACACTCAACTTCTCTAGTGTCTTACAGATAGAAATAATAAAAATCTAAGATCATAAACTTCCTTAAAATGTACCAACTGTGATGACTAAAATGCTATAGCATTCATGAGTCATTTGCAGATTTTTAATTTTTTTCTTCACACTTATGCTACCAGGCTGGAAAAAAAATTCTATACTTTAAAATATGTGGGGAAAATTGTGAAAATTTATTTTTACTATTTCTATTTTTATCTGTTTCTAAATAATAATTATTTCAATGGCATCGGTTATTTCAGTTTTTTGGTTTCTTCAGGCTAGATAAGTTAGGAGTAGTTTTTTTTCATAGAAATAAAATTTCATGTCAACTGAAAATCAGAAACGAGTTCACAATCTCTCATTAATGTATTAAGCAAAATATTCTTATTGATTTCATTAATTAGTAGATTTCTTACAGCTAAATAGTAGAGACATATTTTAATGTAAATGGCATAGGAGATATGCTTTGAAACTTTCATTATTTATTAAAGAACAAAATGGTAAAAACGTAAAAAATAAATGTACTCTTCAAATAATTCATATCTGTAAAAATTGTGCACGTGCATTTCCCTGCATAAACTCCACACTACAGCCTCTCTAACTATTTAATAACTATTTAGCATGTTTTTCATTTTCAAAACCATTGAGTGTGGTCCTACCCTGGTGTACTAGCACACTCACATGTCTGGAGAATGATGGTTTTAAGTTTAGACTCACTAAACTAGTGATGCACACAGATAAATGTTCTTCTATATGCTTTTTTCAATAAGAATGCTGAAATATGTTCAATAAAAATGCTGAAACAAGATTTTATGTTTTTAAATAACTGTTGTAAGCACATATTGATAGAAGCACAGGAGTGCAAATTCAGGCTACATATATTTCAATAAATTACTTGTTTAAAAAATATTTCTCTGATAGTTTCTAAGGAATTCACATAATATGATTGATATTGTAAGTGGTGCTGTTTTCATTCATGGGATGCTCTAAAGTTGCTTCTTTCATGCTAGCAGAAATGAAATAGCACATGATGTCAAGACAGAATAATAACAACGTATATCTGCAATGAGAGTCTTATTCACCATTTTCACTTGACATAATATGTTCATTTCATTATTGAGGAGGCTATATAGAAAATTACTGAATGCACCGTTTTCACCTCTTGGTTCTCAAATATAAAATATTTAATACTCATTTTAGTTCAGCTTCTGGTTTATAGAATATTTTCAGTACGGAAAATATAAGTTTGACATGGTTGAGGTTTCTGAGACTGATTCTAGATATATTTGGTTACCTGTGCAGATGAAGAGCTTACACAGAAATTATGCAAGGAATAGGATGTGTCACTATCCTAGCAATTTCAAACACACAGATTAAACTTTCTATCAATTCTGTTCTATTTCCTCATCTATTCCATGCCCCATTCCTGGGAGTGGGTTGAATGGGACTTTGGGCAACCTGGATACCTGTGATTCTCTGATTCCTTTTCTTGACTAGGGCTGTATTGCTCAGGTCATGCAGCTGAAAGTAACTTATCCAGAAAGAGGTACTAACAAGTGCCACAACAGTAACTACTTCATTACAGCTACTTTATTTTCAATTAAAATATATCAGCTGAAGACACCATGAAAAAAATAAATCAGTGTATGTCCAGAAACTTAGCCCTTTTCATCTCAAATACTTAAAAAGAAAGCAAGTCCCAGAGTTTTCTTTACAGAAGAGCATATGAAAGACAGTGAAGGGAGATAGCAAAAAGAAATCCTAGATCTATACCTGTGAAATCTTGACATTAAGTAGGAGACTGTATTTCTAGCCAAGTTGCCTTTGGTTGTCCTGGATTCACTAGACATGGGGCTAGATTCACTAGACATGGATCTTGCAGGCTTTTCTTACCTGAGAATGATTTTGTGCTTTACCAAAAGAGTATAAAGGAAACACATGGATCATTGAGTTTCTGGGTTCAGGTGCTCATATAAGTGCCTAGAATTAAGTCAACTTAATCTAGACTGAATTGGGTCCAGAGAGATATCTTTAAATCTGCTATAGGAGCCAGTTAATACAGGAACACATTATACTGTTACTTCTATAATTAGGAATATATATGGGAATATAGATGTATCTATGCATTGATCTCTCTCACTCCCTCTGCCACTCTATATTTATCTGTTGCCTGCCCTGGAGAGATTTTATTTCCTTATAGCAGATGAAGTCATTCAATATACTTTCTTTTCAATCTCATTATTATTTTTCTCTCAGACACCGACTTTAAGTGCTGTTCCCTATATAATTTGAAGCTCTATATTCAAAACCTGCAGGGCCAGTCCTTTCCTCCCAGACCAGTCACGACGGTACCCCCTGTGTTTTAGATAACAAGCACACACAGACATGTGCAAAAAAATGCAAAAAAGTTACCACTTTTCAAATACATGGAGAGCAGGTATTAAATTTATCCAGGGAATCACTTCTCAACTAACTGGCAGATGGTAAGTGCCAACCCAGCAGCTCCTGGTGGCAGACCCTGGCCCTGGTGTCTTGCCACCCTACTCTGCACAGACAAATCTGTTCATCACTAGATTTTAAACCTTGGTAAACCATCCGATTACTTCAGCAGATATCTTGCCTCTCAAATGAGCAGTTAATGAAAGTATAACTTTTGATGCATGCAAACCTAAAAAAAAAATCAAATTAAAAAAATGAAAAATAAAACTTGCTTTGAGTAACAGGAGATGTCGTTTTGGCAGCCGAGCAGGGCAAGAGCTTCATAAGTCGCTCTTTAATGCTGCGTTTGGTACTGTTCTGAGCGTAGAGGAAACCTAAAAAATATATTATCAGGACTGTTAACACAGGCTTGAGAACAATTTCTGTACATGCTGCAGAGTTCATCATTAGAGCAGAATCCTGATGGGAAAAGGCCAAACGGATTGCAGCCATCATGAATCGCAAAGGGCAACCAGAATTTTTGAACAGGACAACAAAATTGTTTTGTCTTTATATCTTTCCAGCATCTTTCCAATAAAGAGGATTTGTTTGTCTGTCTGCATCTCTTGTAAAATTCTTCTAATCCATCTTAAATCATCTAAGAGAGAAGTATCAGATTATTTATTTAAAACAACAGAAGGTAAAAGAAGGTTCGTTAAAATTTTAATGTTAAAATATTTTAAAGACTTTCAAGTCTATTTCATTCTGTATTTTAAGATGGAAAACAGAACCAAACCAAAATGAAATCTCAAAGCTATCTTTTGTTGTCCTTTCTGGCAGACTTCTAGTTCCATGGCTGAGCTTCCCATATAATGAATTCGGCAACTGAGATAACCAATCTGGTACTTTTGCCTTTTCTGAGTATCAAAATATCAACCATAATGTGAAGTCAGTTTCCCTTTATTATTTGGCACTCTACCTATATAAAATATAAATATTATTTATACTCTTATTTTAAAATCTAATTTGATTGAATAGCTAATGTTCATGTGCTGTAAAGCAGGTGAACAGCATCACCCTTATTTACTGTGATGGAAATTGTTGGAGAGAGGTCTATCTTCCAGTGAGGTCTAACCAACCACGTAATACAAAATGGATGATAAGAGCAGGCAGTGCCTGGATGGATATTTGCTGCACATGGCAGACTTAACACCTGTGAAACTGCTTAGTACCTGATTTATGTTCCTGAGAGAGGCAGACCTTGGCTGGGGCATTACGCAGCTCCTGCGCTTTTCATCTCAACTGCTGCATGGAACACAAACGGCTCTACAATGGCTCTTGCCACAACAGCAAGAGTGCAAAACAGATGGGGCAAGAGGTGAAAAACACAACTGACAGGTCCTGTGCTAAGGGCACAGGCACCAGGATAATCTTGGGTTATCCCCTCTGCAGCAATTGCACTCAATCCTTGTGTTAGAGACATGACGTAGAACTGTTCCCAAGCCATGGTGAGTATGTATTTGTGTTTGGGAACAGCAAGCAAGAAGCTTAAGGATATTAAATTCTGTAAATAAAGGGAAAAATATCAGTGTGTATATGAGTAAAACATCAAAGGAAATGAAAAAGAAATGAGGAAAACCAGAGCTGACTTATCCACAGCCTGAAAAATCAACAAACATTCAGCAGACAAATTCTGCCTCTGAGAGAGCAGCAGCTCTGGTGAATACACAAAAAAATCCAGTTTCAGCACAAGGTCAGATGGACCTAAATTACTATCTCAGGAAACGTCTAAACCTTTTACACAAATAATAACAATGAATAAATACACTTTTAGCATGTAGCACCTAACAGCCAGATCAGCTCAGAAACATAGATAATAGATAAATGCATAAAATAAAATGCAACCTGGTATCTGATGGGATCTCAAACTTCCCATGTTTAGTGTGAGCACCAACCTGAGCCTTTAAATGGGTAGCTTGCTGTCTCAGCTGGCAATGTCTGCAGTATCACACTGTGTCTCTACTGTGCCTATCTGAGCATGAAAGATTTTTTTTTTATCTGTAAGATTTTTTTCTTTATTAGGAATTCTTCTGACATAGACATGATGCAGAAATATTTACAGCTATCTTATTTGTTTGAGTAAAGATTTGCAAAAGTTTTCTACATAAGTACTACTTATATAATAGGTCCACACCTATGTAATTACTGATGATGTATACAATGCTTTAAAATACCTAAAGGGATGTATTAATTCTAAATGGTTTGAAGCTAAAAGCCATGAGTAAATAGACAATTTTTCTACTTTCAGGCTCACACAAAAGCTCATGGAATTCAATGCAGACCATATGGGCTTTGCAGTAATATAATTAAGGTCAGAACCAAAATAATAGATAGTAATATCAGAGGAATAACCTAGGAGAGCAGTATAGTCTGTACTCACTTCTGGCAGCTAATTTAAAATTCTGACACTGCGGTCAGGGCAGAGGTGAGGGGATTGGTTTATCTTCTTACAGTATGAGAAAGCAGTGTGGAAGATTTTCATTCCCAGTGGCTGCAGTTAGTTTCTTCTGAAGCAATTGTGTTATGATCTCCTGATCAGTACTCCAACTTTCAGTGTGATTTTTCATGAGCTAAAAAAACCCACAAAATACTTAATGCAGAGAAAACATGCTGCACACCGGTCCTATGCTGTGTCAAAACACTAAAGGTGATAATGAAGATGAAATATTGTAATAATTTCAGTGAATTCTGTACCTATTTGCCCAGTTTGAAACAGGTTAAGGACAAACTGTAACCTCTAATGTGACCATTAAGAAGCTAATTAATGTAATAGATTAAAATTATTTACGCAGTAGGAAACTCTTATATGCTAGTTTTTAAAGCGGCCGGTCTGGAAAAGAACACACACTGATAATGATGGACTGATGCTGTTTCCATCAAACTTCTAGAATAGAATAACAGTAACTCTCTTAGCCTGAAAACAGATCATCAGGAGAAGCTAAATTTTCTAGACTCTTTTAAGTTGGATTATTTTTTTCACAATAGTATGTTGACTAGAAATGTCATAGCTCCTATCCCTAACCCAGTAAGGCACAAACTCCTTTAGGCTAGATGTGACTCTTCTTCAAATTAAGGTTAGTTCACTGGTGCTGCTTGCTCTTGGTTTTAATCATCAGTTTCCCTGCAATGAAAATTAAACTGTGAGACACATTTTTCCCCAGAATTCACTGTGGGAGTGCCCTAGAACTCATCTCTGCATGACACCACGTGGGACTGTGGGCAGTGGTCCCCAGAGGCGCCTGCATTTCACAAACTGTTCTGTAACTGGAGCACAGCTCACATCTTCTCTTCTCTTGGTACCCCTGTTCTGCTGCCTGTGCACAGACACGGGGCACAGGACATCCTGTGGGAGTGCCTGCTGTTTAGCATGATCTATATCTGGAATTGCAACTGTTAAATTCACCAATGGTCTAAGCCTCCTGCATAGAGATACTTGAACTAGAGGACTGCAACTTATTAATCAAGGTTTAATATCAAGAGCACAACATGTACATACAGCCAGTGAAATCTGCTACAATTTAAAAATTATACTTGACCAAAAGTATCACAGTTTTGACACTGCTGGTTATAAAAAAAATACAAAAATATGTAATTTTTTATAAGCTAAAAGTTATGAGTTATTAATAAATGACTGTATACTTCTAATCATATAAACCTACACCTAGACTATCTTAACTTGATATATTTACTTTTTTCAGACATATGATCCCAGCTTTAGAAAGACAGCACATATTACATATTGCCCTGTTGTTTCAGAGACAGGTCAGACTACACAAGGAAAGACCATCTAGAAAGGAGTTTTTAGAGGCAAAATATCTCCCTTTCTAAGTGTGATTGGTGTCTTTGAAAATTCTTTGTAGTCAGCATGAAAGCAAGGGCAGATTAGACCGGAGTAGCAGATAAATCAGAATGTCTATCTGAAACATCCACTAAGTGCACAAAACAGACCTCATTGTTGCTGCCCTTCCCCAAAGTCATGCTCACCTTTCCTGCTTTCATCAAATGCTCTCTGTTCAAAGAAGTATCCACCTGCCTCATTGCCGCCTTTTTATAATGGGATTTTGGTGATAAATATACACAGAAGGCAAAGTAATCTGAATCCCTAGAAGTTTTTGGGGCTGGTAATCATCCTATTTAGGAGGATGTTTCTAGTTCAAAAACTAGAAACAATTCTTCCAAAAATTTCCTCCTTCACTGTTAGTGAAGTACAAAAGCCACGTGTAAATTACCTCTTTTTATTCCCCAGTCTTTTTTCTCTTCATGCCTTTTTATTTGTGTTAATTTTTTTCCTTCTCAAAGCCTCCCTCCTATATTTGGCAATTTCAGCATTTTAGCTCCCACTGTTTAAGTCTAATTCTGCTTTTTAGTCAGCAGCATTTACATACAATTCACTGGCCACCTCCAATGCCTGACCAGCTAAGCTTCCAGTAGTCCTGGAATTTGGATTTGGTTCACCTACAGAATTTTATATCTTCCCATAAAAACCAGGAAAATTTTCTTTGTTATATTAGTTGTGGATATGATATTTTTGGAAGAGATTTAGCCTAAGACCTGAAATCTAGGCTGGACAGATCATTTTTCTAAATTTTGAGACAAAAGTGACAAAGATCTGAAAACTCAAAGGGAAATGCATTAAGTGGTTTCTTTACATGATGATTTACACTCAATTTCAGCTGTATGATGGAATTTCTCCCAGGGCCTTAGGGGCTGACAGCCCCACTAAACTCTTAATGGTTCATCACAGATGGAGAGGCAGGGGAGGTAAAATGAAGTGCAGATTTCATATCACAGTTCAGGAACTTGTGGAAGAGACAAATCAGGGTACATGTGCCTTCTGTGTAGTAAGCTTGGGAATAGAATGAAATTATGTACAACATAAATATTTATGAGTGTCAGCCTCAGTTCTTTGGAAGCACCTGCTGAGGAACTGTGTGAGTTGTCAGTGGGCTACTTGGCAGATCAGCAGCATTTTTTGTCAAGCCAGAAAAACATTCCTGACAATCTCATTTGTCTGTACACATGCAATTTATTGATTCTTCCTCTACTGACCCTAGCTTCCTGTTCTTCACTGCAATATATATTTATTAACTTAATTGGCTACTAGAACACTATAGGCCACATCAGATCAGCCATGAAGGTACTGAGTTAAAAAAAAATGGATGGCAGCATTTTAGGGAATACCTTGGAGCTCCAGTTTAAAAGCCAGATTTCTCTCCTTCACTTTAAATTCCCTTGTACATACTGTTATAAATCAGTCTCCCAATGGCAGGTGCAGATTAGGAACTGATAGTTACACTTCCCTACCAATAAATTAGAGATCAGAGCCAATTGAGAAGTCTGGAGGCAAAGAGTCAGTGCTCTTGTCAAAACCAGTAACTACAGTTTGGCATTTGTGGAATTGTCAAAGGAAAAAGAATGAAAGAAGAGAGGATTAAGTAGCATCACTGGAGAGAAGAAATAGAGTAGATAAGCATCAAAGTATAACAGTGATAAAGCAGAGACATGGCCATACTTTTCTCCTGACAGTCTTCATTAAATGTCTCAACTCCAGCCTTATCATTCAGATCATGCCTTTCCATGACATACATGCCGATGTTCAATCTGAAAAACTGCTTATGTGTGAACATACAAATTTCTATACAAGTTTCTATACAAATGTTCAATGTAAACATTATCTAAAAGTGTTGTAATCATCTCCAGGTGCATAAACACTGAAAATTGCAGAGTTCCTTCAGTGCAATACTTGAAAGTGTACTAGAATGTCAAGATGACTTAATTCATTTAATGTCACTTAATGCATTTGCACACACACTCTCTACGTGTGTGTAAAACTAAGCTGGTCCCTTATGAGAGGAAACACACTTACACCAGATCACTGGATTTCTTTAGAAAAATCTCACTTGAAGTGGACCATGTGAGCATATGAAAAATTGCACAATGAATCTGATTTATTGCTATGCTGAACTCTACAATTTCCTTCCTCTTCCCCTCCCTACTTTTGTTGTTTATTACATGTTTTTAACTATCTGTAATGAATCTGAAAGAACAACTTACATCAGCAGAAAGTTACTTATCTTGTGGGGATCTTGAAAGAAATCAGATTAGGAAGAGGTTTTTAAGATAGATGAGAGATAGTTATCTCTGGCTATGTCTCTTCACAAGCAATTTAGTGCCACAGAAATAGCAAGTGATGCTGAGAAAGTGATTGCTGGAGATCTTGTGATGGCTTATGGATCCAGACTGAGGAAGGTGAAACTTCAGTAACAGTGAAATGGGCCCTAACACTGGGCAGGCACTTCTGGACACCTCTGTGGTGATGTCCCTGGTCAGTGAAGAGCCTGGCTGGCACCAGAGATGTCACAGTGGGGGCAGTGAAAGGTTCTCCAAGCATTCAGCAGGTCACAAACAGCAGCACAGACCCATAAAGAAAAGCTGTTAGAGAGACTGAATTTCTACCAATTCCTAGATTGAGTTTATCTGGTTTATTGGAGATCCATTGAGTTTTGCAGTGGAGGAAAAGTAATTGATGCTTCGATTGAAATGAAGGATCAGTTCCAACCTGGAGGCTAAAAATCAGTGGCACACAGTACCTGTGCTGTGAAATATGAAAGCAAAAAGGGAAAAACACTGTTGTAAGAAGATTAGAGAAATAAACTGAAAACAAACCAAAAAAAAAAAAATTAGTCTACCAAGAGTGGCAGAAATCAAATGGATGATTTGAGATGAGCTGTAATGAAAGATTTTAGTAGAGAAAGGAGAGAAAGAAAAAAGCAAAAACGTTTAAGAGGAATTACTAAGGTGAATTAAAAAATAAAGAAAATTGAATGAAAAAGAAGGAGACCTTTCAAATATTCATTACTTTTAAATTTAGCTTCTTACCTAAACTGTGTCTCTGCCATGTGTGGACCTGTACAGTGCTGGACTCAGACACATTTGCCAAAGGGACAGGAGCTCAGACCAGGGGTGCTGGTATCCCTGGTCTGTGGTGTCCCTCTGGCTGGAGTCAGTGGGGTCTCTGTGCCACTCACTGGAGTGGGTGGGAGTCCCAGCCACTGTGCTGGGTGCACGTCCTGAAAAAACACCTGCAGCAGGCTCCAGTGTGAGCAAGAGGCTCAGTGCCAGGGCTGCAGGGGAGCCCAGGGCACAGCCCCTTTGTCTGGTACCACCCACAGGAGGCAGAAGGGTCTGTGTCTCCTCCACATCGTGTGTGTGAGTGTGTCATAACATCCCCTAACAAGCACACCAGCGTTTTGTGGAGAGAAGTCTTTTTATACTCATTAGGAGAGTTTAAGGCCAGAGAGAGATACTTTTAATGAATAATTTGAGGAGTATACCTTCATAGTGTTCACACTATTATCTAATTAAGCTGAGTGGAAATAATTAACCTGCAGTGCTCCACAGTCATTGTAATGTGCTCTTAAAATGTTTTATAGGATTTTTGAAAGAACTGCCACAAAATGGTGAAATTAAACCAGTGCATGCTTTTCAGTTCTGCTGACTAGTCAGTGAGTCAGCTATGACCTAGGTCAGTCAGGAAGAGGTAATTTGCAAAGCCAACAGCAAATTTTCCACAGAATTCTGGAGGATTTGTCTGGAGTTTAAATTTTATATTCCATATTTAAATGGCTAACATTTGTCTGCAAATTTTTGTGGTTTGGGTAAAGTTCGCTTTTACTGGGGCTGATGGTGAAATCACACCATCTTTGCACAGAAGGCACCACACCATTCTGGCATACTAAGAGTTTTTAGTTGCTAAGCTGCCAATCTATCAGTAAAATGCTCCACTTTCCACTGATAATTTGTGTCCTGCTTTCAAAAAATTACCTTTTTAACTAAGACAGAAGAGGGGCAGGAAAAAGTAATGATGATGTTCCTTTTCGCTTTTGCAAAAAATTTAAAGAAACCAAAAATTGTACCATTCATTAAATGCTTCATTAAAAATACTATAAAGAAGAAATAGAAGAAATTGCTATCACTCCTTCCTCTTCATTAACTAGCCTTGAAAACCTGTGCATGCAATTGTTTGTTCTTAGAGAGGAGCATCTTTAAAAAGCTGTACAAAACCTGAAAGTTTAAACTCTTGTTTATGTAATGATGTTTCTTTTATCTTTCAGTGTTAGTCCTTCTTTATGTGCTTTGCAATGGTTGGCAAAGCATTTAGGATGGAGGGTTTCAGCTGAAACCTTTTTCCTAATGTTTTTTGAAAAGGTTTCAAAGGTTCTTTTTGAGCCAGATTTCACATCTCCTTGTTCAAGGATCTAACTTGATTAGGATTTTTGGCTGGTGAAATCCAAAGGCTTTTTCTCCAGTTGCCCTCATAATGCTCTGTGAATTAACCATGTGTAACAGTATGTTTACATTTACAATTCCTTTGTGCAGAGCTGAGTTACTATAAATTATTTGATGTAGTCAGATGCAGTACACCCTACTAACAAAAAGGTAAGACCAGTGTCTTATTTCAAAATTGTTCTGTTTCCTTAAGAATGATGCAGCTCCTTTGGTAGTTTTCACAACTGTGTGTACAGTTCCATCTTGAAAAGCAATTCTAGGCACACAGCAGATGACAGTCTAAGCTGGTTAGAGCATGGTGCTAATGGTGCTAAGAACACCAAGGTTGTGGGTTCTTTGAATCCATAATAACAAAACACCTGGCATGTGAGCATGATAGATTTTAGTAAGATAGATTTGCAATCAGACTGGCTAGAAGTGACAAATATATTCGTGTCAATCCCATCCCATAAGGACCATTGTGTAATTTGCTACAAAATGTAGAACTTCTACTCAAACTTCTCATCCATCTTGACGACACTGGCATTCAGAGACTGTAATTAAACTCATATAAGCTGAGGAATTGATGATCTGGATAGTAGTGATCATAATTCAACTCAGATAAGCTGAAGAATTGATGGTCTGGATAGCAGTGATCATGTATTGAAATTCTTTCACTAGAGTTGTAAAAGTATTAATTAAAGAAGTCTCTTTGAAGCAAACTCTTAAGTGGTAAACTTAACTGACAACAATTCCAAGTGCAGTTTAAAATTTCATAAGAATCAGGAGTCATGTATTTGCTAATATATTACACACTACAATGCATTTGCACCACTTTGAAATAATGTTTAAATAAGTTAAAAAAACACCCATAATTTTGTCCTTTTTGGAAAAATATGTCAATGGCAGACTCAATTGAATCCCTGGCTGAGGGACCCTAACTAGTCCTTTCTTTACACTGACAGCATTTGACTTCTTAACAACAGCCCTTTCCTTTGCAAAACTGGTTTTATTTTCTAATGCAGCTGAGAGCATATCTCTGAAACTAATTCTTTGTAAATGTCTGGAGCAGTGATATATTTGGGTGAGACTGAGAACAACTGCTTAAACTGGGCAAGTGTGAGCCCACCTTGCTGTCTCGTTCACATAACACTGAGGTGATTTTGTCTTCCACATCACAGAGCTGGAGAGAAGGTGCTGTGTTATTGAAAGAAGACAAAAAATGTTTTCCAGCTAATCTTTGCAAAAGAAAGAAGTTGAGGTATTCCAAGATACTTTCTGAGATTAGAAATGGCATTTATTATTCTCTTTATTCAAAAATGTCTTGAAAGGCATCTATTCTATTTCTACAGCTGAAGGATACCATGTATAGCAAAACCATGAAATGATTAACTAGCAACAGCCTGATGAATGTAAGATGATACTACATTGTCAAAACAATGAGATTTATCTACCATGTGAAATAAATATACAACAAAATAGCCAGAAATCTATTTTTGTTAGTTTTTCTGTCAATTACAATGTTTTCAAGGCTGGTTAATTCACAGAGCATTATGAGGGCAATTAGAGAAAAGGCCTTTGGATTTCACCAGCCAAAAATCCTAATAAAATTAGTTCCTTGAACAAGGAGATGTGAAATCTGGCTCAAAAAGAACCTTTGAAACCTTTTCAAAAAACATTAGGAAAAAGGTTTCAGCTGAAACCCTCCATCCTAAATGCTTTGCCAACCATTGCAAAGCACATAAAGAAGGACTAACACTGAAAGATAAAAGAAACATCATTACATAAACAAGAGTTTAAACTTTCAGGTTTTGTACAGCTTCTTAAAGATGCTCCTCTCTAAGAATCAGCAATTGCATGCACAGGCACATACACAAACACTGACTGCAGTATGCTAATGCTGACAGCAAATCTTTCCTGCAGCAATTCAGGACACAAGATAAAGGAAATAAAGTGCTGCAACAAGTGGGGTTTGATTACTTCCTCCTGACTTTGTAACTATTAAAACATGCAGTTTCCTGTGGTTTTTAAGTTGGTAGTGCTCACTTTCTTCTCTTTTGTGTGCAGCTTCAATTTCTCCATATAAAAGTCATAATTTAGTTCTCATTTGTTGTGTATTAATTACATTCCTAATTCTAATATCTCCTGCATTCTGTTCAAAATCTTCTACTAAGATAAAATTCCTGCCTTGACATAAACAGATCATTCTGACATGGAGCTGGTGCTTGCTACTCTGTAACATGCATAGACCTCTCTTCTAAACTTGTCTCTCCATACTGTTCCTCCAGCAGTAATACTCCCTTTTCACCTTGAGGGTACTCTCCACACTTTAAATATATATAATTCATCTAGACTAGTTACCTTAATATCAGGTTGACATCGTCATTTGTTCTCTTAGTGATCTCAGCTTTTCATCACCCAATTTTCTGAATTTCTAGCTAAGATTTTCAGACTTTCTATTCATATCTGGCCATGCACAAGGAAATGAAAACTGGACCACGTTCTTTTTCCCATCCCTTTGAATTCTTCTACTTGTGCACTGAGCTACAACTAGATCAAATTTTCAGAGAAAAGAACTGTGAAGGACATGAATAAGGGCATTTAAGGCATGCATTGCTTTGTATTTTACTTGTATTACATTTCTGCTTTTATCAATGACTCCTTATCTATCTACTCACCACTTAGGCCCTACCATGTGTGGGAGGAGAAGAACATTAATTTAAATTCACATGAGACTTACTGTAGTAAACCCAGGCTGACTGATTCTTAGGCAATAAACTCATACAGGATGATTATAAATTAAAATAATTTTCAAAAGCTTGAAATGATTACTAGAAAGAACAACATTAAAGACTTGTGGCAGCTACTGAATAGGAAGAAGTGCTTGATTTTAACTTCAGGCAAAGAACTTTTCAAGTGCTCTGTCATGAGCTGCATGAAGTAAATTGTTACACTGAGACTGGTAGAGCTTTCAACTGTGCAGGAGGAACACAGGTCTCATGGACTAATTCTTGTTCTTTGAGTCAGTTATTTCCAAGCTAGTTGTACTCTGATGATCCTTGTGGGGCCCTTCCAACTCAGGATATTTTATGACTCAGCTTGTTGAAGAGCACACTGTATCTGATTTTTCTCCTGCTTACTTGGTGTCAATCATAACGGAATATATCTGACTTTTCAACGTGACAGATCCTGGTATAAGTGACTTATGTGCTATACATAAAATCCCTATGTCTTTTTCATTCCCTGAATGCTTTTCTAATTGGTGTTCAAAATTTTCACCTAAACCATGTATGACAACAGGTATCAACTGGTGGTAAAAGGAGTGATCAAAGGAACATCAATTTGTGGCTCAATAAATGTGGGAGAAGGAGCAAGTAGGAAGAACACTGAGGGCTGCAGTGCTGCCAGACAGGAAACAAGGAGAGGCAAACCTCCAGTAGAGAAATGACCTCCAAAGGTCCTATCACGAATTAAAAAAATATTATTTGCAAAGTCCCTGTAGAGCAAGGGCTATTGATTTGGGAGTTCTGCCAGGGCAAATCTGTTCAGTTCAGAGACTCCCCAGAGATCCTGACAAACCACACTCTTGCCATACTAGAAAAAACTGCCCTACTGGATACTGGTTTTTAGCAGGCCTAAAAGCACACAAATCCACTGGCTGTATTTTTTTACTGAAGGCTCTGATATGTGTTTGTTTTATTTTTTAGCTGTCTTTTCCAAACCACTTCCATTCTTGACAGCAATTAAATGAAATATCTTGGACATTTTTATTATTATAGTTTGTCAATTGTCCTCAAGCTGCTTTTGTCTTCCAGTATCCCATCCACATATGGATATTGGCCATCTTGGGAATCTGGAAACTGCTTCCAGCAATAAATTGAAATTCCATTTTACTTTCTCAAGACTTATTCAAATCATTTCTTTCTCAGTGGAACACAAAAAAAGCATTGTTTTAAAGAAATAATTTTGGATTATTTCTTCAGGATTCCTACACTCTTACACTCTTATCACTTCAGACTAATTGCCACAGTGAATTTTCTAAAGTGTAAACTGTGGAGACTTCCCAGTAAGTCCCAGACAGTGTAAATAAAGCAAAAAAAAAAAAAAAAGGGGGAGAAACAACAACATTCATTGTGGATTCTTACATACACATGCACAAACCCTTGTAGCAAAGCAGTCTAATGTCAGTGGGACAGACAGGAGCCTTACTGTCTAAAATTATATCTGCAAAACTTAATGGTATTTGTTGCTTCATTTAAAATCAGGTGATCAGAGATATAACCATATTCATATATGGATAAATATATATAGTTATGTAAATTCTCAGAAAAAAATACTTATGTCATATTGAAAAAATCTGTAATGACTAAATATATTTTATTACTTTTTAAGTAATAAACTAATTAAGACATGACCAAGTAAATATTATAAGTAGATGTGTGAATGTGTAGCAATTTCCTAAAAATAACAAAATTAAAAGAATAATCTTACAGCCCCTGGCATACAATTTTCCAATTATATTTGAATAAAGCTCTCAATTGTTCTCCTATAAGGTAATTTCAGTAGAAGGAGCATTCCATTCCTCATTATGTCCCTCAGATTTTCATGCAGGAAAAAGTACATTACTTCTGAGAAAGTTCCTTGATGCCTAACAGCTAAGTGGTGAAAACCTATGAAAGAAAGATATGAGTAGCAGTAAGCTGTTCAATTTTCAGTCCTTTCTGCTTGTGCAACTTAATTTGAAGGACTACCTGAATATAGAAAATTGTTCATTGTAGGTTTCACTTTACACAAAGTATGGTGTGATTTTAACTCAACAGGAAAAATCCTGAATTTATGTTAAACAAGAATCCACATTCAAAAAGATTACCACACTATTAGAAGCCCTTTGCTTTGGTGTTCTGTACTACCAGTCATCAAACTATGGTTAGTTAGTGCAGAGCACAGAACACATAGATTTCTGTGTGATAATTGTGTAACCAGAAAAACACTTAAGAACTTAACAGTCCAAGTACAAATCAGTAAAAGAAAGTGTCTCAAGGCTTTCCACTTTGTGACCCAATGCAGAAACTGATAAGATATTGTTGATCTATTTAAATGAAGTAAAATAGACCAGAAGTGGATTTTAGAAATGAGCTAAAATAGGAAGCATTGACTTGGCAAACCAGAGTACAGGAAATGAGATATTTATAGAGTTGGTAGCTTGTAAAAATTTACAGAGATTTGGAAGTGAAACATTGGAAATAGTATCAATTATTAAAGGCTGGGAAGCAGAATTAAAATAATAACAGAATGGAAAAGCATTTGCATAGAGAGTATCTTTTTGTTTCTAGTTTGAACACATATTAAAAAAATATATGTTTCTGAATTTTTAATACAGAGCACTGTCAATACTTACAGGAAGACCAGTAATTCTCACTTTATCTAATAGGAATTAAGAATAATGAAAGCAATTTGGTGAAAGAAGCAGTAAGAAGGGATGGGCCCTTTTTTAGTACCTCAAAAGCCCATGTACATCCAATGAATCTAATTTTGTTTAGAAACACTAAGAATTTAAAAGAGAAATCCATAATTAATCAGATCTCCTTACCACCAATTTAGAATAACATAGAGCTCAAAAGCATATTCCCACTTATGACATTTTTGAAAAAGGTTCTGTCTCCTTTGGTAACAGGCTTCAAGAGAACAGCTTCTCTATGCTGAATTTATCTATTTTTAAAGAAAAGCACCCTCCTAAGTATTTCTCTTGAAAAGGAAAAAAAATAGGCTTTAAAAAAAATTATAACAGGCACAAAAACATGAGCCGGTATTTCTAAAAAAATGCCTGATTCAACAGTTTTCAAAAGTATGCTAGGAGATAAAGAACAAAGTGTTGTTTGCCTATAGAATTAGGACACTGGGACACAAAATGAAATAGATTTAATTAAAAGGGAACAGTAATAATTTCAGGTATTATTTCTTAGATAAGTATTTAATGATAATCTTTGTGACTTACATGCACATTTTCTTATTAAAAAATCAAATCTCTCTACTGGTTTTGGTGTCCTCAGAAATCAGAAAAAAATCCAAACCCAATAAAAACAGTCATAAAAACCACAGAATAAACACAGTGAAAGAGAAAAAAATATTTTGAACAAAACAAGCTGATCTTTCCATATATAAGTGGGATTTTGTAAATTGATGCTGTTAAACGTAGGCTGCTACACCAGGAATGTTTGCATGAAAGCCTTATCCTGTGAGTAGGACAGAAATCTCTCAGAAAATGCCTGTTTGGGTGACCTGTGTCACAAGAAGATGTATTAGCCAGCTCAGAAAGGCAAAGCAGCACTCTCACTCACTCTTCATTTTTCTTTCAGATCACTTAAGCTTGGGCAAAAGAGATTTGGGTAATTGTCACTCTGGCCAGTCAAACCAACTCAAGTGGCTGCACTCACTAGGCAGTGACAGAGAGGCTTGTACCATTCTGTCTGCAACTACCTGCAAAGGAAATCTGTGCTCTGAAACTTCAGGAAATTACTGAGGTTCAGGAAGAGGGCTAGGGGGAAGATTTTTCTTTGAGATCCCTTCTCCTACTAAAAGCACTTGGACTGATTGAGAAAAGAAGATATCTAATGAACCACCAGCAATGTTTTTGGTGACTGTTTGGAATGAATGATTAATGATGGCTATATTAGTGCCAGCTAATTAAGCTTTTGAAAAAAGTCTGTAGGTGTTTGATATTGCTTTTGTTTTAGCAATTTACCATTTTTTTCAAAGTGTCATTTCTATTTATAAGTAATCATTTCTAGAAGCTCTTTAGTCTCTTTAATATTGTTTTTGCCATCTATAGAACTTTCATTATTGCTATCTAAATTTAAAAAAAAAAATTGATTTTAAAAAACAGAAGGAACGGGATAAAGAGCATTGAGAAAGCAACCTGATGACCCATTGTTCAGTATCTCAGAATCAATAAGCAATTTACTACAGCACTCTGTTACAGTATAGCTTAGTGTATTCTTGAGATCAAACCTATTTTCAGGGTGCAATATACTGCAAATTAGTATCTGCCATTTTCTTTCTTTCTCTGAGTAGCCAGTGACACAACTCTTATGGCAATTAATTCAGAAATAAAACCTCATTACTCAACATGTGTACATATCTTTAGACATGTGAACAAAATACTATTGAAACTGTTTATATTAGCGTGGTTTATTTTTGAGACTGAACTAATAGATGTGAGAGGGCAGTAACCACCCCAGAGTGAAAAATATTTGTAAGAAAGCAGTGGATAACAATCTCTCCTGCTGGCAAAGCCGTAGCCTGAAGTGACTCAGCCTTTAGGCTCCTGCTGATATTGGGATTGTTACAGGTTCTTTTGTCAGACAGGACCACTGTCTGATAAACTTAAACTATATATGTGCTAATTGCTTTACTAAAAGAGTTGTCAAATATTAAAACAGGCTGCCCAGGGAAGTGGTGGAGTCACCAACCCTGGAGGGATTTAGGACATGTAAACATGGATCTCAGGGACACAGTTTAGTGCTGGACTTGGCAGTGCTGGTTGGACTCAATGTTCATGGAGGAGTTTATATTTATATACAGAAAATTAATTTCTAATTGCTCCTCAGTTCTGAGTCAACCATTTTTTGAAACCACCCTATTCAGAAGGATGGTTGCAGTGCAATTTTTCTATGTGTGATTTTTTTATTATATATACTTTAAAGTATTTTAAAAAATATTTTTAGAACATTAACCTGGTGAATTAATCTATACAGACTTTGTAAAACCATTATTCATTGTAGTTGCTAAGCATTCCTTATACAAATTTGTGTAACTAAAATATCTCATCTGGTATTTGCTATTTTCATCTCATCCCCTCAGACAATGATGCTACTGATCAAGACATTGCATCACTTGCATCAGAATCTTTCCTAAACTGTCTTTAGGATATAATATATGCTAAGGGAATTCGTAACAATAGCAAAAAATGTTATTTGATTCCCTCAAATTACTACTTCATAGCTTTTAGACTGTGAGCTTTTTCAGAATGGCAAAAACTATCCTTTCACTTATATGCTGCAGGGCTCATTACAGCTGAATAAATGAAATTCTTTTGAATGCTTAATTAAAATTGTCTTCACTGCACAGTGTGTGTCCAAAAGGGCTCCACTGCATTCTTTAGGAGATGATTCCAACTGACAATACTGTGTTTCAAAATAATGTCACTAATTATTTCAAAATAATAAGGTGAGAGAAAATTATGCACAAGCTTCTCTTAGAGATGTAGATTCCACCTCTTGGATGGCACATTTGAGACTTGCTACAGAAGAGGCCCAAGCCTAATACAGTCCTCTGAAATATGGTCAGGGTTTGTTGAAATCTCTCATAGTGTGAAGTCTGCAGCAATGCTCTGACCTTAATGAAGAACCATTCAAGAATAAATCAAAACCTGCAAATAGCACACATGGCTCCTTCCCTTGTGATATTTTCTCAAAAACAAAAGCAGTAATTCCAGGAGCACAAAGCCAAAAGCAACAACTGTAAGAAAATGAATGAATGAATGAGCAAAGAATGAAAGAATTTGGCAGTTGCTTCCAATATGAAAGAGATACATCAAAGTAATACTCTAGCTAAAAATTACTCTTTAGCATTATGGTCCTTCAGAGCACATTCACACTCTTCTCAACCATTGCCCAAGGTTCTTCACCAGGTTGTTGTGATTCTACTCAAACAAGAGAGCTATACCATCCTAGGACACTTCAGGATAAATTTGTTTGAAAAGTTTTGACAGAAGCGGACATAGGAAAGACAGAAAATAAGGGAGAAGCAGTCCTGTGCCTCATGGAAATAGTTTGGATGAGAAAAAAAGAATCAGTTCTGAATTAAACCTTATGAGGATAATCCTCATTTTGTACATAAGAATTATTTAATTGAAGAATGTTTCAATTGATTTAATGGAACTATCAATCTAATTATGTTAAAAAACACTAAGATGTGTATATATATGAGCAAAGCAATGGTGAATATTACCCAGACCACTCATGACAAAGTCAGTGAAAATGATGTTAAGAATCGGAAGAATGAGATCTTACTTTCTTCTTGAAGAAATAAACAAATACTTGAATTTTAGAAATTTAATCTCATTCAAGGCAGAAATATTATCTTGCTGGATGGGGGCAGGATGCACATCGTCTTTCAGGATTAAGGTCTGGGCTGGTAAAGAGATCTCACCTTCCTTTTGACTTTAAGAGTGAAAAGACATCAGGAAATATATTCTGGAAATTTAGGCCAGTTAGCCATGTTATCCTCTAACTTCTTCCTGGTCAACTGAGCATTACTATTTATTTATCCATATTTCTTCAGAAAGACATTGAAATCTGATACCACAGATTCTGGTCTTATTGAAATGTTCTTTACTGTTTTGACTGTTAGTTCCTTACAGATAGCAAATCTAGGGGTTGAGGTATCTGGAAAGCTATTCTGTTTCTCCTTTATTGCTGGCTATTTGGAATATACACTGTGTTTTGAAAACAGAGAAATTTCCAGTCTAAATCTCTCTTAAAAGCTGCAGTCCAATAACCAAAACCACCTGCAGCTGTTTTCCTCAGTAACACCTACTGTGCATAAAGAAACACAGCAAGAAAATTATTTAGTCTTTTCCCCCTTTGTTAAGTGTTGCAATCAAAAAGTGTTGCAAGAGAAAGAAAAAAACCTAAATGCCATATGCACATATGAGAAGTACTGGACTACTTAAAATTGAAAGGCCCATGTAATCCAGGAAGATCCTCTACGCTTACCTATAACAGCTTCCTTTCATAGTCAGAATACCAAATTAGTCTAAATTCATTAATTAAAAATGTCAAAATGGGACTCTGGTAGACTTTGAGCGCTCTGCAGAAAAATTTTTGCCTTTCAGATCGCTCTTGGGTGTTTTCCATTACATTTCTTTCTGTACTCCAAAAAGAATCACACTAATGATCTGAAATGAAAATGTGCCCCAGGGAACATTTGATTAAAATGTCAAATATTGAAGAACAATGATTCATCAGCAATCATAAATTTATAATACTGATGGCAGATGAAATTGTATCATTTTCCAACAAGCAATACAGTCTCCAAGAACAGGTGGATTTGAAGCCATTCCTAAGATTGAATTATGTAGACAGAAACTATATAGAAGAGCACGTGGAAGTGACCTTTGTTCTGATTGACTAGCACATCCAATTGCACATAAAAGTTCCTGGAGAGTGAGAAATCTTCACTGACTTAGTAGATTAGCACCACCTGGGTATCACTTTTACATATCCTTGTCTGTGTAACACAAATGACTGAAATCACTCATAAGAATAAGAAGTTGCATAAAAAATGTGCAGGCTCTGGGCAGATACGAACTACTGCAGTTACAGCAAAGCTACCAAGGCTGTGCTGCTTTGGATTTGGTTGCTAAAACGCAGTTACATTAGAGAACTGAAACTATATTATATCATGCTTGAGCAGTGAATAAAAAAGGAAGTAAAAAGCACATTCCAAGATGCATAAAATCACATTTTCATTGTGGACATTTTGCTTTAGCTGTTCAAACATGATAACCAGAAAGATAGTTTTGCAAGTCATTTAATATCACTTACAAGACAGATTATTTGCAAGTTTCTGTCAATAATAATGCAGGTAATATATTTTAGCACTTCTGCTGAAAAACGTTGATGAAGAAAGATTGCAAAAAGAAAGGCCATTTTGGTAGCTACATTTTAAAAGTCTTTCCAATTTCTTCAGTATGTATTTCTGTGCCTCTGTGAAGAACAACCAATTAGGAATCAGAACTGCCTTTAAGTCTAATGAAACAACAGATCTGTGGCAAGATCAAGTATGCAGTTTCAATTGTTAAAACAACATTCCTTATGGCTTGTAGGAACATTAGTGTTGCCTCCTCCAGGGTAAAGGATGGAGAAAGCAGCTATTTACTGGTGTTTGAGTTCTGTAATGTTTCTCTTTGGCACTTAAAAAAAACTAATTTCCTGTGTATGAGTCTTATGTTATCATCCATCACAACCCTTTTGTTCTGGCTCCTCACTAATATTGCCTATAACAGTTTGGACTGATGACTGTGGTCTTTCCCAAACAGAGATGCTTGGCCCCAAATCAAAACAGACACTGGTCAAAGAGCATGTTTTAGGGCAGAACCAGCAACACAGCCACTTCCTCTTCTCAGTTATCAGGCTTTAATGAAAGATCTTCTTTAACTTATTTTAGGGCACCTGGAGTGTAACTCTGCTTCAGTCACCAGGATTTATCATTAGTAATTCAAAAGCACCAAAAGCTGAATGAAAGCACCTGTCAACTGAACCTTAAAATCATCCAGTTATTTGAATGTTTGGACACATTCATTGGGAAGCATACACCACAAATTTTGTGTGTATAATAGGCAGAGATACTATTTTTTCACATGTCTTCCTAAACATCTCACAACCAGCATCTTGATACTGAGATTTGTGCTCTGAAAAAGAAATACACAAGCTAAACTATGAAGAGTTTAAGAACAAAATACACGCAAACCCAGTCAATTCTGCTTAGTTCTGAAAGATGAGCCAACTTACACATAAAGTTTATTACATCAAAAAGGTAAATAGGTAAAAAAAATGTTTGTTACCATCAGTGCTTGTTTGTAAGTCAGCAGGACAAAACACTGCTTTCAGAAGTGGTACCTATTCTACACTAAAACAAGTCTGAACCTTAACTTTATTTGGCAGTAGAGACTGTCTTTTATAATATCTGGCTGAGAATTAGTGGAAGAAGGTAAGGCATCTGAGCTAGCACTATCATAAGTCACATGCCAAGATAAACATTTTCATGGTGGGATAATCACTGTCTGCTAATAAGCTCTTCCTTCACTGTATGTCTCATATGAAGCCCCAAAGTAATAAATTTCAATCAATATGTCTCTGCAACTTCAAGCTTTTCTCAGCTCTGAGGTAATTACAACTCTCTGCTCCTTTAGATAGAACATTTCTTGAGAAAAAATGATTTCACTCAGAATGTGGCCCTTGTGATCTAAGAAACCCTAAATCATCTGGGCAGCAAATATGTGGGGGAAAAAAAGCAAAACAAAATATTGCAAAAGAGCTGCCATCGGAGCTTTATGAAGTACATTAAAGCTTTACTATCAAAATCACTCTTGGTGTGTAATACAAAATGGATACCCAAAGATGATGAGGCATTCAGATTTGAAAAGTGCTAAAATGATTCAGCTTTACGCCTCTGCTTTTCTGCATGAAAAGTGAACTCCTAATCTCATCAACAACCAAAGCTTAAAATACACAGGGCTTGAGCTATATTCAGGCAGAGGCTACATAAATTATTGTCATCCTCATTTCACAATTTTGAGAACTAAGTGACAGAAATTATAAATCATGACTTCATATAGAAACTTAATCAAATGGAAGAACGGTGTACTGCATGAGGTTCATGCGATATATTCTCCACAAACTCTCACAGCTGTAAATAGGTAATAAACACATTGATCAGGCACAGTTAGGTGAGATTTGGGTGGTAGCCCATGTATTTGCTTCAAATACCCAACTAATTGCATGTTGGAGAGAAAACAGGAATAAGTTAAGGGGTAATGAAAAGGCTACAGGTGCACGGATTCGGTCAGCTAACAGATCTAAGAAATTTTGGCACACAAACACCTGCAGCAACTTCATTAATGGCTGTTGCCATGGAGATACAAAAAAGAAAGGGGAACAACTCTGGGGTGTTAAAAAAGATGAAAGCAATATATATGACTGCCACTCTGTTTTTATCATCTTGGTGGTTGAGAGCCAAGTTTATAACAATAACAACATGCCAAAATGTTTCTGAGACCTGTGAGTGTAAGCAACCCTCTCTTTCTTCCCACAGCTCCCTTCTTGTCAGGCAGGAAAGATGAACAGATGTTTTACTGAAGCCTGTGAAGGTCATTCAAGAAAAGAACAACTCAGTATGTGAGGAAGTATGTGTTGCTTTGTTGTAGTTGTTTTATTAGCAGCATTAGGACATTTAACATTAGGAAAATAATACTTCTTTATGGTATACTTGTGAACCTTGCACTCATTTAACATTTAGATTAACCAACTATTTGAGCTTCCGAAACTTGCTTTTCACCCAGACCGTATCAGTTTAGATACCCTTATCTAAAGCCTTATCAGGGATATTTATATTTATGTTTCTTCCCTCTCCATAAAAAATTTTTGAAACTATTGTCTTAACTCTTTTAATTGGCAAATTTCTCTTCACAGCTACTCTTCATATGAGTACTGAGATGATACCTTGTACCAAATATTAATACCAAAACAACAAGGCTTTTATAAAATATTTTGATGCAGTAAACAATATTACTCTGAACAGCAGTCTAAACAGTAGTCAACCTAGCAACAGGAAAGGTGAGCTGGACAAAGGATCCCCTTATTTTGAAATAAAAATCTGCATGTATTGCTTGATCATAAAATGGCCATCAACTACTGAAGTGACCATGACAGAAAGATACTTAAAATGCTTTAGAGAAAGTTTCAAATTCTGAATCTTTGCTATCAAGCAGAAATATTCAATGATAGAATGTAAAATTCTGCTCAGTCATATTTGTCAAAGATAAACTGAAGTTGGAATAGAAGACAAAAATTCCCAGGATCACCTGAACTTGTTTAACTCAGTTAAGGCAATACCAAGAAAGAGAATGGCTCCTGTCAGCAAATATATCAACAATGCAAACTTGAGAACTGGAATAATGCTCTGTGAGCCAAAGAATAATATTAGAACAAATGAATATGATGAAATGACTGCAAATACTCTGAAGCTGGACACTAACAAGATTTTCAGGTACCATGAGACCTGGCCTCCTCCAACTGCTCTAGTAAGCTCAAGAATATGTCTAGTTTCAAGGTAAATTCTTGGTGACAGCACAAAAGATGATATGAGTGCTCTGAGGTTTTAGGATTCACTGACTGAGTATTTACCCAGGTTTTTCTTTCCACTTGTGCTTGGTTTAAGTGGCAAGGTTTTGGTAGCAGTGGAGTGGCTGCAGGACCCTATGCCTGAGCAGGAAGATATTGGTTTGCACTATTTTGCTCTTAAAAAGGAGAAAAGCAACTCTTTATCTCATCTTGCTATTATGGGATGAACCATGAAATTTGATAAGCTGAGCCACAAATACCTAAGTATAAGTTAGGAAATCAGAATGGGAACTACAGTATGGTCTGAGCTGAAATAAAATGTGCTGTAGCACTGCAGCAAAAGAAAGCTTCTAAAAATCCCTGGTTAGTTGTTGTACAAAGTATAAGGAAACATTGCTTAGGGAATCCAGGAGATTTAGTCTGGCAGTTATAGAAAATAACCACTGGTTCTACAGGAAAATATGCAAAGATGAGGACCATAACTTATAAGTCAAGGGTTTGACTCTCTCTCCTAAACTCTTCCCTCTGGAAAGGAATCAACAAATAATCCTCCTGAATCTCTCCTAAATTCCTCCATTGATTTTTAGTGCAAGTTCTATCAGGATTATATTTAAGAGAGGATAAAAGCAGCTAGCCAGAACCAAATCCTGTCATAACTGCTGGAGGATTTGTTGGAGTAGCTTGAAAGCTGTTTTCTCCTAGCATCCCAGGAGACCACATGGTGAACATCAGGTTCATTTAGAAACTGTTGATGTTATAAACACATTCTGGAATACCAGTTAGCTTAAAAGAATATTTAATCTTCCTGCTTCATTTGGTTGATTTTTATAGCTTACAGTCGTAACAGTTTTGGTAAATCTCCCTTTGCTGATCATTCCCTAAGCTGTTATTTTGGGCTAACTTAACAAAACAACATTTTTCAAATGTAAATCTGGTTTCCAGTTTCCAGATGCTGTCTCTGGATATAACTATTTGCCAGACAGTGAGCATTAATAGTGAGAGCTAAGATCTCCCACAGCCTAGTTTCCTAAGCCTAATGACCAAAGAAAATTGTCCCAAATGCTTCAATTGCTAAACCCCCATCATTTTCCAGAGCATTAGTTTGACCAACATTTTGGTTTACAATTAACCTCCTCTGGATTAAACAACAATTACAGCATATAGAATGTGCCACCTGTAAAAAGCTCCAATACATTTGATCCTGTCTCTAGGTATCTCATCAAATATAAAAAAAATAAATTAAAAAGGTGAAAAAATATTTCTTTAACAATCAATTTTTCCTTTCTGCTTGAATCAGAGTTGTGTGAGTAATGTATGCTTCTTCCTTACCTCTCTGACTTGAATTTTTACCCCTCAATAAAAACTGTCTCATCTGCTCTCTCTCTCCAAAACACTGGATCTGAAAATATCTTCTACAACTTTTGTGTATGTTCATCAGATGAAGTCCAAGATCTTTCTCAGATGATCAAAGTTCATATCTGGCAACACTAAAAATTGTTCAAAAATACTTTCACATTAATAAATGAAATCAAAGCTTGTTTCCCAATATGGAGGGAGAAAGTGGAGTACAAATGGAGTTTTCAGTCTGACACAGTTACAAGTATAGAGTTCAAATTCTCAAAGCGAGTTCGGAAATTATACATAGTTATATTCCCTAAATCACCATGGTAATTATTGTGACCCAGAACAAGGGCCTTCATTTTAAAGTAATTTTAATTATGAACATTGGTGAATTGCAGATGTTTGGGAGAGAAACTGGGGCAAAGCTTTGCCATCTCCCTGATGCAGTGTGGATGCTCCAGAAGAATCCTGTGAGAATGTGTCAGGTAAGGAGTCCTGAAGTCTTGGTCCCTTGGGGTGTATTGTCCAGTTAGCACCTGGCAACATTCACAAATCCTTTCAGTGAGCTTCACTAAATCACAGCGTTGGATTATGGTTTGGCCAAAATTATCATTTGGCAAAATAATCCATTGATTGAAAAAATGTTAAACTAAGAGCTTTTTGGGTCTAAATACTCATGCAGAGTGATAACACCTTTGTGGGTATACAAAGTTCTGAGGTAATACTGGAAAAAGTAAGTAGCAAACAATAATTTTGTCACTACTTTTACTTACATTTAATTTTACATATCTGTTGGGTTTTTTCCACTGGCTGTTGAAAGTTGTACATCTGCAGTTTCATTTCAGTGAAAAATGTGTACACTATGCCAGGGCTTTAGCTTTTAAATTGTTTGTTAGCTGAATTGACAGTCTAAGAGGAGCTCTGGCTGACTCTTTAGGTGTAGATTGTGGGTTTCCTGTGATAATTGAAAATTTGTTTGTCTAAGCAGGTTTTCCATTTAGTTAGGGAATATATCTCAAATACCTCTTACAAAAAAAGCACGTGGTATAAACCTGTTGCAAACATCACAAAGACTGTGTCCCTTACATATATCCTGCCTTATGTTTAAGACTGAGATTATTTTTCCACAATTAGAATGAGCAGTTTAGTTTAGTGGTCTTGTTAGTAATGAATGAACTCTTCAGCAAAAGAAGTCCTCAAGAGTCACAGTGCAGTTCACACATTTCTGGAGGAGTTTAGCATCCCATCCTATTTCTTCTCTTAGTGGTAATACAAAACATGTCTATCTACCAATGAGGGATGCACTCCTATCTGTCCTCATTAGCAGAGGATTTCTGTTCAAATCCTTACAGAATTAAAAGAAAAATATAACCATCTCATATTTCCATAAACATGTAATGTAGTAAAACACGCACAGGGGCTTTTATCAAAGAACCAGTGATTACCAATTACACATTACTCCCATGTCCAGAACCTCAGCTGCACACAGTAGGCATAAGATACTGCTAAATTACACAGCTCAACAGCTCAACTTCACACTATCTTTTTTATTCTAGCCTGACATGGGTTTTCTCCCGGTTTTTATTGTGTCATCTATGAAATTTCAGAGATCCAATGTGTCTCAGACCCTGACTGAAAATCTCCTTTCCCAGTAAGCCATACACTCAGAGTAACTCTTCTTTTTACCAGTCACACATAAATTGAGCAGAATATAAACTACAGGGAATCTGCTCTGCTCTATCATCAGGCACGAAAACACATAAAACAGACACAACGAAAAATCTCCCTCCAGCCTCTGTGAAGATAAGCATAACAGACATACCAGAAATTATAGTAATACAGAATATTCCTGATTGTGTCTTTCATTAGCAGGAATGGGTATCCCAAACAGTGGGAAATAAAGAATAAATTTCTTACACCATCACTGAATTTGACAGTGATCTTGGTGAACCATCACTCCTTGAGATTTATAATATACACAAGAATAATAAACACTCCATTTGCCTGTGTCTATTCCTTAAAAGCAGACAATACAGAGGTGAATATATCAGCAAATCAAATCAGTAGGCAATTTCCAGTCAGTAGAAATCCTAATAAAGCCAGTGAGGATCTGGCAGTGAAAGACAGTAGGAGTGGTAAAAATTAATGCTAAAAACTCCGTAACTACATTTTACCGAGGAATGCAGTAAACTTGACAAATATATTAAAAAGTCTAAAATGGCTAAAAAAATAACACATATAACTTAGTAAAGAAGGTAAGAGAAACAATATTTACAATTTGTTTATTGGCATGAGGGTACAGAACTGTTAGTAGAAATCTGTCACACTTTACTTCTACCATGCCCTGGAACATGGTGTACATCTGCAGTAATTTAACAGGGCATTAGAATTTATGTGAGCTCGATGTGTCTTTTCTCTTATACTAGAGGAAAAAATATCCCCTGCAACAAAATGCCAAAAATCCTACCATCACCAACAGAAACCCAGAATGCTGCTGATCAGAGAGCACACAGTAATGCTGGCATAAGATGAAGGGAAATTGGAAATGACAATTTCCATTAGACCAAGTCAGAAAAAAAAAATTAAATTGCTCATGATATAAAAATGAAATGACTGAGGTAATTTAAATCAAGAGCAGAAATTTGAAAAAAAAAATTAGAGCTACAGAAAGCTTCTCAGTGGCCACAGATAAAATCCTTATTAACACAGCAATACGTGAGAAGGTTGTGAACCTACATCTCGTCCACAGCTACCAGAGATACAAGAAAGGACCAGCAACATGGACCACCATTTCCAGTGGACTGAGGAATTTCAAGAAGACATGACACCTTCAAGTTTAAAGGAGATGACCTACGGGAAGAGCCTTGGAAAGCATTTTCAGATGGAAAGTGAGAGTTGGTGTTTATGGCAGAGGCTAGGAATTTCCCTACTAGAAATGAAGAAACACGAAAGAGTTAACTTTAACTCAAATTTTAGCTCATAGAGACTCAGAGAGGAAGCAGGTTGTTGATCTTGTGTTACAGAACAGGGGGAGAAGGGAAGTTTTACGTCAATTTTTTTGTACAGTGGATTGTATGGATAAATAAATGAATAAACCATAAAATCATCCCAACAAGGAAAGTAACACAATCCATGCAAGTAGAGAAGATAAAGTTCATATGACTGAACTTCACGCATACTTGTATCAGAAGGTCCTGATATAGATATTAAGATTAATAGTTATTACGGTATTAAGACCCAATAGATAATAAGATTAGTACACTATTAAGTAACAGATTGTTAACAAAGATGTTTCCAAGGGAAATGGACGAAATATTGAAAATATTTTACATTGTCAGTTATTTCACATTGAAATAGATCATGAGATGTAAATGTTGCTCCAAAAAGCCTGAAAAGTAGATGTAACCTGCAAATCCTTTTGGTGAACAAGCTGAAATTCTATGAGAATATATTACTTTCTATGATATTTTAACAGGCAGCTGAAGAGAGAGTATTGCAAAACCCAAAGGTTACCAATTAAATACTGATACCAAAGCACATTATTGTGTTCTTAAAAGTGCATAAAAGACATGTAGAATAGGACCTGTGCAAAGGATCAGAGACGTTTTGGATATATAATCTGTTTGCTGGAGTAATGGGATACAATTTTAATATGGTACACTGAAAGAAGCCACCTCCCAAATAAACAGGATAAATTAGACTGTCTGTGATGTGTTTGGGTTGGGATCTAAGGAAATTAAGTAGTTCAGAAAAAGAACTTTTTTTCCCTAAGAAAACTTAAGTGTATCCAAAACACCAGCCAGTCTGGCACTTCCATCAGAGCTTTGTGGGGTTCTGCTTCCACTGGAGAAGGGTTATTTCTCTATGTAGAACTCAAGCCCCTTTATGGGAAAGAGAAACCCTTCCAGGGTGTTGAACATAATCTTCAGAATTTCTAAATCTCAGAAAGAATCTTGTCATTACCACATAGTGTTTTCTGCTAAGACATTTTAACAGAGGCAGGTGACATTATAGGAACATAAAAATACAAAGCCTTGGGGGATGGCTAATTATAGCAAGTTTATATTTTATTTAGGTTGGGGTTTTGTATTCACCTACAATTCAGCCTTAAAATAATGTTTCACCTATATTCTCCTGCCTCATAATTCCCATTTAATTTGGATTATTGTATTTTAATAATGAAATGAAGGGTGTTTTTTATCTGAGAGAAGTAATATTATCAGTAGTTAATAAGATAAAAATACAGAAAAATACAAGTGTGGATGTTTTACAGCTTGCAGAATTAAAGGAAAAAATGTTGGAACAATAAGTCTTCAAGTTGCCCACAGCAATTCAGATTGCTGATCAGCAATTCTAATGAAATTACATGGGGAAAAAAAAAAAGAGTGGCAAGCTATAAGTCTTTTCCTTGAAGAATTTTTTGTCAAAGATGCCAAAACTGCTTAAGAGTCTGCCAAATATAAGATTACCCACATCGAATTTCAACAATAGTCCTCAGCTGCTGAGAACCAAGAAATGATGTGCATGTGCCCCTTTCTCAGTCCCACCAGATGGAACTGTGTTAATTGCATTTTCAGAAAAAAGGGGGTTTGGGTTGCCAAAGATATGAAAAGGCCTTATCCTTTTGATGATGAAGGGTCCCTTTGGCACAGGCTGATATGACATTGTCACAAATGTCTGAGGTTGCCAAAGTGTTAGTGACAATACTGAAAGTAACAATACTGAAAATACCAGAGTGATATTTTTGACAGATCAGAATGACAAGTATCTATTATTTTCAGTGAACCTGCATTAATCTTGAGTATATACATATATATATATATATATAGTACACATTCTTTTATTCATCCCAGTATTTATGAAATCATTGTCATTAAGCCTTTAAGTGCAACCAAATGCTGCAAGTAATTTTTGGGATGAGAGATTTCTATGAACCTTCCACAAGTGAAACGAAAAGTTTAGAATCAGAAAAAAATATATAGTAGAAGAGAAATTTCAGAAGTGATGACACAATAGCACCTCAAAAACACCTGGTAATTGCTCATGCCTGCTCCAGAGGTGATAATGCTTATTTCTAAGCACTCCCTAATCTGTCAGAGTGACTCACAAAAAAGCCAGGAGGTATTCTGAAGGCATTCCTTATTTTTCTCCCTAGCCCCACAGAACATAGCTGTACAGAGCCCAAATACATTATTACATTCTCTAACAGCAAGACTCATCTCAGACAGCATTTTTGAATCAACAAGAGTATAATAGTAACCCACAATAATACCATTGCCTAATTTGATTTTTTACCGTGGAAGAGCCGATCTGACTCTGCATATTAATACAGTACATTTTTAACATGGTGTGCTGGAGATCCATAAATTTCCACAGCAATCCAGCCATTACCTCATCTCTAGCATAGCCATGTGTTCATAGCTCTGCAGGATTATTTATGTTTTTCAGCTCAGAAATAGCAGGGATGAATTTGCAGTGCTTTTTTGTCCGTAGAACAACACCAGAATCCATGTATCACTCTGTGGTAATTGTTGGGAAAGGTTGATTTATAATGATGACTAATGTACATTTCTAGGTACACTGGATGCAACATCAGACCTGGTTTAAATAAGAGATTTCTTATAATCAATGTGTCTTGCAAACTTCCCTTACTTTTTGTGCCATAATACAGTGACACCACACGCTAATGATGAGAAGTCTCTGAGTTGATTTTCACTTGTGCTTATTCATACCTGTCATCTTCTCTACTGATAATTTTCTAGGTAAACCCAAGACAACATCATAAATTAGATTGATTGGCTAATCATGTATTTGACTGTACTAAGTAATAATTTCTCTGATTCTATTCTAGTTTTCATTTTTTTCTAAGTTTAAGCAAAGTTCACTCAACTGATTTTTAAGTGTTAATGGAAGTAACTGTCTTTTAATTTACACATTCCTATGGTTGTTTTCCTGGAGAGATGAAATGTGCCTAGCACCCTGCAGCATGAAATTCTTTTTAAATTATATCTTTAGAAATGTAAGGGTCAGGAAGCTTCAAGTGAAGAAGTTTTAAACCCAAAAAATGGTTTAAGTCACAGCTGAGGCATATTATTACCAACACTAATGCCATGGGGAAACCTACATTATCAGTTTTTAGGACAGACAATGTTACAGTCTCATTTGGCAGTAAAAGTTTGAGCAAAATATTTTAATAAAGACTGGTCAGAAAAGCATTTCTAATTTCATGTTTGGTTTACTCTGGTACCAACTGAAAATGTCAGCTTGACATCCAGCCTCTCTCGGTGCATACGTTTCAGTATACAGGAAGAACAACACTGGAAAATTATACAATATCTCTCTCTACATCAGTCTCTAACTCTTTCTGAGTCTTTAACACCAGTCTCTTATTGCAGCCACAACAGACCTGTGCAGATGGGGCCAGTTTCACAGGGCTGGGAGGAGGACACAAATCTGAGCCATGGTTTGTTCTTTTCTAGACTGAGTCCCGTAATGTATGGAAACACATTTACAAATATATAAGGAGCCAACTCTTTAGTACAATCAGGCAACTTGTGAGGAGAAAAGTTAGAATTTACAGTCTTTGAAAAGCTGGATAATGATGAACATCCACTTGTTTACCAAAAGGGATCTAAATACAAAGGAATTATGATGGCTTCACATTCCAAAGCCTGATAAAGCTGCTTTTAGTAAGCTAGGCTGGAAACTTTGGCTATAAGCAAATTTCAAAGTTTAGCTGACTCTGAGTGAGGGTAACTGAGTTCTGTCTCAAATGGATAAGTTTTCTCTGGCTCACTGACAAATATTATTGATAAAAATCTTTTTGGAAAAGAACTGAAAGCCTAGAAATCAAGATAACTTCTACCTTGGCAGCTGTAGCTAGAGTAACCTCCAGGCCTCAAAAATGCAGACTGCTTCTGAGAATAGTTCATATGAGGAGAGTAGTTCATATCCCTTTTCCTCTCAGCAATTTTGTACAGCTTTCTTACCATTTATCTTGGAAACAACAGGAACTTATTCCAAGGGAAAAGTTTGTCTCTTGCTAAATCAATCCATTTTTTCTGCCCTTTCTCAAGGGAGAACTTCTCAAATATACAACTTTTCAAATTTTCACTAAGTGTTTGTATAAGAAACTTTACCCAATATATTCAATTATCTCTGTTATTTATGGAGGTAGTCAACATTGCACAGCATATAATCACCACAATATTGTAAATTTCCTTGAATAATTTTTCATTGAACAACACCTACAAAAAATCAGAAAATTCAGCTACATGTGTCTAGTTACCAGTGAATCCATCACTATTCAAAAGAAGGTGAATATTTGTGTATTTGTGCCTTGGTCAACAATTCTAATTATTCATTTTTTAAACAAACAAAAAATCCAACATTACCTTACTACAGAGTTTCCTAATAAGAAATAAAGTACTGAATAAACAAAAAGTACTACAGCTCAATCAATTAATAGATAACCTCGAAAAACACATTTCTATGTGCTTTCAATGCAGGAGACAATCATCATTTTGAGATATTCATTTCCAGTGGGCAGTAGATAACATTTCAAGTACCACATAAGGTCTCCAGACCATTCCTCTCCTGGAAATGGAGACGTCACCTCTTTACTGTGGCAGAGAGGGTCCCAAAACCAATTGTCTTTGCTGAGATATTTTCCTCTGCTAGCATGTGATCAAGGAAAATTTAATGATTGTAGAAGGAGCCTAGAGGTGATTTCACTGCAAATGAATTGCCCAGAAAGGCAGATTTCTTCACAAATAATAAGAGTCAGCCATTGTGATGCAGCAGTTTGCTTATAGGATTTGCTTAAACCAAAGGTATCTTCAAATTATGATACATGTGCCAATAAAAAAAAACAGCAAGCAAACAAAACCAGGAAAAACAAAAAACATAATCAAAACAAAATGGAAATTAATATTTTATGTCTCATTTTCATAATGCAATTTTGTGAATGGATAAATTTGTGCATCATCTAAAAAGGGGACTGAAAGTCCTCTGACATTTGATTTTTTTTCTCCCAGCCAAAAAGTTCTATATTATTAATAGGTCTTATTAAACTAACAGTAGCAAGCAATTTCACTCTGCAAAGAACAGAGAGGTAGAAGCTGACCTTTCTAGTCTTTGAAAAATAGTAATTCATTCATACTGTCTGAAGATCACTGTTTTGCTGATAACAATAAGGAGGGCACATTTTGCATTTCTTATGTATTCTAAACTCCTGACAGCTTTAACAATGAAGATTATAATCGAGGGCTCTTCATGAAGAAATTGGGAGAAAATGCAGGACAGGTCCTGAGTAGCTATACATGATAAATGTATACCGGGAACCATCACAACTGTGTGTTCTTATTAGAAATAGCTTTCACATGAAAGGTTTTCAGAAAAGTAACCAGCATATGGCTCACTGCTTTCATTTGAATGTGACAGGTAAAATGCCTCAGCATGTATTAACCTAATTTAAAATATTGTTGAAGAAGGAATAATAAGAGAGAGGTTTTTTAGCCCGAAGTTCATTTTGATTACTCTGAAAATATTATTCATAGTCTCTGCTGAAATTTGCTTTGCTGATGATGTGTACATAGCACTGAGTGTATTTTAAATACACGTAGGGAAAGGGGAGGAAAGAGGTTGTCTGTCTCCAGAGCAACACCCCCTGCTAACTCCCCAGGCCCTGTGGGAGCCCCCAGAGGTGTGCAGGGCTGTCATGTGGAGCCGGCGCTGGACTGGAGGTTAAAGTGAGGTGAGACAGAGCTTTAAACAGGGACGGTGCTGCACATCCAGCCTGTGGACACAGCTAGCAGAAGACAAGGCAGCACCTCTGCAGTACCCAGCTTAGAGAAAACAGGAAGATCTAATCCAAAAAAATATTGGCAGAAATTGTACCTTTTTAGTTTGTTTTGACAGTTACCATTATTTTTCAATTAATTCTACCAGCTTAGTTGGGAGATTAATAATTAGTCATAGTTTCTTTCCTTCCTTTCTAATTAGAGTTCCTAGTGGTGTTTCAAGAATTTGTGGACAAATATTGTCTTGGTGACTAACATTTGCAATATTTAGATCATTCTTGCTCCAGGAAGATTTTTTGTTACTCCTTATTTCCATGTACAACCACAAAATAAATCACCATTAAAGAGCTCTGTAGTCAACCCTCAGATCATTTTGACTCAACTTCATTTTAAATAGAATTTTGAAATATAGTCTTAAACTATGGGACTGTCATATGGTATTTTTGACATACATTTGACAAACAGTCCTGCTTTCCTTCTTTAAGCCTCTTACACTTCCACTGCATATCACACATTGACACCTTCATAATCCAGTACCTAATCATAGAGTCATAATAATTTTGCAGGAGAATCCCTTTAGTTAATCCCAGCCCAGTCTTTCTCATGAATGTGACCCCTTCAGCAGCAGTTGTAAATCAGAAAAGTTTAAATTAATTTTTGCCATTTAATTTTTAATGTCCTACTACTTCTAGAAGGGTAAGGGAAAAAATTAAAACATGTAGCAGAAACAAATGGTATCGTATACATTGATTGAAATAAAACACTGTTACCATAGCATCAACAAATGCATTTTTAAAGTTAATTTTAACTCTTTAGTATAACAACTTGGCCTTTAATGTGTTGGTTTAAGCAGAGGACAAGAATTAAGGTAACACTGAGCTACTCAGAGGTTGCTCCCATCCTCCTCTCTCTCCAATCGACAATCATGGAATTTCTGAGGACTGCAGGATGACAGATGTGGTGATCGAAGTGAAAAAATCTAAGCTTTCAATTCTAATCTAAAATAGCACTTTCAGAGACACTTTCTATCCTGCTGTTGAATGATACATAGCTGGCTGGTGTCAAACATAGGAACTGACAGACACTAAGTAAAACATAGTTATTGAGCATTTAGTGCTGGCTGATCTTCCACAAAACCAGCTGAATCAGCTGAAAACCAGATAACACACCAGCCTTTTGAGGGGTGGAACACTAGGGGTGTGGTATGTGTGTGTGAAGGAAAAATTTGAATTAAAATAAAAATTATCTGCAGACAAAACCAGTTTTTGGAAAATCCCAACATCTATTGCAAGAGCACAACCATAGTACTATGGAAAGCAAATATGTTGTAAATTTGCCTTCCTCATTGCACACAGAGCAAGACCACCTTAATTTGTTAAATATGTCACCTTACATGATTAATTTCATATACCTAATGGACATTTGCACATTTAGAGATATGATAATTCAAGGAAGATTAATGATTTATCCAAAGCCTGGAGCACATTTGAATTATCATGAAACTGCCATACATGCAAATTCCTCAGGTTGCCCTCTGTTGTCACTGTAAAGCAACATTTTGGAAACAGGATGTTTACTAACTGGAATGGCAGATGTGACAGAGGAAACATGCACATATCTGGCAGTATGAAAAATCAGAGTGCAATTCATGTCTTTAGAGAAGGACAGGAAGTTCAGATAACCAACTTTTATCTGCTTTTAGCCCTTAAACACCTCTCTGTGTCTTAACATATGTACCAGCTTAGTACAATTATTTTTAAAGAGCTTTCCACCCTACTAATTTATTAAGGCAGACAGACATGGATGAAAATTTCAAAAGAGATGGGTAGTCACATGAATATTTTCTTTTAGAATGTGCCCACCATTGAGTTTCTCTGGATCTCAGCTTTAAAAGAGCTTGGTACTTCTCTGCTTTTAAACCTTCTCTGCACTCTTGAAAAGTGCAAACTCCTTAGGATGGTGAGAGGATAAATACATATTAAAGGAATACATTTAGGGTAAGAACATAGAGATTTACAGATGCAGAGATCCTTTTTTTTTCTTCTTTTTGCAAGCATTGGGAATGAACAACATGATTCAAGTGTAAAATATTTATCAAATAGTAAAATGGATATTAGATGAGATAATCAGAAAGCATTAAGTCAGATGAAGGCTCACCATATTCTGTCAGTTCCTATAAACCCCATTAATTCCTGAGTTTTAGTTCTGTGAAAAGTTTGTTTTCAGTTTCTCTACATAATCATTAAATAAAAATAAGCAAAACCTCAATTCTAACTTGCTAACTTTCTTCTCCTTTTTCCTTTGCATAATGAGCCAAGAAGACTTAAAGCAAAAATCTTCTCTATAATTTTTCAGGAAATAAGGTTTCAACTTAGAGAATTTTTTTGCAAAAAGACCACAATTGAAAAGAAAGCAACAGGAAGTATGAATGATATTCCTTTTATTTTTAAATATCCAGCTAGAGATAGCACAGGGTTCCATCAGTTTTTAGAATTACACTCTCTTAACCATTCTCAAATGCATTGCAAAGCAAGAATTTATGAATTAAATTATCATGGGATTAAAGTAATAAAACCATTATTAGGGTAATTTTTCCTCAGAAATGTACAACTGCATGGTACAGTAGTAACACACTGTGAATCACTTGGTGTTAAATAATGCTGCATACTTCCTGCAGTGTAAGACTAGTCTCTATTGAAACAAAATGAGGGAGATTGTTCAAAAATCAAGTCTACAGAAATTGTTTTCTCATTGTAAAGTAATTTAATATACTTTCCAGGCAGCTTCCTGGATACCTGAGTCCACTCCATTCCAAACCACACCAAACCACATGATTTAGACATGTCTGGATTCATCTGCATGAAGAGATTGATCGTACAACTTAAAAAACTTGGGGGAAAAAAAAAAACCAACATTTTATGTTCAGGATAAATAGTATGCAAAGGATCACTAGTACTTAAACTACATTTTCAAAAGAAGGTGTCTAAACTAGATCACAAAGATCAATATCCAGGAACTGAATTGGCCTAATTTGCTGAAGTTTCCTCTGAGATCTGCCCCAAAACTCATAGTTCAAGTCTTCTAAAAAATGGAGCATCTGCATTCGTACTCCTGCATTGCCTGGCTTCTTTGTTTGAAACCAGTTGGTTTTCAAGTGTTCACTTATCATCCAATACAGTGAATAACTATACTTCCCTGGAAAAATGGCAAGAACAGAAAATCCTGAACAGTTTTATTTTTTGGTGTTGCATCTGCCCTCCCCCACCCCTGTGTTTGTTCTTGTTTTTATCCACTCTTAAAAGGCTGCTAACATCATCAGGTCCTCAACAAACCCTGCTGAGGTTAATGAATTAACCTATTACAGTCCTGAGCCCTCCTTAAAATGTGCATCCATTGTGCAGCTTCTGGGCATGGCTGACCTGTCCATACAGCACACACTCTCATGCTCAGTCATGCTGCTGCATGTAAATGTGGCCTCATTTGCCACCTCCTCAGCACTCTGGAGAACTGGAGAACCCACTCTGCCCAGTTTTCTATTCATGTGGGCACTGCACTGACTCACCCTCTCTCCCTCTCACCACATATCCCAGATTAGCATGCCAGGCAGTGTGCAGGAAGTATGTGCTGCCACAAACATTGACCTGCTGCTGCTTTTTCCTTCTCAGCAGCAGAGAACTGGGAATGAGATTGCTGCTCCCTGTGCTGCCAGCCTCCTCTGGCTGCTTCTGAAGTGGTACAAAGAGAAACAGCCCTGAACTCTACAGCCTTTGGGCAGAAAATCTAATTTTTAAAATAATAACCAGTAGAATTGTTGCAAGTACTGTCTCTTGTTATACAAATAACACAAAATTGCACCATTTAATAAAATTCATAAGAGCAAGAATTTGCCACTCAGAATTTTACTTAATTATAATACTTCAGATACTTCTATTCAAGTGTTTGTCTATGAGATACAAGTATAACCTGGAAGGATAAAAGAGATCTGAATAAAAGCTTTTAATAACATTATTTTCAGCAATTTTGTCTCCATTTGGAAAGAAGCTAAAAACACAAATTCATGGTAATATATGGGTACACAATGAAGTATCTATCTATTGGTAATACACTGAGGTTCTCTACTTCCATAAAAGCAGCCTACACCTTTGTCTTGGTTGCAATATTTGGAATGCTGCTTTGTGCACAATATTCTGAGAGGGTGAAGTGATGGGCATATGGAAATCTCTATACAAGCTGTGTATTTACTACAATGTCTTAGCCTTTTTCAACTGAGAACAATTAGAAAAGTTACAGTTTTCTAATCTACCTAAGGATCAGGAGCTGTTAACTTGCAATAATAATTTGGGGTATTAATGTATTTTGTTACTGATTTGGCTCCATTTAGTGACTTCAGTAATGAGGACATAAGATTGCCCAGAGGGAGAAAGAACTCAAGCAATGTGAGGCATATACTTATTATTGAAATATAACAAAGAAGAAATTATTTGCAGTGCATCATTATTGAAATATAACAAGAGAAACCCTATATAGAACATTAAACTGAGAAAAAAAAATCTTTCAAATCATTTACAAATTATTTTACAATTTTAAATTAAAATTAATTCTATTTCCCATGTATGGGGAAATGGAATCCACAGGAAAATGCCACTTTCATAACAAAAAAGCACCTCATGCTGAAATTAAAAATGCTTTTTATTACAAATGTGTTGTATTAAAAAAACTGCTCACATGAGTAAGATACTGAGAAATAAAACCTGTATTTGAAAAATTTCAAACAACCACCTAAGACATTTTTTTTAATTTGCAGCCTGTGAAATATGGCAAATTCACCTACCCACACTTAGTACACCATAAATTTAAATCTAAAATTGTTTCCCATACATATTTCATTGCATATATATAAATACATTCTATGTGCTATGTATCTCATAAAGGAGTGTATACCTCTCTATACATATATACATGAGTTCAAACAAATACATTATTCAAAATAAACAAAGTAGAAACAAGGTTCCTATTAAGAAGAATAGGTAATATGAAACATTTGTAACTGCAGATAGTGTATAAGAGTACAACATAAGGTACTCACTGTGCTACAGTCAAATCTTACTGTAATTTATTCTAAAACAGGTTTTTATGGAATATGAGATGAGACTACCTGCTTTCTCAACAAGATAATACATGCTATTCCTAGTAAAGAACAAGAAGTCTTGGATATTGACTAAAGCCACCTTTCTATCTAGATTCAGAGTGATGTTTTGGTTTAAAACATATCAACAGTTTGAAGCTATTATCATTCATGTTCAAGTTTCAAACCTGGATTTTGACATTGAGATTGAGATTGAGAGAGATCTCTTACTGTTCTGTCTCCAATACTCATCATATGGCCTTACCACTCTAGCTTTGGATGCCACTTTTTCAACCTATACTCATTCTCACAACAATTTGTGAATTAACCAGTATAACTCTCATGATTTTCTGGATTTTCTAAGGTCTAAAAGGAAAGAAATCACAATGAGAGTTCCTGAATGCCAACTCAGCTGTCTACTTATTTGTGATTATTTTAATTATGTAACTGAAGTTGCTGAGAATTGGTGCCTGTCTGACAGGGAAATAATGAAGAAACTTATAAACAATTCAAACTACAGAAGAAATATCAGGCAATGCTGATTGCAGATTAGCCAATAGTCTAAGGATATAAATCACAAATATTCTTATAAAAAGTAACTAGCAGTAAATACATCAATGTAAAGAATACCACTGCTCTACCCCTTGTAGAAAATTATTCCTTTCCCTAGGAGTGTTATTTCACATCAAGTGGGATATTCTTCTCTTACTGTCTCAAAGGAAGAAATTCAGATAATTTCTTCATAAATATAACTTTGCAAGACAGATGTTAACGTACACATTTTGCCTTAGCTCAAATTTCATCATGACATAAAAAACCCAGAATGCAGTCTTTTACTGAGAAACAAAGAAACCTAAAGTATTTACAGTACAAGAAGGACACAGATCAAACTGCTAGAACACAGGTTAAACATTATGGCTGCATTTTTCAGATACATCTAGGCTGAAACCAGCCCCTCTGGCACCACGACTGTCTGAAGAATCACACATTAGTTAGGAGTTTCCATCAGATCACTCAGAAATCTAAAATGGGGTTTTGAGCAGGGAATGCCACATTTCCTCTCCTTGCACAGAGTACATGCTTAAATGTAAATTGATTGAAATACGAATATAGAATACGAATACAGAAATCTAACTCTCTGAAACTCATAAGCCTAATTATTTTCCCAACTTTTCTATTTAATTTAAAAAAACATTGAGACCCTCCTTACCTTGCTACTTATTCATTTGGTGGTTGATCACTAAGCAAAGTAGACTCTTTTTGCCCTTTCTTCTGAACTGTATTTTCTCGAATTTCTCTAATTCCACTCTGCCACTTCAAACCCAGCAGTTGTAGCTGCAAGGAACAAGCCTCCTTTGGGAGAATCACAAAACAGTCACTGAACTGTTGCACTTCATTTTGGTTTGACTCATTTCAGCCATCAATATACTTTCTTCTAATTTATGAAAGCTGTGCTGTCTAAACAAGTATTTGTTTCATATGACATAACTTATTCTTTCCTGAGTGATTAGTGGAAGATTGAAAATGTTCTCAAAAGAAGGGTAGATATCTATAAGAAATAGTCAAGGTCTCTTCATCTATATATACATTCAAAAATCAGTCAAGTGCACATATGGAATCAATCAATCTACTTACAAGCAATTATAAAATAATCAATCTGAACTGTATCCCAACATTTTAACATGAATATATATATTATTTAGCGGTAACATAATTTACAGACATTGATCAATAGTGTTTTGGTTTTGTTTTTTTTAAAGAAACATTAAATTGACCTATTTGTACATATGTCAGACTTTCCATGTTATACTGGTTTTCTTGAGATACCTGTTAAAAATTACTTACTGTTAAATTTTGGTAAACAAATTCTTCATTTTATATTATTCTTCTTTGTTAATGGAATGTACACACATGCATACATATGTGTAATCATTCTACTCTTGCTATTTCTAAAAGTTCACTGACTAGACTGTGAAAGGGCATATTTCACTTCTATAAACAGAATTGTCTCATTTGTGCCTCTTCATACTGCTCTAATAACACGAAGCAGATATACAGATGAGACTGCAAAAGGAGCTTTATGACTGCTTTTGCAGTTTTTCCCCCAAGGTAATTCTGTAAGTATTTTTATTATGAGCTAAAATGCATACTAAACAATAAAATTGTAGCACGTTATCTCCAAATTATGTTATTATTTTTGCATTACATCAAAGAGATTCAGTTGCTTTGTAAATTTAAATGTTTCAAATAAGTCTATGCATAATCAGATACATAAATCCCTACAAAATCAGCGAGTATCTCCCATGTCTCATTAATAAAAAAGGCCAAAGAATTCTGATCAAAAAATGCATCAAAAATGGAACAAATAATTTAAGATTCAAGAGACAAAAGGTGAATGCATTGTTTCTAATCAGTACATTTTCATGGATTTTTTTCATTCAGTCATTTCATCATTGTGTATATTCAATCTTGTTCTATAGAATTTTAGGCAATGATTATTCATGTCTGCAAATATCTCATTCCAACAGCAAGGCTTTCTAGACTATCAGCACTAAAGTACATTAGAGAGTAGGCAATGCTTTTCTCTCCACACCTATAGTCAGCTGACCAAGTGTAGTTGTTTTTCAGAAGCATATTTTGTCATATCAAATTTTTGTCATCCTAAAATGAATTATTTTATCCAGAGCTACATTTTAAAAGCAGCCTGGGCATGGAGCTGTGGCGTAGTGCACAGAGAAAATGCTTAAGGCATTTTGTAGGAAGCTCCTGGTATCCAAGCTCTGAGATGCAAGGTGGTTAGATGCAGACTTTGCTGCAGGCATCAAATATGTGTCACTTACCTTTGTTTTGCCTGATTGTATTTATATTCTGAGAGAAAATACCTCCTTTCCTTTCAAAATACATGGATTTTGGCCAGAAATGGCCAAGATATATCTGGATAAATAATCTCCTTAAGATGAATAGTCAGAATAACAGAAACTTCAAATGATGCTCAAAAGCAACTCTACCTTTGCAAAGATAAATACAAGGGGAAACTTCTCTACCTGCACATAGACAATCTAAAATGACTATTATTACAAATACTTTCTTGGTAAAAAAAAATCAAGGTTACAAAGTAGAGGATCTAATTACTGCAGGAAAGGGTTTACCCAGAACAGTGTGGCCATAAGTTAGAAGTTAGATCCTGTATGATCCTGAACCAGAGAGGATCTGTGAACTCCCACATGAAGAGATAGGACACATGTTATCCTTACAGAAATATTCCTGGTAATATTCATAACATCTCTTAAATATTTCTCACACAGCATCTAGATTTTCACGCAGCATCTAGATTTTTAATTCAGACTGATGTGGATTTAAAGTGATCCATTCCACAGTGATTTAGTTGATCTGTAGGATAAAGTTACCTGAAGAAGTCCATGGAAAGCAGCTGATGAAAAGATCTTCATAAATCAACAGGCCCTTCCTCAAAACTTTTACATAAATTGCCCCATTTTATTCCTATTTTGATAAAAGCTTGATTTCTCTAATTTTGATATGAAAGAATTATTTTGCTGTTCTTTACCAAACACATTTCTTTACACTTTTATGTCATTTGTGCATCACATCATTAGGTCCGGGTAAAAAAAACACTAAACTAAGAGAAAAACAAAATAAAGTCAAAATTTCACTTTCAATAAACTAGTATTAAGGTTAATCAAGATACTGCTTTCCAAACATAACCATTTTCCCAAGCCTGCAGGAACCTACTTTTTTAAGGATAGGTGAAAGGTAAATAGAACATCATCAAACCAACCCTGAGGCTGAGTATTAAGATGGTCACAAGTTTCAGTAAGTTTCAAAGCCTGTCTTGCACCCAACATAAGCATACTCAAATATATGTATATAAATGAACATATTGAAATCCACAGCTCAGTTTTTACATCTACTTGGATTTAGGATGGATTTAAAGCAGCAACTGAATGGAGTTTCACATGTGCTCTTCTGAAGTAACTCTTCTCTGCTGTGCAATCTATAGATACTTCTATGGACTGACTCTCTTTTAGAGACCTTGAATCCAGAATGTCTGTCAAGGTTTACAAGGAGGGTTGGGTTGCTCAGAAAAAAAAACCAGTTCTGTCAATGCTTCATTGTCTGGAGAAGAAAAAAGGACAAATAGGAGGTGGTCATTTCACCACATGTTAACTGAACATCTTTCTAAGAACAGGTGTTAAAAGAAGCTGCTGAGAAAAGGCAAGGGGACAGGCACTGCTGCATAGCATATTTTTGCCTTTCTGTTTATTGTGGAATTTGCACAATTGCTACATTAGCTGAAAGAAGCTACACAGGAGAGGGAGCAACATAGGAAAGTCAGCAGCACAGGAGAGTCTGATGGAAGCTGGATTTGTAGCACAGCTTCCAGTGGATGGAGAGGACATTCCAATTAGGATCATTAATGTCAGCCACATGCAGAGAAGAAAACTCCCATGGTTTTTGATGTTCTTTTTCTTAGACAATATGATACAATAGAGAATTTCTCAGCAGTGTCTCTTTCCCCGTATCAGACAATATTTTAAACCTTACTGGTTTTTCTAAGCCATGAGGGTAACTAACAACATGTTAACACAGATGGCTGCAGACAGACCTAACATCCTCTCTGTGCTTTTAAGTATCTGCACTATGAAAGAGGCCACATTTTAGCAGTTTGTGTGACAGAACAGATAGAAATGCACTAACATGACTTTTGGACTGGAGGTGACTTCTGTCCATACAGATTAGACTAGATAGAAAAAACCCTGTGTTTCTGTACCTGAGAAGATAGAGCACATATATACAAAGGCAGAAAACGACCTCTATTAAAAACTACCACTGTTCACCCCTGGAACCAATTTCCAATTTGTAGCTAAATTATAAAATTAAATTTTTGTTTTAATTTATTAAATTAAAACAAATTATTTACTCACTAAGCCAACTTTGCAGCCAAATATGTTTATTGATAACTGCAAGTGAACTGTTTTGTTCATCACAGTAGAAGAAACTAAAGATCAAATATTCTCACCTACTCTCAATAGCCTATGGAGTTTAAAGACACAGAGACACCAGTGAGCCCTACTAACCACAAGCCATGGAGTTCACAGGACATTCACCTGCCAAACATGACATTTATATCTGAATAGGCATTTGAAAGATAACAACAAGCTCTGGAGACTGAGATTACTGCAAGGAATAAAAAGGAATAAGGGAGTCTAAAATAGATTGCAACAATGGCTGATTCTATTCTCGTGTAAAAGAAAAACATTTCTGTAAGAGACCTGTTTCAAGATACAATCAGTGCATGATGTAGGAAAAGGCACAGAGTTCCTCCTTTCCAAGACTTTGATTTATGCAGTTCCCTGATTTTTAAAAAGTTGCTCACATGCTTACATAATCTCTTTGCATAGCTACTACTTGACAGCTGTTCTGGACACAGAAATGCAAAGTAAATCCCTCATTTTGCCACCTCTCCCCTCCAAGTTTCTGGTGGATGAATTCTCTCTAAGCCTGGCCCTGTTGCTTTACTGTTCAGATCCATTGCTTCAGTTTGATATCCCTGCTCTCCTCCCCTTCCAGCTTGGATAACAAAACCAAAGCTCTAGAGTGAAGCTGCCCAGCAGAAAAAGCTCTGGGCATGGAAGCTGGAGGGAAGATAATGGTCAGTGTCAAACCGCTTTCAAAGTAATGGAAGGAGAGGGAAAGGAGAGTTTCAATCTCTCCTAGTAAAAGTTGCATTGATTCAATTCTGTCCTTTTAACTGAAACAGCTTGCTGGCTCCAGTGAAGCCAGCTTTATCTTCATTCAGGTCTGTTTTTTACTTATTAGAAAGTGGAGAATGGATGAAGCAGAATAACATAGTCCTTACTTTGGGACACAGGACAAAATCAGGTTCTCTGTCCTGCCAATTGTTGGATGCTATGATACAGGTTAGGCTTGATGATGTCAAAGGTCTTTTCCAAACTAGTTAATTCTGTGGTCAGTTTCTTCAGTAAAACTAAGCAGATTGACTGGGTTATCCCATTTTCTCATGGAGATGAGGGCAAGTCAGGCTCTTCTTCACCATAACTGCACTAAAATCAGTGGAATTGTAGCAAGATAGCAACTAAGGATTTGTCTTTTATCTGTCTTCTCTGCCTTGTAATGTCAAACATTAGGCATGCTGTCATTTCTTTCAGTGATATTTGCAGTACAAGTCAATGTAGCAAGGATGTTAAGCATGTTAAGGATCAGAAAGCCTAACTATGGGAACAGATTTGTTTCAGCTTATGACCCATGGCCTGTCTGCATGTGGTAGATGGGGAGGACTCATTGCTTATTTTGGTTTCCAGATCAAGCTGGCAGCTTAAATGTGCTCCTCCTTGGATATGAACAAAAAACCTTTCCTTGCATTCAGCAGGTAAACAAATCACTAGTTCTGAACACACTATAAAATATTCCTTAACCATTTGGGGAAGAATTCTTGTTTAATGCAGTGGTGGTACCCAAACATGGAAGAGTCAATTAGCACTTATCAGCCTCAGGGGAACTGGAAATCCCTCAAGTCACTGGAGTTACTCACACTGCAATTATAAATAAATCAACTGTACCTTACACAGTTCAACCTTTGAACATTTAGGGATTGGTTTATGCTGCTAGCTACTTTTGAGTGAAATTATTGTCATATGAAGAAATACCATGACACTAATGGGTGCATTAGAACAAAAAGGTGTACTTCAATTGATAGATCACCTTGAAAATATTTTTATTATTAAAATCAGAGTAATTTGTACTAGCAGTTTTTGGGGTTTTTTTAAGTGATTTAATAGAGTTGAAATTACGTAAAATCTTTTCCCACAAACGTATTGGCAATGTCCATGAGAAATCAGGAAAAGGATCTAACTCTACATATTCTAAACAAGAGTAATACTGCATTTCAATCTTTTTTTTCCCTATTTGTTACCATATGAAATAAAGCTGAAGCAAATCCATAACCACAATGATTTTTTTTACATGTCACAGATGTTACACATCCAGAGTATCAAAAAACCCAAAAGTGAGCACTGCTCTGAGTGGTAAATTACTCACTGTTTAGAATTGAAAAGGAATTCCATAACTAATACATTGTATAGTAATAAAGAAAATATATATTCTCACTGCATCACAGTTTGAAAATTATTTATTTCAGTAGTCCAAAAACTATATAAGTGCTAAAGATTACAAATGTTATCAGCACTCTGAACAATTTTATGAGGTGATTATGTGAATCTACATCCATCAAAGATCCTCTTCTATGATGAAAAGTTAATGTTTCAGAAAACTGGAGTGCTCCCCTTGGCTGTGTGATTCTGACTGAAAACAGTTACCCAGCAAAAAGGATTGGTCTGGACTGACATGAGCAAACATAATGACAAAAGCAAATATTTTTAAGCAAGGGCTTCAGTGACTGAGTAGACATTTTGTGAAAAACTTGAAAAGTTGACAGCTAAAAATCTCACTCATTAACTGACCTGAAATAGCTTATTTCTATAACGTGAAAAAACCCGTCACTTTGTTTAGAAATAAAAGTCCTAGTAAATGAATGTAAAGCCCTCTTTGGGAGTAGATGAAATGATATGACCCATACAGTAGAGCGCAGACAAAATTCTGAGCAAGCAACAGGAATTTTAAAACATATATGATTGACATATATTTTAAATACACACTTTTAATGTTGGCATCTATGCCTTTTTTTAAAATATGTAGGGCAGGCTTGATCCTAAGGCTCATCCTATAATAACAGTGTATTGCATTTATCTATGAAACAGATTTTTAAAACACAGACACTTTTACAAAAGAAAATTGTAATTGCATCATAAATCAGAAGAGCAAAGCATTTTGTAAACATGAACTAAGTAAAATCTATCTAGTTCAGTAGCAGTGAACACCTTTCAAAGGCAACTGACAGGTATTATGTTCACTATTTTTTTTTTTTTTAATGAACATCCTCTCACAGTTTTAAATTAATTGTAAAATAATCTTTTGCTAGCATCTACTTCTGTTTTCCATAACAAAGGAAAAGCAACAGAGGCAAATCAAGGTTATTAGTCTATTATTTTCACTTTTTTTTTCATTTCACAGCTTTTATAGCTGACGTTTTCTATTTTAGCATATCAGACACCAAACCTACAAACAGCACAAACTGCGAGTGACCACTTTACCTTCTGAAAAATCAATCAGTCCCAGCAAATGAAGCAGCTTCAGAGATGCAAATATAATCACAACAATACCCACTGTTTGTAGTCCCTCCGACTCCCACTCGAGAGTCAACATTCTTCCAACAGGCAAATCATTCCAGTCTTCACACGGGTTTGCAATCAGAGGGAAATTAGAGGATTTCACCCAGAGTTTGCTTTGAAGAAATTTGCAGTGGTGTAAAGCACCACTATACCAAGCAGTGGCAGTTCAGCAGCCACTGTAGCTGAGCTAAAATGTTAGATAAAGCCCCGCATCTCATGCTTCTCTAAGCATTTGGTTTCATCAGTAGCGAGTCCTCCTAGAAGGCTGGGGTGGACCACGCACCTCTGGGCATGACATTGTATCCGTCGAGCAGCCTTGCTGAGAGCTGCTGGAGGAACATCTGTGTCGAGCAGAGCCTTGGCTGTGTCAGTGCCAAGAGGAAAAGCTCTCTGGAAACTTGCACAGGGAGCACGCTGCTATCAGCACTCAGAGCTCCGGCGCTCCCAGGCGCTGCGATGCTCCCCAGCCTCACAGCCTTGCCCAGCTTCTCTCAGAACAGTTCTTGCTAAGTTCGAGCAGTGACAGTCTGGTAAGACAGACAGACAGACAGCTGTTTTCACCTGCTGAATGCTGCATGTCACAAAACTGCCGCCCTCTGCATTAGAGAGAACAATGATCAGAGAAACGCTGCCCCTTCCTCTTCTTAAGCATCGCCAGTCTAATTAAATCTTCACTGAAAGTGAGAATAGAAATTAAAGAAATACACATCAGCACGATCAGTGCCTCCAGCTAGCAAAACATAGTGCTGTCAAGGAGACATGCACTGCCCAAACCCCTGATCCACAGCCAGGAAGAATGTATTCTTTATTGATTAAGAAACAAAACAGTGCTTTTCTGCCTCAGGACATGAACCTAGAACTGCTGAACCCCAAACTCTGATATTCATTGATGGATATGAGGCATTTTCCTGGGAAGATCTTGCACAAGCTACACATCAGGGGAAAAAGAATCCCAGCTGATTTATCAAACAGTCTGTATAAAACTAATTGTCCTGTGTTTATTTATGTGATTACCAAGAGAATACCTAGTGTGAGGAATACCCTCAAGAATATTCATGCAGCACATGCATAACCAATAAAAAGTTATGCCTAAATGCTTACCCTTGTGCCCATCCTAAAAATTTAAATAAATCCTGTCTATTGCTATACAAGGCACAACAATAAAGTGAAGGGAGGCCTCAGAAAAAAAGAGATTTTAGACACTTCTATTAATTAAAAGATCTGTTTTAACACTAAAAAGAATGATGTCCAGTATAACTACTCAGGTTGCTACACTCTTTCAACCAGAAAAAAATTTTGTAACTATCAAGAAGTTCAGGTGCTTCTATTTTTGTTCAAAAAGTCATTATAATTTTAAATTAGTGCAATGAGTTGTAACATTAACAATCTATTTTTTATGGGCTACCACCTAGAGAAAGAAATATGTAATCTACAGTTTATTATCAGCTTTTTTTTGTTTTCTTTGAAGGCTGTAGGCATTGAAGGACAACATAAGCAGAACTCTAGAATCTACATATTTTTATTCATTAAAAAATGTATGTGGTTACTTCAGTTAATTTTAGGTTATATCTAGTCAATATATAAGCAGGAATATTCTTTGATTTTACACCTCTGAGTATTTAATACAAGAATGTTGTGAGTCTTGTATTTTTTATATATGCTCTCAATCTGAGTGCCAGCTCACTTTCTCAATAACCTGTAAAGCTAAAACAGTGGCTTAAGAGGAAAGCATGGTAAAAATAAGTCAAACCACATACGCTATCCCATGTTTGCACCTTCCAAATATGTCATTACTTTATACCTCATATTCCATATTAATGATTCAATAAATTTTCCTGTTAAGTTCTTCTCCACTTAAAAGAAAAGTAATACCTTGTTTCCTCTTTACAATTTCTAGGTATTCCATATCATCATCTTGTCCTTTTAAGGCTCTGACATGTTAATCTCAAACTCATTCTCATCTCTGGCTTCTATTTATTCCTTGAGGTTATTCTCACTTAGGCTGTTCTTTTTCTTAAATTTGTGGGGTTTTTTCTTCAATGACAAAGCATGAACAAATGTTTACAATATTGCAGAAACAATAATCCTAATATAATGTCACGCTCACACTATAGCAGTGAAAGAAGCCTTATTTATCTTAATAAATGGTCTCAGGGAAATTATTAAAATGGAGAAATCTGTCAGTCCACATTCTTCTTTTCTAAAGCTTTAGTCTACCTTGTGTTCTTGAGCTGCCCCCTCTTGGGAGCAGAGGCCCTTCTACTCCATCACTGAAGGTGCCAACCCACAGGTGGCCAAGTCACCCAGCAAGAAGTGGTCTCAGACACTGCCAAGGTTTTGTTTTCTGCTTTCATACAAGAGGAAAGGCCTGGACCTCTTAAAAAAGGTGAAAGGGAGAAAGATTTTGAGTTTGATTTTGAGCTTTAGGGGCCATTGCTACCTACACAGTAAATGAGTTACAGAAGAATGGTTAAATTAAAAAAAAAAGCTGGAAACATCCACTTGAATTAATGTAACTGATTACTGACTTCAGAGAATACCTCCTTAAAAAAAAGAAATAGACTTTTCCTGTTGTTTCTCATGATAGTTGTTTAAGTTAGGGGTACCATACACTGAATTTGTGAGTCTCCAAGACTTAACACTAGAAAGTAAAGCAGCAAGGATAAGAAACTATCTGGAAAAGAGAAAGTGATACACGAAATCTTTCCTGCAATATGCCATGCAACAGATTAAAACATTAATGCTACTTAGAGATGTGAATTCTTCTGGAAGAAGTTCAATTACAAAAAATCCATGCCCCAAAACATTTGAAAATTAAATCAATCTTGAATAAGAAGATAATAACATTCTGTTATATGTACAGCAACTCTTTGTATGCTTGATTATCTAGATTTCTAGATAATGATGTAGATTTCTTGATTATCTTGTTTATCTAGAGTTTAATGTTGGTGACAATAGGGTGGAGTGTATATGACTGAGAATCAGGGGAAAGGCCTGGAGGGCAGATGCCATGGTGGGAGTCTGCTACCACCTAATGAGGATGAAGAGGCACACAAAATGTTCTGTAAGCAGTTGGGAGAGGTATCATTGCTGGCCCTTGCTCTCATAGGGGACTGTAACTTGCCAAATGTCTTCTGAAAACACAACACAGCAGCGAGCAGACAGTCTAGAAGGTGCCTGGGGTGTGGCAGATACCTTCCTGACACAGCTGATGGGGAGCTCATGAGGGGAGGTGTCCCATGGACCTGCTGAGTAATGGGGTGCTTGCAGGGCCATCTCAGGGACAGCTATTGGGAAATGGGGTTCTCAGAAAACTCTGGAGGGCCCGCCACAGAAAGGCCACCTTGGACCTCTGGACAGACATTGGCTTGATAAGATTAGAGAGCCCTTCTGGAAGCAGTCCTGAAGGGCAAAGAATCCAGGGAGGCTGGAAGTGCCCTAATGAGGCAATGTTACTGGGACAGGAGCAGGCTGCTCCCTGTGTGCTAAAAGATGAGCCAGAGGGGAAAGAATGGGCCTGACTGGACAGACAGCTTTGGCTGCAACTCAGGACTCTGCATAAAACAAGCACAAATTTCTCTCTCCTAACTAAATATTCAAGAGGAACCTGTGCTGAAGTGCTGTAGGAGACACACATTACCTGGAAGCACAGATCCCAAATGAGTTTTGAAATGGACAGAGTAGATATGTCTCTATTTATTGGCATCTATAAGAATGATCCCATTCTGGAGTCCTAACATTTTTTCACAAACAATCCCAAATAAGTACTGGCTGCTCTAACCACTTTAAATAGAATCATTTATGCGTGGAATGCAAATAATATAAAAAAGAATACCTTATATAAGACAGTGTATTATCCACTGTGTACATTTTGTAACTGATTGCTGTAGAATACCATCAATTTTACCTAAGAAGAAAAAGACACTCAGAAATATTATTTATAAAGGTTAGTTATGAGAAATTAAATTTCATTTATTTCAAAGTTGACTAAGAATAGAGAAAATCTGCCATTTAAAAACAAACAACTCCATCTAATTTAACACATCAAATGAAGTAGCAAATGCTTAAGAATAACAACAGGTTGCTAAGAATTGAACAGCTAAGGAATAAAACAAATTTTAATTCCAGAAATACTTAAATAATACCTAATAAGAATTCAATTACTAACACACAAGGATATAAAATTTCCCTACAGCTCAGTATGGTTACACAGTCCTTTTAAAATTATCTGGTATTATCACACTTCTTATATACTAATCCCAGTCAGCACTTGGTTTTGGATTATATCTGCCATTGTAATTAGCACAATAAATAGCATGTCTTTTCTTCTAATTCCCTTAATTCTCTTAAATAACTTTTATTTTGATGCTTACATGAAATTTATACTGGAAGTTTTAAACTTCTAATCTTTTCAAATTTCTTCTGACTCTTATAGAGCACCTACATGATCCCTACTGCATTGGAGTGTTTAATGTCTTTCTACTATATTTTCTTTTTAACATTTGCCTGTAAGCAGTATCAGTCTTTTCAGACCTTTCTCTTTATACTGAGAATGATTTTTATTTCTGTGCAGGCATTCTGGATTTGCTATTGTCTAATGCACAATGGGTCTGACCAAAACCGATCTGTTTCCAGGGCAAGGATCTGTTACTATTCATTAATTGACTTGAATTTTACTGCCTTCCTAGGTGCTGAAATCTGTACCACATTGCAATTAATTTGCGTGTGTGTGTGTCTTAATTGGCTGGGAGTAACAGTTCATTAGACTCTATTTGATATTTTCCCCCAATGTATCTGAAAAGGGAAACTGCGGATGAGTTAGAAATAGAAACAAAATTTGGAAGTATTAATTAGCTGCCCTTCTTTCTGTACTCTCTTATTCCAGAGGGATGTGTTAGACAGCCAGAAGAGAATGAAGTGGTCAAACAAACACAGAAAGGGCACCTACAAACAGGTCAGATAAACGGCAAATCTTCAGCTTCTTGCTCATGCCAAACCTGAGCTTATTAGGAAAGTTAGCTGGTGGATAGTGAACTTAATCCTATTAGATAGCCAGTGAGAAGGTCACTCACAGGGAATAATCTGCAGTTTTCTGCACAGAAAAGTTTCTATCTTTGATCTCCAGAAGAAAATGATGTCCACTAAAAAGCATTTCCAGAACCAGGAGTAGAAATTAATGTACACATGTCTTTTCAAGAACTGTTCTCAGGGTAAAAGGATTTTGAATGCAACACCTCCTTTGTAGGCTGCTACAACTAATCACAGAACATAATGTAACTTCCATAAAATCCTTAGAAAAATGAAGTTAATGTATGGAATCACTTTGTTCACCTCACCAGCCCTACAGCTGCTCAAGTGCTCTAGCAGATTACTTATCCAGACTCATTGCAGGGAAAATTTTGCTACCTAGAAGAGCAAGGTAGAGTGTAATTATACATGATTAAATTTGTCAGGCTCCATATATCACCTTTAATATTTACACTAAGTGTCCCAGATTTTAATGACTGTAAGTGCATACAAGCCGAGAAAGGAAAAATTCAACACCTGTACTGGCAAGATAAATTTCACTCGTTTGTAATCAGGGAAGAAAACATGATATCCAAGCTTCTACAGGTTTGGTCTCATACTTAGAAGTAAATTACCCTAATATAATATTGTAGTTATAGCTGTATAAAGGTTCTAGGCTATGGTGTGGGATTTCATTTTTTTTTCCTCTCTTCATTTTCGCCTTATGACTCTCACTTGCTTCTAAGCTTTTGTTCTTGCTTTGATCTATATCAAAGGACTGCTGCCATTTCTGATCTGAAAACAGGAGCTGAAAGGAATCCCACAAGGAAACCATTGCCAATTCCCCTCATAACATAACACAGGTGGATTTGTCAAAAATCTAATTGATACAGCATGCTATTCAAATATGTATAAAATACTTTGTGTACAAGTAGTTTGTAAATTAAATGGAATGTCCATGGAAGCAACAGTAGCATTTTAATTTACTAAGCTTTAGCAAAGGATTACAAAACAGCTACATGTTTCCTAAATGAGGTCAAATTACATTTAGTAATAGTCAGTAATCAAATTCTGGTTTGTTTTACTGCAAAGCCCAGTGGCTTGTTTGGCAAATAAAATTACCTCTAAATTATGCAACTGTATCTTCAGCCTACAGACCTGGGTGTGGTTTTTTTTTGTTTTTTGGGGTTTTTTTGGGTTTTTTTTTTTTTTTTTTTTTATTAAATCATATTTGTTGCAGCAGGAATGGCCACTACCAAATTTGAAAGCACAAATATATGTCTGCACAGGAGAAATGCAGTGTAATGGAACTACTAAAGGCCAATCACACCCAACTACTTTGTTAGATGTAGAGACCCACCTCCCCCTAAGATATGCTTCTCCTGCTTGTAAGAAAACACAAACTTTTTCTGTACAACCCTTGTCTTCTTCAGTCTTTTCATATTTGGAACAAACATGGTAATGTCTGACTTGCTGAGTTTCTTCTTTCACTAGTATTTTTTAAGTTATACATTGAATCAAGAGGACACCATTATCAATATCTTTATACATGCAAATAAAAAACTACTGGAAGACAACAGATCAGGCTGGTAGAAATGATGGAACAGAGTAGCAGCATTCACAGCTCCTAATTCAGTCATTTTCTGTTAGCCAAATTATGACTATATCCACGCATGCTTGCCCATACATCTAGGAAGCCATTTATTTATGGGCTGTACAATTAGACGACCTCAGATGAGTTCCTAAAGAAAGGAAAGGTGTTTTCTGTGGTGATGAATGAGAAAATAAATGAACCATGCATGGCAGTAATAAAAGCTAACATTATAGTAACAAACAGGAATATTCATCATCCAAGCCTCCAACTGATCCATCAATTTAATATCATCAACCTATCCTCTGCAACACCGCTGTTTCAAAACAGGTGTTTCTGGCTCTCTATGGTTCAGTGAATGGTCAGTAACTAAACCAAACGAAAAAATAAGTGTATTATTAACCACAGTAATAAGAACATCACTATTGTGCAGGTTTTTTTTGTGTGGCACCTTTCTCTGATATAAAATAACCCATGTGCAATAAATGCTCTATTTCTCTCCTTTGCTTTTCCAAAGGTGAAGCACTGTATTTCACCATAGCAACCAGAAAGTATTAAAAATGAAGGCTGAAGAAGCTGACATATGTCTACATTTGATATACTTCTTAAAAAACGAGTGTATTTGTCCTGTAAAGATGAGGTATTACATGTTTGCAGCACGTTAAAGAAACTGCTGTCATCCTGATTTGGACCTTTAGCTCTATATAATTAGACTTGTACTACATATGAAACATGCACAGGTTTGACTAGAGATCTGCAACATGTGGTGACCACTCCCAGTTATTCAATGTTCAGAATTAGTCCATATCACCTTGTGAGAGACTGGGATGTCCATGGTTAATGACCCAGAACTACTGACCTTTTCCAAAAAGAGCAGAGTGCTCTGCTGACCATACCCAAAGTCACCAGAGGGGTGCACAGCCTCCACTGGAGGATGGTCAGACAAACTGACCTTTGCTCAGCAACGAGCTGGGTGTGAGCCAGAAATGGGAAAGGAGTCCATGAGAACAAGATCCCGCAAGGCAGGATAGTGCTTCTTATGTTGCTGTCCATCCTTTCCAAAATGACTCAGATGTGAAAACTCCTTTCCAAGGAAGTACCAGGACATGAACACTTAGATCTGAGGGTATTCACTCCTCCTGATGGGGCACAGCTGGCTCAGCCTCGCTGACAAGAGGGATGTCATGCCTTAGAAGGTGTCAGACACCATCAGCGACTCTCAAAGTGCCCTGTGATCCACAGTGTGGATTCCCACCTGACCCTGAGTGTACATTAAACCACTAAAATTTGTGTTTGCAGGCTGCCTCCACCCATAATAGATCAAAACTAGGAGCATCACTTCAATCAATGGACGTCAAAATTGCAACAACCAAATCTCATTCATGGATCCAGGTCTGGTAATATCTGTCTACTCTTATCATTTCCTCCTTTCTTTTCCCTTCTACATTTTCTTACATTTTATTTTTAGGATTTTATGTTACTAGAGTTAATAACCAAAATGGCTACATAGCTGCTTTCTATTGCACCCAAATTGTTCTAAAATAAACCCTACATATATTTCTTTATAAACACATGTATATATTCAGTTGTGTTTCACCCTAATAAATCCCAAGGGATTTATTAACAAGAACCTGGGCTTTCCTTGCCCTCTGTGGTGGGTTGTAACATGGACACTGAAGATTTTTTTCTCTTCTCCAGTGTTGGGTCTGAAATTCACCTACATATAGATGACTTCTGGTAAACAGTTTTACTCCTGATACATGGTAGTAGTAGAAAGAAAAAGAAATGGATGAGGATACAGGGATATACATGCATGTAATTCTCCACATTGAAAGGTAAAGGAGCTTTTATTTTCTTTTTTATTCCTCCTTTTAATTTTTTTTTTCTTTTCATTTTCATTCAGAGCTTTCACTCTGGCAATCTCAGAGGTTTCTTAAGACTTTTAATTCTGCCATTAAAAGCATAAGTTAAGCAGATTACTACCAGTTCAGGAAATTTGAAAGTTTTGTGAGCTGGACTCTCAATATTTCACAAAAGAGAGAGAGTAAAAAAACTTATGGGGAAGGGGTTCAAAGAAATGGCATAGCTTGATGTTTTCCAGCACCTAACACTGTGTCTCACATCCTCATTCCAATGCAAGAACCTACAGTGTTATTTAAGGATCCATAGAATGCAATGGAAATTTTCTGCTACAGCAATTTTGCTGTTCTGGCAAATTGGAAAGCAGCTTTAGGACAAAACCAACCCTGAAAGAAACAATGGGCTTACAATGACTTATCACTTAAGTAAGTTAAAGGAAGGTTGCAGATATTCCCTGGGGAATCGTTATAATGCCCAAAGAAGCACAGCATCATGAGGCTCCTGTAGATGCTGAAATGAGGGAAGTAACAAAACACAGAAACACACAGTCTTGAACCTTTAACATATCTTCAGACACCACTTTTGCCTGTGTTATGCTGCTGCAGGGATCAAATTCTTCTTTAGTAGATTTGTGGGGTTTACCACACCTTCTATACAATCCATGCTTATGGCTTAAGGCAGATATTCCACTTTGTACAGAGAATTTGTGGGTCATGAGAAATTCATTTTCACATGCTTCTTAACATGCACGTGGCAAAACCCAAATTCCATAAACGAGATGCCTTCTTGTCTTCCTCCTGATACACAAACATGATTTGGAGTTGGCTGGATTTTTAATCCATTCTCAGCCATTTTTAAGATGAAGAATAGTTTTACTGTCATTAATACTTCAGGAATCATTTCCGCCCCCCAATAATCATCTGCGCACCAGGCTATGAATTTTAATTCCTTAATCTCCTCAGAAGCAATTTCCGTAGCTTCCAACCAAGTTGCTCTTTTCTGAACTTGTTCTAATTAAGCAAAAGAGTCATATACAAAAAAATTTAGTAACTAGTTTTTAGGTATTCAATTAGTGATGAACAATATTCTACAATGACTGGCCAATCATTCCCTTAGCATTTCATTACCAACATCTTCTCATGAAAATAATATGAATCATTTAAAAACATTGTCTTTATCCCTAAAAAGCAAATAAGTGTGAGCATCCTTTCATTTCCCGAAGCTGGAATTTCAGCTGAGGTACCCCAGCAGTGTGCCCAGACCTCAGCCCATTACCTCACTGCAACTGGTGTTTGTTTTGGGTATGGTGTATCTTCCAACTTATTCTTTGCTAATAGGACAGTGACACATGCTGTCTTTCACTGAAGCACACTGAGAATAATTAGGTTGTTCTGAGGATGCTTGAACAGGTCTGACAGTTTTTGCCCTGTCCCTAGCATGCTGTCACTTCTGCACTTACTTTGGTGTTTATCTGATACTGTGTGAGCTTTCAAGGATAATGTTAAATCAGACAAAATACAACTTGACAAAAAAACTCCAAACAAAAACCAGAGCTTTTGTCCTCAAAATACCTTGCCAGCAGTGCTCATTTCATTTTTGAGTACTAATCTCATGGTTGTAGCCTAAGACTTGCAATGCTGTGCAGGTTCAGGAGGACAAAAGCCAGACTCTAATGGTGAAAGACCAAGCAAGTCAGGAAAAGAATCCTGGGCAGGTTTTAACTGACATAATCAGCACAAAGATATTGCAAGAAGTAGTCAAATCTTGCTGTCATACCAGATGTGTGCAAAGAGCTGGAGCAGTGAAGCAGCACCAGCATTTGTTGCTGTGTGGGATCCAGGGAGATGCACAGCCCCTAGGCTCAGGCAGTCCAACTCTCACATTCAACTCGGTTTATTATTGATTCTGATTTACTCTTCTTAACATCAGTAGACAGGATATGTTCACAGAGCTAGTACCTCTGGAAGATATTCCTTAGATTTTTCTGATCTGAATCCCAGCAGAAGGAATAAGTTAATTTATATTATATGGTGTTCAGCCTATGGGTAAATTCCCTTGGTGAATTCAAGTCTAGTACATTTTTCTTTCCTACTGAATTACACCATCTAACACACCAAGAGAGACACAGGAGGTATCTCCTCTGAGTCACAAACCAACAGAATGCAGTGGCTTGTCTTGCTCCCTCACTGCCAGAAGATTGTTTTCTTTTGCTTTTAATTGTTTGGGGGAAAGGGAATGCAACTGCAATAAAGGTTAAGCAATCCTTGCTGCCTTATTTGTTGAACTGAGATTCTCTTTTAGCAGAGTGAGGGAATTATTGATCCCCAAAGAAGTTTCTCACTGGTATTAATAAGTTAAAAACTATAAATCTTTTTATTATAGCTGGAGAAGAAAAGTTAAAACAGATAAACAATTTGAATAAATGCAGTAATTTCTCCCCATCCCAAACCCCACTATACAATAGGCTGTATTGGAAGACACTCTCTATGGAAATTAAATTTTTAAATTCATATTTCTCAAGATTTTTGTAAAAAAAAATAATTCTTGATATTTCAAGACGTCTTTTTTTTTTCCAAGGTACTATTTAAACAGGGTATCTCTGAAGGAGGTAAGGAATAAAAGGATGGGATGACAAAAAACTAAGGTAGTTTTATGTTCTTCAGGGACATAGAGCAGCAAAATATAGAACTAAAGGAGCAGTCACAACAACCTCAGTCTCTCTGCATTCATCCATCTCCAGCGCAAACAAAATTAACATATCCAGGCATGAAGGAGTGGTGTTCAGCTCATTTCTGCATTTCCAAACTTCCTGGTGTTAAATCAGTATTTCAAAATATGCCTTGTGCTGAGAAGCAGTTAGAGTGAGTAGAAATTCTCAGACAAAATTTGTCAGGATGGCAAATTCTACCCCACTTATGGAAAAGGGTCACAGCCACCCTCAAGAGCCCCGACCCAGCCGTCAGCCCCTGGTGCATCCCTACCCAGAGTCTCAGGGCTTTGCTCAATGATCTCTGCAGTGCAGCTTTTCTGAAGAAAAGGAAGGAAAGGCAGGTACCACCACACATCAATGTCTAATGCTCTAGGGCTATCTGTAGCATTTTACAGCAAGAGCTGTTTTTCAATGAATAAATATATTTAAATGAGACACATGGTCTCAGGCATGGTTGCACGTTTCTCTATGAAGCAATTGTCAAGCAATCTATGAAGCCTGTGACCCCAGTGATTTGACACAAAATACTCTTTTTAGCTCAAATTTGACCACATTTGGAGTGCGAATTTAGCTTTCACCTTACTGTTTTCTTTTTGTGCCAAGCTATCAACTGCCCAGTAGTAAAATAAATGATGAAAACAACTTTTCTGCCAGAGTCATGACCTGATAATAAAAACAGCAGTAAGAGAACAATTACTATTGAGAAAAGCTTTTCAAGTTTGTGTGCGCTTTTTAAAGGAGATTTTGTCCTAGGAATTTCTTGGTTCATACCTGGAGGCTTTTTTTTTTGTTTATCCAGTTCTCATTCTGTACAATTTTAATAACATTTCAGTACAAGTGTTTGAATTTTAATACACAGAAAAGTCAACCTTTAAACAGACACTGTTTCTACATTTAAATATGTAAATATAGTGTGTAATATACTTCAGAAAGCTCAAATACTGTATATACCAACATGTACCAATCTTTATCCCATTTAGTTCACTAGTAAACTAAACTAGTGTTGATTGACCTTCTTAGACATAGGATTTTTTTATCTTTAGCACTTACTTTATTAAAATTAGCCTTTTGCCCTTGGGCAAAATTACTAATATTCTTAAATTATGGCATAACAATCTAGTATTAGAATTTAAACGTTTAAAATCATTACATCTAGGATGATGAACAAAAGAAAAGTGCTGTAGGTTTGTTTTTTGCTCAAGAAAAACAGAAAAATAAGGTTAAAATACTAAGTCTGTAAGACTCAAGACAGAAAAAACCTTAGCTACTAATGAGTTAGAAATATTTAGTCTGTTTACACAGGCATGAACTACATAAACTGTGTACACCATTTCTTAAAGGACTGCTGTCCTTCAACCAAAACCCTCTAGGATATTTAGAGGCAATATTTTATTGCACCAGTGAAAGTAAATACTATGGATGTAGACTAATGGTAGGACTACCTGGCATCTAAATCCTACCTTTAGAGACTCAGGAAGAGCATGTGTAACAATGAAAATGAATCTAACTATGCCAGGCTATTTTTTTTAACTTCTAAAATAAACTCATTGCATCACAATACGATAGCAAACAATTATGATAGTAAACAGGAAAACTAGAAAAAAACCCCACGTTTCCAAGTGGATGCTCAGAAAATATCACGTCCTTAGTGTGGTGCTTCTGATTCAAGGGTGCATTTGTCAAGGGTCTCCCCCAGGCCAGGAATTTAAGCTGCCTGTGCTCCAGGCCAGGTTGCTTGGGAATCAGAACCACGAGAAACTGTGACTCCCATGAGGATATTTAAGGTCTGGAAGAAATCACACTCACTGTCTCAGCAGTTGCATTTACACAGACACAGCTGCTCTTGCTCCCATTCAAGGTACATTGTAAGTTTAAAAAAAAAAAAAAAACAACAACAAAAAAACCAAAACAACAACAACAAATCTACAGAAAGGTTTACCCACAAAGTACAAGAAGAGATCTTTTATGTCATAATAACCTTTAATATAGAAACAAGTGTGTCATAAATGTCTGCAAAGTGAGATCTAAGCCCTACTAACCAACAACTATGCTTATAAGATGAACACAAAATACTTGCACACAACTAGTAGTCTGTTGGTACATACTGTAACAGACAGAAGCTAAAACATAATTTTTCATTTCTGGAATGCTGGTCAACTGCAGAATAAATACCAAAGAAGATTTATATTGCTATTGCACTGCAATATCTTGGGAACTTAGGTCCATAAACTGTTACACCACTTTCATCAGTCTGCCATCTTTTATCTATTGTTTTTCTTCAGAACTCAGAACAGCCATTTCTATACAGCTGTAACAATTCTAGCTGTGCTTCCAGGAATCTATAAGAGTTACTACCTACATCTGTTAAAGTTCTTTGTGTTTTCCCCCAAGCTGCAAATGAATAGCTAATACCAACAATTCTAAATTTATTGGCACAGATACCTTCATTGTGTTTGCAGTTTCTTTCTTCTACCACCAGTCTTTTTTATCTGTTTGCAGATCACAATCCCCCTAGTTAAACCCTTTTTATGCCAATAGTTAAAAACAGTTTGGTTTCCAATTCTGTACATTTGTGGACACATCAGACACCACTGCTGACACATCAACGATTCTGCTTGTGCTTTTTTAAATTTTTTTCTTCCATTCTTCTAGATAGTAAAATAAAAATGATTATGCTTTACAATGTGGCACTGCAAGAAAGTAAAACAAAACAAACAAACAAACAACAACAACCAAATAACAAAAACAAACAAAAAACCAACTTAAAGTATTTTAGCTGAAAACCTCCATAGGACTAGCTCAAACCAATGAAGATCATGCAACTTAGTAATATTTGGTGTTCCTATTTTTTATTTTAAAAACATTGTGCTCACCCTCTAGAATTACTAAGTATAACTGAAGCATATCCCTCTCTTTTCAATAGTAACTTCCTCATTTTTCAGTAACTGCAGTGATGGACAGTTGATTAAACTCAAAGTAAAAATTAAAATAAATTAAAATGGAAATTAAAATAAATTAAAATAGAAATCCTTTCTTCTTAGTTACCAGAGTTGTAAGTTTTGTCTCCAGACAATTAGCTTACAAATCCCCTAAATGCAATACTTAGTCTACTTAAAATCTGTGTGTACATATTGGACCATATATACATTCAACACTGATTCAACAATGTTTACTAGCACTGCAGAGATGCAGGCAAATGAGCCTTTGGTGAAACTCAGGATTCACCTTTATAAGGAGACTTAATCTCCTGACCCCATCATCCCCTTCCAGTCAGGTGCTCCCCTCCTCTTCTGAATAAACTCTGGCTCCAGAATGTACCACTAGCCAGCGTGTGACACTATTGACCCTCCTACAACATAAAGTCTGGTTCTTCCTTAAGATGTCTTTGCAACAAAGAAGAATCAATCTGGCTAAGAAGACAGACAAAATCCTGTTAGTTTCTCAGTTCCTCAGTCAGTTTCTCAGGTTTAGCTGTCACTGCCTTGGTTGGTGTTCATAGCTCTGCACAGTGAAGATTGCAGTGCAAAGTAAAATTCTTACTTCAAAGTGAACTAGTAGAACAAAGTAAGGTTTTGGAAGTAAAACAGCTTTAATGAAGTAAACACAATGCTAAGAGGCCTTATTCTAATCTAGTTTGTTTCAGATTAATAAAGCAAAGTAAGCAAAACTCAGGTGTGGTTTTACATTTTAATCTGTACACATTTATCTCTGCTAAGACAGCTGCAGTGCAGTTGTGGCACAATATCATGCCATTGTGTCAAGGTCTTATGCCATTTCCATTTCATATATTCTACTAGGTAAGTACTGCAACAGCAAAGAAGTTTTGTTTGGTACTGCCACCTGATAATAAGGAAACTACTTATAGGTAGCAAGGTGTTGTGCTGAATACCAGTTCTGAGAATGGTAGTTTTGCTAGTAATCACAGCAAAGGATAGGAAAAAGAATAACTCTTTTTGTTCTTGTTTTATTCTTGCATACAGAATATCACAATGAGGTTGAAATCAATGGATCCTTTGATGTTATGCTTTTTCAAGCATTAAATACAAATTAGGAAATACCAGCTTGTATTGCTAGTACAATGGGTAGAGTAAAGCAGGCAGTCAGAAATATCTGACTGAAGACTGTTAGAAAATGCAAAAAGTACAACAAGAAAAATGGAAATTCTTCTCCTAGGGATTTTTCACTTTTCCCAGGACATCCACTATTCCTCTGGGGATGGGAACTGTTTTTCTCCCTTAACAGAAGCCGTGGGAAATGAGTGGTATCTGGACTTGGGCACTTTCACCCTCCCATCAGGTACACTATTGGTGGGTCACTGATTTCTTACTGGCCCTCTCAGAAGAAAAAAAAAAATAAGAAGAAAGCTTAAATTTACCAGGTTATTTCTGATATCAATATTTTTTAATATTGATATACTCTCTGCCTTTTACTTCAACTCAAGTAGAGTTTGATCCAACTTTATAGTCATATAAGGCCTCCAATTTCCAAGCAAGAACATTCTTGCAAAAGTCTGGGCTCAGCTGCTGATATAGACAAAAGCACATTGAAAAGACAATTGTTTAATCAGCTAGAATTTTTAGTTATTAATATCCAATCTCCCGGCACATTTAGTATGCATTCTGGTTTTATTAGGCTATTATTTTTCTAGAGCAGTTATTTAAGTACAGAATGTAGCATGGTCAATATAGCAGGAAAGATTATTTTCTATACAGGCTTAGTGGCTTTCTTTTATACGCCCTTTCATCCATTCCAACAAGTATATTGCCAAACTGCCTTAAATTTTATGAGGCATTTAACTAAACAAAGCAGAACAGAAACTTGATCACAGTGTTGTGAAAAAAATCCTGACCTGACCACTGACTTTACAAATACTGAACGGACCTGGAACTGTGCAAAGCTTCAAAGGCTCTTTTCCCTTTCTCTATATTCTTATTAGTAATATAATTACAGTGCACATTCAAACATTATTAGTTCACATAAAGTGCAGTAACCCCAGCTGTTTTGGCAGCAGCATATCTATACTTAAACAAATGCAGTCTTTTCTGCTGCTTATACTAATGATTTTCATAAATAATCATACATTTTTAAATAGCTTTATTTCACTGTCTTATGCCGTAGGAAAAAATCAGCTTATGAAAAATAAATATATTTTGAATTATGTATTAGTTCTATACATACCCAGTGCATCTTTATACCAAAACCAATTACCAAAGAAGGAAATATCCCAGAGAATATGTAATATATTTTATCAAGAAAAAAATCACAATTATTAATAAATTCTATTTCAAAGGGGGTTTTTTTTCAGCTGGTAAGCTGCATTTTATAATTAAATTCCTTTCTTGTAAGAGTTGATTGGTATCTTGCTATAAGCTGACATGTGAACATTTATAACCCTTTTCTATTCCCGTTTCAGATGTACCATCTGTGTGGATCATCCTTGTTTTGCTAAGTTCCATGCTGGATAGCAGAAGCAGGATCATTGCTATCGGTGCTCTCTTGAAAGCAGTTTGACTTGTTCTCTAGAAAAATGGGAGTTTTCAAACACTGCTTTTTGCTCAGAGCCTGTTCCAGTGTTCTGATCACAACCACGTCGTTCTGAACCTCATGACTTCTGTGCTCAACTGCCTCAAAATTGGAAGACAGCACTAAGATATGTTTAGGATGATAAATGAGACATGATAGAAAAAACCAAAAAGTTGTTCTGATTTAAAGTATAAAAAGTGTGAGCAATCCAACTCTGACAGTGTTTGTTTCGTTATTTCATTTTTCTGAGTATCTCAAAGACAATCTTCAAAGTGTGTGAATTCCTGGGCACAGAGGCATCAGCAATAACTTTGCTGTTTCAACTGAATTAATGTTTTCACCTACTGCAGTTAAAGATTGTGCCATCACCACAGAGCTTAAAAATACACCTGCTTACATGGGCTGTGTGAATTAGTGAATTAGATTATTAATGAAAACTTAGTGTCATTAATTTAAATGCTATGAATTTATAATCTAGATCTTGAAAAACCTAGAATAAATTGTAACCATTAACATCTAAATTAATACCTTCCAACGTGGTATGAATGATTTAAATGACAATGCCAAAATGTTTCAGCTGTCTCTTAAATGATCTTTTGGCTGTTACTGTCAATTACTTATTAATATTCTAATAAAAATAAACTCTATTATTATTCATCAACTACATAATTTATGAGTCCTATTTTATAGCGAAGCTTTTTTTTTCACCCTGAACTTTTGCTATGCCCACTATCGTATGCATCTTAAATTCAGAATCTCATGTGGGATAAGTATAGTTTCCTCCCAGTGTATTGCATAATTTATATATTTTTAAAATACAGCTATAAATAGAAATTATCTGACTGACCAGAGAACATCTATAACAGATGTGTTGATATTTTAGCAAGAAATACAAGATTTACGATACAGACAAAACTGGTAGCAAGAACTGTCATCTGTGTAAAGTCATGTGAACTATCTTTTTACCCACTGGAACAAGAGAAAAACATGTGCCCATATCTCTATTCTGGCTTATGATTTCCTTCAATAATCAATTCAATTAAAATGTTTTCTAATGGTGCATCTTTGGTTATTATTCAGAAGTGTAATGATTTGAAACAGTAATTCTTATTTGAACAAAAATAACATTTTTCAAAGAAAACATGACTGAAATGCTGTTAAAGATTGTCTTGCAATCCAGTAGCACTCTCTTGATGTTTTCTGAGAGGAGATGCATTAAATTTCATATGAGCATTTTGCTGATGGAAGGTTGAAAAGAAAACTTGCTGTTGAAAAAGGCTGCAGGCAGAGTGCCATAGCTTGTGAATAGTGATCTCTAGCACTGCTTGGTATGGTGGGAACTGTCAAGAAGGTACTCTGAGAAAAAGCAAAATGCAAAAACTCAAAAAGCTTATATGCTCTCCTAGAACTTCAATAAGTAAAAGAAAGGAACTTAGAAATATCATGATTAATGATACCAAAAGCTGCAGATAAATCTGAATGATGTATTAGTACTTTTGAATTTTATTGCCTATATAGATAACTTACCTCAAAGGAAAAGCATAACAATCTCTTGTTTCAGCCTGAAACAAGAGTAGAAATGATTTTAAGAAACTGCAATGATGTGTTGTTATCACAGCTGACTTGATAGTGTGAGAAAAGAAAGGAGACAGCTTTAATGGCTGCAATAGGGTCTTCTAACTGATGTGAAAGAAACACCTAACCTTTAGCATGACAAGGTGTTAATGAAGACAACAAATCTCTCTTGATCTTTATGACTTACCAGGAGACTCACAAATCCATGTCAAAACCCTAGACTGTCTCATCAGTGAAGCCCAATGATAAGCCAGGTACTAAAGTAAGTATACTTTATAACTCTCCTGACACTTACTGTGATAAAAAAGGCAGTCAGGATCCAATCAACCCTATGTATTAGTAAAATAGTTATAAAGAGTAAATTTGAGGACTTTCTGGCAGAAGGAAGCCATGCACTGTGTAAAAGCTATACAGACACAAGCAAAAGTTAAAGGATTGTTTCCACAATTTCAGATAATTGGCAGCTGCTTTGAGTGACTCCAATAATGCAGAAGGCACCAAGAGTATCTTTGTCTTCATAGAGGATGGAAAAAGTAAGTCAATAAAATTTACTTTAACTGGGTACCACAGTAGTCAAACAGTCTAGCTGCAAATCATGATAATAAATTATATACATAGCTTTTATTTCTACATTGTTTTACTTTCACCATGATATAGAGGGGAAATATTGCTGAAAATCCAGGCCAAAATATCTAATGATCAAAATGTACAATTCATTTAGTGAAAGTACATTATGAGTTCATTACTCATTCATGAGTAAAATAGTTGTAGTTTGAGTTACTTTAATGGAGAGCGTCATGACTTAATCTTTTCAAGGCAAGGGCTGTGTTTGCTACATATCTAGCCATCGCACCTTTCTGGATTCATTGCTGGATTATGAACTAAACGTTTTCAAACCTGTCATCTGTGCTTTGACCTTACAAAGTTCCCACTGTTAACCTGTTTTCCTTGTTGAAACTTATCAGTTCCCTTTGAAGGTGCCACAGCAGGATAGGATCATCAGCACCTGAGGCCACTCCTGTCAGCCACTGAAGCCTTTTGCACAGTCCTGGGTGTGAAACCAGCATCCTGCAGAGCTCTATCACACATGCTACAGCACACCTACATATTCACACTTCAACAAAGAAATAAATAGTTCAAACACATTAACTAATTGGGGTGATTAATTAACAGCACATAACCAGGGTCACAAGTGCACTTTAAAATCTCTGATGGCTTCACCTGGGCTGTCCCACCCAATTCCGTGGGTCCAGTTTAGCTCACGCTTGGGCATCATGCCTGAAGTGTATCATGGGTGTATCCATATCTGTCCTCATTTCCTCTGAACCTGCTACAAGTTTCCATCTCTCTCTCTCTCTCTCTCTCTCTCTCTCTCTCCCTCCCTCTCCCCTGTTCCTGACTGGACTTTCTGGGTTGACCTCCTAAACCTGGCTCATTACATCACCTTCTTTGGTGACATGTGGATGGCTGACAGTGACTTTTCCATCAGAACACCTGCCCTCTTCAATCCCTGTTGGAACTTGATCTATTCCATGAGAACACCGCCTGTGCTGGGAACAGCATCAGCTCCTGGCTGAAGGAGCTTTAGCTGAAAGCTAAAGATGCTTTCTTTATGAAAGCAGCCTGTCCCTTTCAACCCCTGATGAACTTCCTTTTCATACTGCCAAAACTGCTTCCTCCCACCCCAGTTTTTTAGGGGGAAAAAAAAAAAAAAGAAAGAAAAATGCAAGTGCTTTCTGGAAGCCCAACAGCTCACATCGCAAAACCAGAGAATGAAGAACAAAAAATTTAAGGAAAGTCCATTAATGGAAGGTAGCTAAGAAGCAACACTTCCTACAATCACAGATCAGTTAACTGAACTTTATTTTTCTGTAAGAAGTATGAGACATAAGGTTACATGCCCCGAAAATATGAAGGAAATGAAGGCTTAAAAGCACAGATACAGTTTCTTGCTGTCACAATGCAGAAGTGAGAATTCAGAGCATTAATCCTACATCAGATCTCTTTACACTGGTATTTTAGACCGTAAAAAATTTACACTTGCAAATTTATTAACACCCTCAGGAGATGCTAGCACACTTTGAACAAAGTAGATTTCCCAAGGAAACCCCAAAACACTCCATATCAGATCCGCCTCACTAGATGTCTGTCAGATAACACCAGTCTTTCCTCTCTGCAGTTCATTGCTATTCTCTACCACCCACAGACCACTCTTTCTGCTCTCTTGATCAAGCAGAGCTGCTTCTGCCTGTTCCTGCTGCCAAACACAGCTCTTCAGCTCGCTCTCAGCCACACCAAAGCACACTCACAGCTTCACACACCCAGCTGGCAGGAGTGCATGCTGACATGCTCAAAACACGTCCTACGCTGCCCAAGAGGAGGAAGGGTTGCTGAGCACAGCTTCTGAACACTCTGTGTCCACACCAGCCCTTAGGCTACCAAAGCTTTGCCAGTGCCACGGGTGGTATGGAGACAGCAGGGCTGTTATAAATAGCTCTGATCTGCCAGAAGAAACAGCAGCAGAGAGCACAGGTGACACCAAGGGGTGCTGGGAATGGTTGGGTGCTGAAAGTCAGCTTCTGCTACAGAATTAAGGGCAGCATCCAGGGCCATTGGTCTCAAAAAGTGCTGGCTGCTAAATTAATTGCCAAACTTGACACCAGCCAGTATGTTTTGCTATTTTCCTACAACCACACATAAAATTCTCTTCTAAATTAATACAAGTGAATTAATGATGGAATTCATTTTACCCAATGAAAAGCAGAATCCTCTCTCCTATTTACAGCATGAAAGTAATTAAGTTTAAACAGGACTTTGACAATTAATTCTTATGAAACAAGACCCTAGAAATTATGTTGGCTGTTGTGAAGAATGGAGATATGTTTCTGCTTTGTACTAGCAAAATGAGTCTAGATTCTGTCAGAAATTAGCATGTTATGAAAATATGAAGAAACAAATACACCAACTCCCTACCAGTTGAGGGGTCTCCACTGAGCTCACTTCTGTTTATCAGTACCTTGTATTAGAGGAGCCAGCACTGGATGCAGCACTGTAGATAAGGTGTAATGAGGGTAATAGTCTGTTCCTTGATCTACTGGCTGTGACCATTCCTGGGAGTGCTCCCAGCCCAGACTTACTCCAGAGAGCAATGTACCAGCCAGTGCACTCAGCCTGCCTTATGCCAGGACCCCCAGATGCTCTCCAGTAGAGCTGTTCCACATACTCCTTCTTAAGCACAGGATTTGACATTTTTCTTTGTTGCATTTCATGAGGCTCCTGCTTGCACATTCCTCCAATCTGTGTGGGTCTCTCTGGAGAGTGGCTCTCCCAATTTTGGCATCACCTGCAATGCTGTTGGCAGCACATTTCTTTGCAGGTTATGGACAGAGCTGTGAAACAGGACAGGTTTCAGGAGAGATTCTTGACTCTCCTTGTCATCAGCCTCCAGGTAGGACACAACCCATTATCCACTAAGCCTACTGATCCAAACAGGCTTTTTGTTTATTCAGCTCATTGTCCACCAAACTGTAATTAATACAGTATTTCAAGTGCAAGAACTTCCGGATACAGTTAACTACAGACAGAGAGGATCAGAAGTACAGAGCTGCTGGCTGAATTCTATGCCTGGCTGCATTGTGAGAATCTGAAGTGCAACTTGGAGAGTGTGACAGAGATGTATTACTGCCTGAAGAGCTGCAGGATGAAGGGTTTATCTGAATAATTTGACAAAGTATTTCAGTAGTAAATCTGACCTTCTAAATTTTCTAAGACCCATTCCCAAGCTGTGTTTTTCTGCAATCTACATAATAAGATGGGCCATAGCCCAAGATGTACTTTTTGTTAGAAAAAAGCTTCTAATTTTCAAACCAGTTCACAATCACTCTTTTTTATAAAAGCTCTCTTTATTGACATGTTTTACAATGGTCTTTAGAGATCACCTAAATTACAGGAGTATAAAAGGAGGAGGATAAATGTATAAAAGTATAGCAGGACCTAATGTTTCATTATGCTTAAAGTACTTTGAGAGGCTCAAGATCCATGGAGAGAATTTCCATTCCACAAAGTAGCATGATGAAGTGATTTGCTGCTGAGTAAATTCAGTATGTGACTGAAAGGTCCAAATATTAAAAAGAATCCTGATCAAAACAGACCAAAATCAAAAGCACATATAATGAGGCAAGATATAAATATTTGGAAATGCTACAAAAGGTGCTCGCTAATTATACTTATTCCAAGATTTTAAAGTGAATTACAAAAGCAAAGAAGTTCTTCTCAATTTATATAAACATGACACTAATTACCACTCTCACAAATCAACTGTAGTTGATAAAAAACAATTATATTTATGTTAGAAAATTACAAGTATAGCAAAGAATATATTTTTCACTTGTTAAAGGCATATTGCATAAATGTAGTTTTGTGGTTCTAAATAGTTTTGAACTTTGGTTACCATCCAATGTGGAAAAGATCTCTCCTATTCACTACCATTAGAGGTTCTGTTGGTACCTCATAGCCCCTTATTGTCACTTCTCTAGTTTAAGAAAAAGAAAATTTAAAAATTAGTTTATTTCTTCCTTGGTTATTTTCCAAGCTTAGTCCTTTCTCTGAAGTACCAAAGGAGTCTATCTCTACCAATTTTTAACACATCAACCTGCTTTTCTCTGTCTGCTTTTGCTTTTAGTTTGTGACTCTTCTCAGAATCTCAGGAACAATATGTTGAAGACTGATGGTCACGGACTGGTAGCTCTCTGTTCCACTTTTTTTTCCCTACAAATTTCCACATTATTTCCATAAAGCCTGCTTACCACTGCAATGCTTATCTATTAACTGCAGGATGCGTGAGCATACATGCACATTTCTGACAAGTAATGCAGAAGCACCTGATTTTGCTATTGCTAAGCAAAAAGAGCACAGAGCAGGGTAACTCGCTCTATGTTACATTCCCCCAAAAACACCTTCAGAGAAATAGCCAAGCTGACTTTTAGAATGTACAAGGGTTTCCAATAAGATTGTCCATTCAGGGAAAAAAAACAATATTCCAAATATTTCAGTTGTGTTGTTCTGCTCTTTAAATTCATAATCCACTATTAATGTTACATGAATAAGAAAAATGGGCACAGATTCTGTAACACTGATTAACCGGATAAATAAAGTCAACTCCTTTTATTGATTTTGTAAATTCATTGATTTTTCACAGTGGTAGTCAAGGGGAGATTGTGGCTCATTTTTATCTTTTATCTTTCCAATGAACCCACAGCAAAACAGAGCATGGAGTACAGACTCCAGTACAAAACTAGGATTTGCTTTTCCAAATGGTTCAGCTGGTCACAGTTTTAGAACCCATAAATAACATCACAAAAGAATCAAACCTACAAATCTCCAAAGGCCATTTACGTGTGAGCATTACTCATATAAAGGGACACTTAAATAGAGTGTAGATTGGCTTTTTTCCCTTAGGACTGCAAGATATAAGATGCAAGACTGCAATTAAAACTAAAAAGAGAAACAAACCCATAAACATTCAAACATTACAAAACCTTAATGCAATTGATCCAAATTTTGAGCTAAGAATAGAATTGAAATATTCACGACAAATACAAATATACAAAAATTCATATCACCTTGCATTAGCTGAACTGTTTTTAAATAGCAGTACCAAGTAATTGCATTCCCCACTTTTTTGTCTTCTTATATTGCCTTTAGAAATAGACTTTTTTTCTTTCTCCAAAAATTATCCAAAGAACATAAAAATAGTAATATTTTACAATTATTGTTTAAGAACATACTATGCTTTCAGTCATGTCCACAGAAGCTACAGCAAGTATTTATTATTTGCAAAATCCTATTCCTAACACTATTACAGGAAAATAAGAAAAAATTGAGCTTCCCCAAAATGGCAGGAAATATTTATCATTTACAAGCTTGAAAGAGGAAAGCTTTCTCATTTATCTCAAGTGTTGAATTAACTGTATAGTAACTAAATAGTAAGAAACGGTAATTTAAGAAAACTTTGTTTCAACTGACTGAAACCCCACAATACATTGGAAAAAGAATTCACGTACAATCTTAGCTTTTCAACATACAAAAAGTCTCCAATTTCTTTATTAATTTGTTTTAGCTTAAGCTAAATTTCCCCTTTAGTGTTTTGTTGGATTAGGAAGAGACATGCCTATAGATCAAAAGCTGTTACTTATACAAAGTTATATAAAACTTCAAACTAGAGGTTTGCAAACTATCAGAATACTAATTTATTTTTGCAAACTAATATGTCCTAAGCATCAGATTTATTTTTTTTCTTTTAGGACAGATAAAATTTATTAAATCATCATGCTTAGCATGAAGTTTATTAGAATTAGGAATTTGATTGAATACCTCTCTTCAAGTATCATTGTTTTATTGTATGAGTGTTCAGAGAAAACAAGTTTAGAGCCATAATAGCAGCCTAGGTGGTCTCACACTATCACATGTGAGCTGCAGGAGCAGCAGTGAAGGTACTGAAGATGATCTAGCTGCAGATTTTTAATCTGCAAGTATCACCATCAAACTGTTCCAACTCCTTCCCACAGCCGCGAGGAAGCAGCATGTGGCAGCATTAGAATGACTGCTGCCAGCTTTTCCTGTGGTGTAATTCTTTCTTTTCATCATCATCAGATGAACATTTCTCCAAGTTAACAGTATGACTTCAACAAAAAAATATTTCAGTTGTCTAACCCGGAATTTTCTCTCTTTTATTACATTTTTACATAGGCAGGCAACTACTAAAGATCAACTTTATCTAAAATAAAATCATTCAGAATTACTGTATATCTTCTTTGCTTTGGAAAACCAGAGAAAAGAGGACATACTTGATATAGGTGAGCTTTAAAATTAAATGGAAAATTTCCAAATATTAGGCAAAGTGTTCCTTCCAAGAGAAAAAGTGTTAAAAAAATTAAGAGATAATCAGAAAAGGATTCTCCATCAGGGCTAATTGCTCATGGAGTAAAATACAGCTTTTGTACTGTTAAATCCCCGGCATCAAAACATTAAAAGCTAGTTACAAAATAATTGACTTCAACTTTCAGAGAAATGCAAAGTAAGCATTGTTCGTTGTCACCACACACTCAAAAATCATCCTAATGAACTGAAGAAACTCCTCCTAAAATTTGGGATTTATATTTTTCCTGTTTTTGGAAAGCTGTCCTGAAACTTCATCACTTCCCAGCAGAAGCCCTCACAGAGAATTTAACCTATTACTGTACCAACTTAATCACTTAACTTAGACACAATCTTTTTTCCTTCTCTTAATCATATCTCACTCCTGCTTTCTGTTTTGCTGTGCTAGCTTCCATAAGAGAGCTCTCCATTCATTACACTTCTGCCACCTTGAATTCACCTCCCAACCTCTACCCCCAAAAGCAGCGTGTGATAAATCAAAAGGAGCTGCCACAGGCTCTGATCCTTGTATGAAACAGGCCCAGCAGTCACAGCCCCTGTTTAACAGGGCAGGAGCCATGTCCACAAGTCTTACAAATTCAGCAGGAACACCAATCCTTCAAAGCCTTCCTCATCCTTCACCTCAGCCGCTCTGTAGTAGCAGCTACACTGGTCATGCCAGCACACACTTCACTCAAGTTCACCTCAGTTTGAGTATTAGATGTAAAACCAAAAAGAAAAAAAAACCCAAACCTACCAAAGCAACAAATATCAAACAAACAAACCCCACAAACCACACAAAAAAAATCCCACAAAACAAAAACAAAACAAAAAAAAAAAACCCAAACAAAAAAGCTCCAACACCCCAGAATACACATAATTGAAGTACCTAATGGTGCTTGTCAACTTGAACAAAAGAACTCGTTCTCCCAGAGATCATGGTACTACATTTTTGAAACTGGGCTGGTCCCCATCTCTATCCTGTCTCATTGCAGGTTACCAGTCCCTCCAAGGGGAGACCTGCTTTCAGACCCACCCAGTACTTCAGGCAAAGCAAGGATCACCTTCAGGCACATACCATGCACATTTCTAGGATGCCTGCTTGCTGTTCGTCTTCCTTTTTGCACTTAAGGCAAACAAAAACAACAAAAACAAGGTACACAAGGCCCCTCTGAATTTATTAGGCCAGAAAATAGGAAGTGTGAGCATAAATTCATAGGCACTAAGTTTATTAAATATTATATGTTATTCTAGACTGGATGTGAAATTTCCTTCCACCTGGACTATGAACAATGCTAATTTCAAGCAAAAAACCCATCCTCTACCCCCCAGCCCCCCATCCCCAAGCAAACAGAAAAGAGAATTACCCAACACATTTTGGATATTCTCAGGGAAAATAAAATGATTTTGAGAGGCCTGTCAGACAAATACACAGTCTGGCAAAGACTAAAGAAAGCTGTTTAGAACTGAAATGGTTTTGCCTTTTCAATCCAATATTACCATGGTTTTGAGCATGACTGTAATAGGCAGGATAAGTCTGCTCACTATCATCTGTAGTATTTCCTATTCATGGGAAAAACAGATGGAGCCTCAGTAATCCCCAGCAGATCTTATTGATCTATGTTTTGGAATAACATCAAAACCAGAATACACAGTATTTCATTGATGGAAAAAAACCTCAGTTACTTACAAAAATAAAAGGCCAAGACACAAAAGAAGACAGTTTTAAAAGAACTTCTTATTTTTTGGTAGTTATTTATCCCACTAAGGTCTAAAACTTTATTGAAAGAACTTTTATGTTTCATTTTTAGTTTTTTTTTTAAAACAGTTATTTGAGTTTGAGTATTTTGTTTCTTGGATGGTTTATGTTACAGCTGTATAATAGCAGGGCAGGCAACTAACCACATTCAGAGCATATTACTATTTTTAAATAGTAATGGTTAACCAAAGCAGAGAATAATCTCCTTTGCTTGGTATTTGTAGGTTTATGCCCTTTGCTTTCTGTCACTTACTGACATCAGCAAATACTTTTTTTTCCAAGCAGCTTAGATATAAGGTACAACACAGTTATCCCTAGAGCAGTTCAGAGAATGAAGTGCAATCCAACCCACCTGAACTCTTCTGCCTCCCTTCTGCCCGCCCCCCCCCCCCC
>VXBR01006631.1:126262-181711 GCA_013400215.1 Cisticola juncidis
CCACTTTTCCCCAGCACAGTACTTTCACCTCCCACAAATTAATGAGCTATGTGAAGGAGAAGCCACTTCTGCCCTCAGATCTTCTGTATGGGTGCACCAGTTTGCCAATTCACCACCTGTCCAATGCAAATTCTGCATTTTCCAGGTAAGAGAAACACACAGCCTATGTGTGGCATTGGACCTTGAGCCCAGCTAAATAAATTAGCATTCTGCCAATGCATACCAGCAAATCTCCAGGCATATCCTACTGACTGTGCTCATAATATGTTCCTAAGAGCCTTGCTACAGTCAATAAAAGGCACATGAAGAATGATGACTGTGTTAGGAGAGGAATATGTTTCCACTGAGAGAAATCTATGAATTACAGTCAGTAAAATTTCAACACAGCATTTATGGTAACCTTTAAAGATAATCTAGGACACCACTCTCCTATGGAATCACAAGTCAGGATGTAAGCAGCTACCCCAGATGTAATATTTAAGCAACCCTGCTTCAAATTTTCTACTTGGTGAACCTATATAGGATAAACAGCATATAATCTGAAATGCACAATTGGAAGAAAAGTTATAATTTCTGGCTGTTGTTCTGTAACTGTTCTTATTGCAGCAGATCAAATAACAGATATGGCTTGCCTATGGAAAACAGCTTACCAAAGTATCAAGGTCCTTAACAAAGCACAGGCTGACTCCTTAAAGTAGCTACCACTAGACAGAGAAACAAAGAAGAAACCTGTACTTTGAATAATAGAGTACATGTTTAAAGGTTCTGCAATCAGGAGTTGATGAATAGGTATTTTACTTAGAATATAAACTTGGATGCCACATCACATGAATACACCAGTAAGTCCAAGATGATTCCTTAGGGCTGAAAATTTTGAAAATCCAAAGCCAGAGTGAAATAGCTGCTCATCTCTTTTTACTGAAAGCACTCAAGAAGCACATACTGATATAAAGTTACCTATTTATCCAAGGTTTCCCCCAGTCTTTTACTTAACTCCTAAACCAAGACTAAAAGAGCTAAAACTTACAATGTCTTACTCTATCCTAGATAAGTTAGAACCCTTTCTTTGAAGTTGAGCAGGATTTGCTACCATAGTTGCATCCCCTTTCAAGAAAACCTATTTTGTTCACAAGCAATCATAACTGCACACAAATCTTCATCCAGTGGACTTCCCCAGTCACCTTTCACTCCTCTATTTTGCTCATGTCTGTTATTGGGTTTTGAGACAACTGATTTAGTAATAGTTTAACAGCAAGAAGTTGTTAAAAGCATAGAGATCATTGCCAGCTACTCAGTTACTACTTCCCATTTTATCACAGAGTAGTTAAAATGGATATTGCCATTTTCAGAGTTCCCTGTCTGTTTGAATGCACAGAAATCTTTTTAGTACTAGCCTTGAGCTATGCTAAGTAATTTTTATTACCTCATAAACAATGATAATTCCTTGAAAGACTTGAGTGCTATTGAGACTTTTCCTTCTGAGTCTTAAGTAACTTCAAAAATAGAAACAAACTTACAGAAAAAGGTGCTTGCTAACAATTTAAGAGAATATTAGGCTCTAAAGTTTAGATGAAAATTGGGTTTCAAGATGCTTTGTGGTTACTTCATGGGATTATCTGGCTTCTTTCATCTTTGAGGATGTGAACAAATATCACCACCAAATCAGCTATAAATGTGGTGTCCAGAATAATGACCTTTATTAGAAAGATTCTTTCTGTAGTCTGAGATGAGCTTTTCCAATACTACAGTAGCTGTTAAAATTTAAGAACCTGGTCTCTCAAGTAAACAATACTTGCAGGAATTTTACATAGACTTTCTGACTAGTGTATTAATCTAGGTAGAAACTAATAGCTACAGTTAACAACCACTATCATTCACAGAGGCATGACAAATATAATCTTATAGAAATTTATTCCAAAAACAAGTATGCTTTGCTTCTGCCTTTATGGTTATAAGAAAACATATGTTGACAATTATTACTCTCCAAAGGCTTTTCAGCAATCTTTATGAAGCTAGCTGATCCAAGTCAAATTATTAATTAACAAATCCATTTAATTAAAAGAAAAAAAAAAAAAAAAGGAAGAGAGAGAAAAAAAAAAAAAAGCAAAAGTCACTAAGTAAATCGGAATTAATGGGTTTTGAGGCTTATTTGTCATTTCATTTTGAATCCTGTCTAGGATCTACTAAACAGACAAGTATCTCTTCCTTGTCCTCAACAGATTTTGAGTTAGAACATCTATCTCTGCTCTGGCCTACACTAGCAAGGTCTGAGGAAACAAGTCCAGGCTGTTTTCTTCTCCTCTTTATCTTTTTACCTGCCAAACAAATTAATCAGGACTGCTTAGAAATTGGTAATCTGGAATATGCAAACACCCAGGGCTCTTCCTTTTATTCCAGTGGCACATTCACTAGACCAGCTCCACGTCTTTGTTCATCTCTCTACTTTCTGGCCTAGCAATTCTGACAATTTGGGCTGCACCAACCAACCACTTTACTGCCACCCCTGGAGTTTAAGCATTTGAGGGATGCAGGAGATTCCACGGCATACACAGTACAATTGGGTAGTATATTATTTGTACAGATGTACCCATACCTATTTTCTATATAGAAATAGAAACAATGCCAGATCTCAATTTGAACTGCCACTCATCTCCAGCTGACACTATAAAGCATCTAATGGGTAGAATTACAGATCTAAAAATGAGGTCCATGAACATTCTGCATGTCATTAAAAATAGAAACAAAAATACGCATGCATGTGTGTGCTCATCCACATGCATCCGGTCTCCCTGTTTAAGGTGATGTGTAAAGCCCACACGCAAGGTTTAGAAGTTGAGTTCTGCACAGACTAATCTGAACGTGCCCAGGTCTATTGCTGGATTAGAGTTATCACTGAGCTTGTTATTTTTTTCCCTCTGCAGTTTCAGTTAAGTTAGACAACCATCTAAATACCACACTGTATAACTGCAATTTCACAAAAGAACTCCCTGAAATATCTAAAAGGAAATTTACTATCACTAACAAGCTCATTGATATCTCTTGTAAGAGATATGAAATGAGTGAAAAGATTAAATACATTTTCCTTTGAGTGACTAAGCCCCAACAAGAAATTAACCTTGTTTCTGCCAATATTAAATGCACTTCTTTCACATGTTGGCACTTGTTTAAAAACTGTGATCTTGGGTATGTCAACAGTGCAGTCTGATATGTTTTAGAGCTATTCTTAAGAATATCTAGACATCTCATGGTTAGTACAAAAAAGCATATAATAATTACAGTAATTTCCCATAGAAAATGAGAGACTTCTGTCTCAATGAAATTCTACCACACAGTACAGGTTTGCCACTTCTGCAGTTTGAAACTTCATTTCTAAAACATATTTGGAGTTTCAATTTTTTTTCTCTCCAGACATAGACAGCATTTGGGAGTTGTTTTGCAGAAGTATTGAAAGAAAAAGCACTTTTTTTTTACTAGGCCTTCATTTATATACGTGAAGAACACCTAGTATTCCTTGCTGATATCAGTTATAAATCAAGTGAGCACATGAAAATTCTGAGCATCTAAACAACAACAAACTCATTCAAGTTATCCAGAAAGAACAGTACAAGCTTAAAGACTCAACTTCTTAAAACAACTTAAAAGATACAAATATAAAATTCACATTGCAATTTCCTCACTTTCAGTGCCATTGGAACATTGGCTTTGCCCAATAAGCATGCAACTGATACTTTTTTTAAACTTAAAAAAAAAGCTTTAGCAAAAAAAGATGAAACTCCAAAGAAATTATTTTAATTGAAAATTATCTTCCATGGAGCATCTGCCTAATTTAAAAGAAAATCTTCACATATTTAACTTAATATTTGGGAAACACTACCTATTGAAACTGAGTGCAGGCTTTCAGCTTAGAAGAACTGAATGAAGGTGGTAGCAGTAGTTGTTTGATTTCCCCTATTCACAGAGACATGGTTTTTGTTCTTGGTTTTTGTTTGTAATCCTAGAAAATAAAAATAATTTTGGATGATAACCCAGTTCCTCTCCCAGTCTTTAGCTCCTTTTATTTTGTAACCAGAAATCTTGTATTTTTCCATATTGTTTTAGTTTCATCCTTCAAATGAAAAATGAGATGTTGGAACCCTCCTGCTTCCCATTTCCCATCAGAATACTCCTCCTGTTTCCAGCTGGCTACAGCAGCCTTTGCAGTAGCCAGCATGTTCTACAGATAGCTATAAATTTTAACTAGAAATACTTAGTCCCAAAAAAAATCATATCAAATGACTTTTGCATAATTAGACTTCTTCAGGCACACATCCAAATAAGCAAATGGGAATAAATTAAATCATTCCATTTTCCCCAAACTGAAAGGCAATCAAGTTTCTATAAACCGAAGTTATTAAATCCTTAATGCAATAATATAAAACTTAATTTTAGTCATCTGTGATTGTTTCATGTGTATATTATCTCTTTACTACTACAAATTGAATGAGATTCATTTAATCTTCATTGTTACAATCCAAAGTCATTAACCTAAACTAGGAAGGTGTGAAATTAATGTTGCAACAGCCTCAAATTTCAGTATGCTGATGGACTTTTTTACAAGCAGCAGAGCATAGGTGAATTGCTTCAAAAGAGTTGAAAAAATACATTTTTCCAGATTACTCAACAATCTTTTTATTTTAAAAAGTAGTGTCTTTTAATCCAGTTACTCAACTTTTGCCAACAATTTCACGATTTAGCATAACATTTGCAATTTAATTAAATGCTAATAAAATACATCACTTGTATCACCTGCAGACTAGGATGTGGGTGGCTCAATTACTTCAGTATTTACAGCTCACTGAGTTGTGAAGGGCAAATGGAAACTTTTTCACTTTACTAAAAGGCACTGTTTGAGAACTAGCACTGGAGGAAGATACGAATGTTCCAAAATTGGAACAATAAACACAGAGGCAGAATGAATATATCAGTGTTCTCTTATGATAAAGGGAAAGAGAAAAAAAATAACTCCACTCTCATTAATTATTAGGACATATTTTAAATTGAGAAAGTTAGCACTTTAAGAAAAATCCCCTGATGTTTGTTGTGTTATTAATCAGTCCACGTCTATACAGATCTTAATCTCCTATTTCCTCCCATTTTTACATATTTTTGTAAGGCAACCTGTAGGTGGGCTGTTAGAATTATTAATGGCTTTCCCTACCCAGGTGGATCACTGACTTTTTATTTTTTGTCATTAAAATATGCAATAGCTCTTCAGGAGCCTGATGAAGTTCACAGGTTTCCTTGGCATTTTTCCTCCAAGGTCTGAGCAGGTATGAGAAAAGCCTGTTCTTTCAAATGATCTTCAATGTCCACTAAGTTAAGAAAAATCAGGAAGGCTGCAGTACAAGGTTCATGCTTTCCCCATAATATCTTCCTTCTCTTGGGCTCATGACAGAGTAATTTATAGTTTCTATAGATACCAGTATCTGCATTCAATGGCAGCAATTCGGGAAAATATTTCATTCAGTCTGAGTTCACCAAGTACATCCCTGTATTTACCTTATTTGCTATCTCAAAAGACAACTTCTATTCTGAAACAGCTACCACTTCAGAAAACTGACTTTGAGCACTGCTGTTCTGCAGCTGGCAGGACTGGCACTGGCCATTGGCATGGCAGGCACATGATGGCACAGCCCCAGAGGAAGGGTGTGAGGCTGCTGTCAGGGCATTCTCACTGTCCTAGCACCCCTCTGAAGGGGCTCAGGCATGGCTGGAGGAGTCACAGACCACAAGGTGATGCACCTGCAAGTAGCTTGCAACCCATCTGCTCTTGGTTGCTACTTAAGTGGCCAACTGTGTGATGTAACTGGAGCAAAGGTGTTCCAGAGGGTTATTTCTGCTTTCTTAGTGCACAGGACTGCTCCAACAACAGACCAGGTTACTCCTCTGTCCAGTAGAGGAGGGGAGGTGTCTGGGGTGTACAGAGAAGCCAGGGAGTTGCAGGTGAATGGGCACACGAGCTGCAGTTCCTGTTGTGATAGGATCAGTGGAAAAGGCTGCAGCAGACAGATGTGTCAACATGGGGCACAGCAGCAGTTGGCAAGGAAGTTCAAAATAAAGAAATCATAAACCAGAAAGACAGCAATAATATCATAGGTATCCATGGACATTCATGGACATTAAGACAAGACAGGGTAAAAAAAACCATAATGCTTGTACAGTAAAAAAAAAGAAAAGTAGAGAATAAAAATTTGTAAGAGAAACCCTGCTGATCTCTCAAAAAACAAAAAAAACTTTCTTTTCATGTAAGCATATATAAGGTATTATTTGCGTGTCTGTTTGCATCAAGCCTGGGACAAATACTTCACTGAAGTCCAAGTGGCTTTGCCCCCAGTTCTTTGCACTTATGACCACTGTATTTCAGATCATGGCTGAACAGCAGCTGTTGGCAAGACCATGGAAGAGATCTAAGGTTTTATGTAGAGCTGCAAGAAAAATCCTTAAATATCACCTTATTGATATACAATTTAGGATCTGCCTAAAAGCTATGAAATACTTCCTGTTGCTGACTCCTTATCTGAGTGCTGCACTTAGCTGAAGAAGTGTGCAATGCAGTTAAAGCTACCAGGCTATAATTTCAGCTGTCATCTTCATTAGATTTTGAAGCCCATCTTGACCAATGTGTACATCATTGCACTTCATCTTCTCCCTGCTGCACTTTCTATACATTCCCTACTTGAACAAGTCCCTCAATCTCTCTTTGCAAAGAGGCTCATTCTCAAGGCTCATATCTATGGTAGTATCTAAAAAAAAAAAATTATCAGATCAGAGTTGCACAGGCTGGATAACATTAAAAGGAAATCCTGGGACAGAAAGCCAGTATTTTTTTAATTCTTCATATGACAAGAGACTAAAACCTCAAGACAATGATATAAAAATGACTGCTTAACAATAATTAATGGACAAATATCACCTTGCATTATCTACTGCTCCTCCATCTGATTTGAGCACTATAAGAACTTTTCAGCCTAGTTTGATTTTTCAGTATCTGACAGAACAAAGAGGGCACAAACTGAAACTTGATTCCAGGGAAAGAAAACAGTCCTGTAGTGAGATGACTGGGAAAAGAGACTAAGGAAATGGCAGCTGGGAACTTTAAAGGAGATTAAGGGAAGCAAATAGTTTATGTATGGTCACAGAGAAGAGTACTTTATTAAACAAATTAAGCATTCAGAAATGGGTAGAATTCTATTCAGAAAATGGAGACTAGAATATTGTATAGGTAACACTAAGAGCAAAACACAGAGACAAGAGCTGAGTAAATATACTAGAGAAATTAAAAGAGTGAGAAAGCACAAAAGAAAAGAGAATAAATACAGATTTTTTTTTTTTTGTACTTTTACCCAGTTTGGCAAGTCATATTCAGTTGTGGTTTTTTATTCTTATCCCTTTTTATTCCTTCCCTTTCCCTTTGTTTTACAATCAAACAGGACAAGAGCGTGAACAAAATCTGCTGTGGTTACATACTTCTATTTTTGTACACCAAGAAGAAGAAAGCAGTATATTTTCTTCACAGGTTTTTCATATGGCTTTTCCAAACTGGGAAACACGAGCTACAAGGATCAGATCTACTTTTAATAGACACTATGGCTTCACATGGAAAATAGAAGAATCAAGAAAAAAAAATCATTCTTTAAAGCTGAAGTATAGTGTCCCATTCCCTCTGTCTTCTCTTTCACAGCATGTTTCAGCCTCCATCTTAAAATGCATTTGTAGGCTCTACATTGTCAGACTGCACAAGTTTTGTCACCATGCATGCACACAGTATGACATCCTGTGATAGAGATGTTTGTCCTAGCATGTGAAAATGCAATGCACAGAATGGATGACAGAGCAGGAAGCCAAACAGGCTGAGGGATAAAGTTTTCCACTCAGAAGCAAATTCCAATAAGTAAGCACATCAATATGTAACAGTGACAACAGTAGGAACAAAGGAATGTGATAAACAAGTTGATTTCTTCCTTCTGTCACTATTACTCTAAACAAGGATTCAGTTTTCAAATAAATACTTGTAAAATAAATTATTTCTAAGGTTTTATCCTGATTGCATTATTCCAAAAAGCTTATACCATCAATATTGCATGAGCTTGACAGTAACTCATAAGATATTCATATGTATGTTTTCATTAGTTAATTGAGCTTATCATCAGGGAGAAAATATTAAAATTTAATAGAAACTACAGTATGAGAAAGTCGAGGCAGAGTACAAAATGTTACAGCTATGCAATCCAACTTTTTTAGAAAGACTATGTTTTATCTGAAAAAAAGTATCAATCATATGCTTAAAAAATAAAGACAAAGAGAAATCTTTTACCTTGAGGAGTTCTTATGGAAGTAGAGTCAGTAAATCTGAACACAAAGCATGCAAAACTTGCAGGGGAATTTTATGGACGGTGTTGTGTAGTAGGAAGACATAATAATCTCTGAATAAGGTCAAACCAGGATATTTCTGCTACGTAAAAACTTATGCCCTGCTAATCTCCTGAATATTTCAAATAAATCAATAAAATAGTGGTATGGGACAAAAAGAGGCAATTAAAATAAAATCCCAGCCTCAGGGAGTCTTTATGTTTCAGGATAATTAGATGAGTATCAACTATTTAAATAATTGAGAAGAACTAGTTATCAATTCTAAGATTTTTACATATGACACTGCAGAACTCATGATTGGTAGTATTCTGAGGTTATTATATCCATAACATTGGTTAAGTTAAATTGTCCTATTTAGAAGTGAAAAAAGGCTAAAGTGAGTTTTTGGGGTTTTTTTTCCCCTTGGTAAAATATCTTGGCAAGAAACCTTTGTGGTCAATAGGGATTTTATTGAATATATTATTAATTTTTGTTGTTAGTAACTTATCTTGCAATTGCCAGTCTTGTTTTCAAGGATTTTCTAAAAACTAACAAGCAATCAAATACCAACATTAAAAAAAAGCTATTATAACATTTGTATTAACTAACCAAAATTGAATAACTAAGGTCACAATAGAAGATCGACTCAATAAATCATTGTATTAAAAAATTATTTATTACATTCTAAATCAACACATTCTACATCCATCTTGGGGTCAAGGGAAGAACGAATTACATAACGTTAATAAGGATTAAAAAACTGAAGCATTGTTTTCCTTTAATCTAAAATCCCAGACAGTATTCTAGCCAGAACAGTAATCCTGACCTAAAGGACACAAAGTGCCTTTCTATTTCTTTTGCTCAAGTGTGGTTTCCCAGAGCAAGCAGTGTAATCAATTAAGCTAGGCTTAAAAAACCCAAAATAGTTATTCCAGCTCAGCACTTCAGAACTTTCTCCTCACATTTCTGCTCAGGAAGGAATATTCTCCTGCTTCCCCCTGCACACTGCAACACTAAGCATGTACAAGGGACTCACCTAGGATGACAAATAAACTACCCTTGAAGTACAGCATGTCAGATTTCAGGGATCATCCTTTAACTTTTATGGTGATTAATGACTTTTAAGTGTCAGTTGTAAGGTTTCTGGGAGATATTAAAGCTGTAACATATATTTCATAATTATATTTACATAGTTGGTTGTAACATCAAAGACATCAAATGAATCTGACACCCCTCACAGACCCCTATCCTGACACATATGAGTTAAATGAGTTTGAAGTAACCTCAAAGGTTAACCAGGTAGCACCATTATTTATTTCTTCTCAGTAGTTTCCTGAACATTGCAATAAATGTATGGAGTGGCTGTTGTACAGAGTATGTATGTACACAGTGCCCTGGTTTTGCACAGAATTAAAAATAATAATCTATGGAAATAGCTGTAGCACCTTACCCATGTGTAAGTATTTTGCAACATAAAATGCACTGTTTTGGGTAAAGATCCAATTTTCACTGGGGTCATGGTTTCTCCATTGCTGGTAAAAGCAGCATTTCAATAAGCAGATGGTATTGTGAGATGCTATTTCCTCTGTTTCACATCCTCAGCTTTTGCAACAGGGCTTCCTTGGTCTCATGAACATCTGTGGCAGTAGTAGGCAACCCAAAGGCTCACAGGGGACTGTGAGAAATGTATATTTCTATCTGTTTAGACAGTATGAAGGGCTCCTGGTGCAAAGAGCTTGCAATTCAGATGTTATGCTTGAGCAGCCCCAATGGTTTTGCTCGTGCAGCTGGACCATGCACAGCGCTGACACAGAGCTGCTGACCTGGCCAGAGCAGGGCAGCTGCTCTGCACAGCCCCCAGCACAGGCACAGCCCAAGTGAAACAGCACAACAGAGACCATGGTAAGGACTTTCTCCAGCACAGCTGTGTGGGCCAACACCAAACTACCTCTAACTTGTTAGCATATAACCCTGTGAAATTCAGTCATAGTGAGAAATGTATGTAAAACACTGCCAAAGCCACTCACAGAGATGGGATTCAAAGTGACAGGAATCTTTGACAGTAACTGCTATAATATCCCCCGTATTCCTAAATGAAAGGAAAGCTAAAACCAGGATTGAAAAATACATTAAATGATTGTTTTCTATTCATTATATGCTCACAATAGGGTGGTAAAAGTTAAAGATACTTGCAAGCCAAATTTCAGGATGCAGAAAAGATATATTTAGGTATCTGAGAAAGCCAGTATTCCCTTGTGGAAAAGACAGATAACACTTGTAGTCAGGTAATATCTGTATCAGTCATATCTGTCATACCAGCCTGAACTTTTAATCAAATTTTTGTATTTTTAGATGATCACTTTACCAGCTCCAAATTCTCTGCAGAGAAGAACAGTGGGAAAACAGCCAGCTTTTACTCGGTTTGTGACTTCATCTCTCTATTCTGATCTTTTCCCTTTGTACCGTCTTTTGAAAAAGTATTCTGAAGGGTTAAGCAACTCTTAAAATACAAAAGCATCTCTCCTTCTACTCAAGCATAGATGTGACAAGTAGAAAAAAAGAGAGTGAAAATACACCTGTGATCTATAGGATAGTATCAGGATTGCCTAGCTTAGTTGTCACGACAAATTTGATGGGTAAATTCAAGACGCTAATTAGAGCCTCTGCACTGCAAAAGAGCTGATTAAGTGTTTCACTGCTGCAAAAAAGCTATTGCCATTCCTCCCCCTCTTTACCCTGTGTGACCCTACCTCCTCTCTGTTACTAGCTGTGGTATGTGCCTGATTGTAGAGTAAACTTATTTAATCATCAACACAAAGGGCGTGGGGAGGAGGAGGAAAAGAAAAATCACTTCATTGTGCATCATTAGCTATGGGCCTTGCTAAAATAGGCAAGAGTCTCACCTCTGCTAGGGTAAGAAAAAGTTGAGTATAAACCAAACCCTTACGTTTCTGAATACACATTTAAAAAGATTCCACTGAAGAGTTAGCAGACACATTTCAGAGATGTTTCAAGAGAGGACCCATAGAGAGGATGAGTTCAGATCGGGGGACTCATACAAGCACATGACTCACAGAGGAGTTTGGCATGTACACTGAAGTGAGTCAGTAGACACTGAGAATAACTAAAAAGCCCTCTAAAAACAAGTGGAATAAAACCTTTTAATAAAAGTATGCTATAATATGTTGAAACAGTCTTAATTTAATTGCTTGCAAATACACATAAAAAATACTATCAAAATAAATGAAAATAAAACTAACCATTACTTTACTAACCCTCTGGATTTATTACTCTTATTTGGGATGGTTTTTCCCTCATAATATTTTTAGTATTGTCACTGTAACATTTATTCTATTTTGTAATCTATTTTTACATAAATTCACAAAATGAAATGTTTAATAGTGTCTTAGAAAATTACATACTTTTGAAAAAATAAAATTCTTTAAAAACTGCTACTTCTGAACCCCTATTGTTTAACCAAAAGATCTTCTCCAAGAAAGTTTTACACTTAACATTTAAAGGGCAAAAATTTAATCAAAAATCCTTCAAAATCATCCACATTTAAGGAAAAATAGACAAGAAAATAAAAGGCCAAGCAGTAGTACTGCAGAGAAGGTTCAATAAGGAGATTGAAGTATGCATTGCACAAACTGACCCTGCTCTGTCTGCCATGATGAGTTGTGGGAGAATCCCCTCCTGGATTACTCTGACAAGTTTGAGTCAAATAAAGACAGAGACAAAATTAGGCCAAGCTGAGAGTATGACAAGAAAATTAGTAAGCTTAGAAAAAATGATTTGTGATGAAGGCTGGGCTTACGGAGAGAAAAATGCCAAAGATATAGGGGAACAGTATTCAAGCTGGTTTCCACATCTAAGGTACTATGAGAAGTAACTGGTTTACCTTTCAGTAAAGGAAACTTGGTTTAGATACTGGGAAACCACCTGCAGTATGAGTTATTCAATTAATCCAGGATAAGGAAAACACAAACCAGGGAAAGTGTTGAACTGTGAGCAAGCAAGGTTATGAAAAATATGTATTATTCTTGATACTCCTCTGCACAAGGACTGTCCAGCAGTATCCTGTCTGCTTTTCTTGGCACTGACTCCAGACACAGACTTCTGATGTTCTAAACCAAAACTGTTGTAATAGTCTAGAGTTACTTCAAGAAAATCAAAAGAATTGAGGAAGGGTGGGGAAAACACAATTTCTTCATTAAGAAAAACATTCATTATGAAAAGGAGAGTATTAAATATGTATTGTTCTCTACATTAAAAAATCTGCATTTCTAGCTGAGTATTAGAAGAGAAATTTTAGATTCCTCTGGTCTTGAATATGTCTCACTTCATGTCCAGTATATTGGAGAGAAATATATTGCAACACATGGCAATTTCCAATATATCTTTGTTTTCTTCAAAAGATAATCAATAAGTTAGAACCACTTTTATTAATTATTTACCATGGCACTCTTCACAGGGATTATTATTCCCTTTTCAATTTCGGTGGCCAAACACACTTCAAGTTAAATCTGACTGATGAAAATCCACAAAACTTTACATGTATTTTTTTCATATTATGTTCTGTGGTTATCTTGAGAACAACTTTCAGCTAAGAACACCAAATTAAAAACCAAGGAACACCTTATACTAATAGATAAAAAGCATTAGCCTGTTGTCTACAGAGATAAAAACACATTTCACCCTAGAAGAAAAGAATGAGTCATGAAATAAACCAGTTCTTATATCATAGCCACAGGCTGTGAATTCAGAAATGATAAATCTATGCAGGAAAAATCTTTAGGTTAAACAGCGGGGGGAAAAAAAGCAGCAATAGATTCTACTGGCAGCAATAGATTCCCAAGTCTATTGGAAACTTGCATTGATTCCAGAGAATCACAGAATGCCTTGGGTTAGAAGTGACCTTAAAGATCACCCACTTCCCTCCTCCCTGCCATGGATATGGACACCTTCCACTGGACCAAATTTGATTGCTCAAAGCAATCCAACCTAGCCTTGACCACTCCTAGGGCTGGAGCAGCTACAGCTTCTCTGGCAGCCTGTTCCAGTGCCTCACTCCATCAGAGTGAAGAATTTCTTCCATGTGCCTAATATCAATCTACTCTCTCTCAGCCATTATCTCTTGTTCTATAGCTACACACCCCTGAGAAAAGTCTCTCTCCAGCTTTCAACTTAATAAAGTCTTTATAGGATTCCATTTGGTTCATCCTAGGTCAGTTTATAATACTTCACTGAAAGATAAAATGAAGCTAAGAAGCTTTAAGATCTCTGCAATTGTAACTGTAACTTTACTCTTATTTCTGTGTTCTGAAATTTCAAAACACTATATTGCTTCTGTAGACAGATTTTCATGAATGATGTATGTGTGTTTACTTGGCAAAAACAAAGAACTAAAGAGCAAGATTATTCTTAGTGTTCTGGGGTTATCTAAGAGGATTAAGGGGATTTATTCAGAAGAAGGAGACAGCTGTAGCTCTGATACCTGTTCAGTCAGGGGAAGTCAGGGAACCCAGAGGAAAGTGCACCCTGCTCTCAGAAAGGTCTGCAAGTAGGGACGTGGTCACACAGCTTCTGAGACCACAGCTGGACATGTCTATGCCTCATGTAGCAGAACTGCTCTCTGATTTTCCTTAAGGGCAATGCACAGTTAGAAAACTAGCATTAAGTTGTGACATTGCTCAATATTTACCTCACAGAGTATTAAGGGATTTTTATTCCCTTTCTGAGTGATTAACAGAGAAATCATTAATTTTGAAGGACAACAAGGGTTGCACATCTGAGCCCATGATCACAGGGCCACAATGACCAGCATTGGCACGCATGATGAGAATGTTTAACTACTGATATTTTACTAACTTTTAAATAGTTCAACATTTTTCCAAGGTGATACAAAGCCTTAGTAAACAGTTTTAGGAACACAACAAAGAGCCCCGTAAGAGCACAAAACTGGACAGTTAAATGACAAAGAAGAATGGTAAATACACAGTACTGTTTCCATTTGATGTTGCATGTGAGACTACTGATCATCCTTTTAAGGGATCAGACCAATTGGGTTGCAATGTATTATTCCCTGCATACCTGAAATGTTAAAGGATTCTTTAAAAAAGAAGGTCTGGGAGTAATTTTAGGAGGAAAAGGAGGAAAATAAGCCTGTTTTAGGCTTTTTTTACATGAAGGAAGAGTGTAACTTGCTCAAAATAGACAATGAATAAGCAAAAATTAATATACCAGCCTAAGTTGTCATATCCCATATGACTTTGCATATTCCATAATATGCTATAATTCTCGTTTCTTTTTGCCATGAATGTTGCACATCTTGGAGGTTTTCAGACAGCTAGATGAATCTTGACACTAGGAAAGACATTTTTTATGTGTTTCTAAAATGCTGCATTGATTAGGCAGCACAGCAAATCCCTGTTGTTCATATTGCAAATAGTCTGCTTTTCTTTAAATCTGAGCTAGAAGTTTTTTCTCTGTTCTCCACAAATCATACTTTTTTACTAGGGGGAAAAAGAAACAAACCCTAGCTTTTCATACATTATTAAACAGTCAAAATCAGAAATTCTGAGGCTGCTTCTTTCTGTTAGAGGTGTCCAGCTCAGAACCACTGCCAACTCTTTGCTACACTCTTGACAGTCAACACTGTACACCTTCTTGGCAAGAACAGGAGAAAAGGATACACTTTCTTCTAGCCCTTTGATCTGATAATTCTAGCAAAAGAAATTTTAACCCTTCATTATACACAAGGTGGAAGATATCTAAAACCTTGTTCATTGTATAAATACAGTTTAGTACACAAGATTGAAACAATTTTTAACATAAAATGTATCGAGGCTGGCATATGAGAAATTCTTATTATCCTGGATATAATGACTTTTCCCAGGTGACTAATCACATATGAAACCGATAATGTAATTAAATGTATTTAAAATGCTGCTAAAACGATGTTACTTAATCTAAGTGTGCTTTTTACTTGGCAATTACAATATAATAAAACCATACAAACTCCCAGATAAGATCTTAGATAAAGTTGACAACATAAAACATAATCTATTTATAGCTTAATCTTATATACTAACCAAAACAATAGAAACAATACAAATAATGTTAACAGATATTATCTGCAGAACATTTGCTCTACTCCAATTAAATCCTTTTAAAGCAGATTTACATTTAATAAGAGCAGCCTGAGCATGTAAAGAAATATTCTGATACTTTAACACTTTGAAGCAGCACATGTAAGTTGGTACATGTCATTAAAGAGATTTAAGGTTTGACCTTCAGAACTAGCATGAAGTAGAAAAACCTGCAAAAATAAGGTAAAGATGTAAATTCTTGGAGTCTTTCTAGTTCACACATACACAGCTGCAGCACTGTGAGTTATTCTTCCTCCCTCCCACAGCTCCACCATCAACATTCTTACAGCCTTACTTCTGAATTGACAGCTTCACTTCCTTTTCACCAAATGGTTTCTCTGCCACAATAACTCAAATTATTTCCCTATGTTAAACTTCTGAGAATATTTCTTTTGAAGCCAAAGTACTGAAACCCACATTTATTTTGTATTCAGCATCTGCTGCATTTTGAGACCAAGGGAAGGTTTTTAAACCTTTGTATCCACAAAGACAACTATTCTACTCACACAAAGCCAGAGAACCACACTGAACATTTAGACAGGTTCACTGAGCTACTCAAAGTTTAGCTGAAAAGCACTGAAGAGAAAATGTTTCCAATCCTACCTTTCCTCAAGGGCTAAAGGCATTACAAGATGCCATACAGATGGCTGCAGCCTAAATAGCTGAACCATGTAATATATGTTTTTATTTCCCATGGGAGACTCAGCCCACCCCGTCCCCACCTAATGAATACTAACAAGGAACTGGATTTGAGAGTTGTTGAGTCTCATCTTTTCCTCCACAGCAAAATCCAAGCTTATTTTACCCACTTTCCAAAACCATCACAACTTCTGGCACCACACAGCCAACCTCTGGTCCAGCCACAGACTGAAAAACACCAATTTCACTCACCTCTGACACCAAAGGACTCTTTCCTGCTTCTGTAGAGAGAGCTCTGTGCCTGCCTGAAGCCAGCCCATCCCTGCAGACAGCTGGGATCCCCAAAGGCTCCAGCCCAACCTCTGAGCCACAGCCCCCAGCCCAGACAAAACCTGGATTAGGGAGCAGGTGCTCCCAATTCTCCTCTCACACACCTGGTGACTCTCAGCATTGTCTGCTCCATACAGCACAAAGGAAGAGATTTTTTCACAGCAATATTTGCAATTTTTCCCCTAAATTATCTTTGATAAAATAAGCAACTAGATTGTAAGAGTAACAGAGGAAAAAAAGTCTTTTCTTTCTTTCATTGAGTGGAAGTTTCTGGCAACACTGAGGTTCTTAAATTTCATTAGAATTGCTTACAGTATTTTTGTTCCAAAAAATATTCAATATTGGTCTAATGGATTCCCACTGGTGACTGAAAGAAATAAATAGTTATGCCCAAGAATATTCCTAGATGCTTATACTAGAAGTGTTTAAAAGCTTTTCAAAGCCTTCTCTGAACTTCTCTGTATTCTTTCTTCCCGTATCCTACCTGTAATATAGAAACTGATTTGACGAGCATTATTGGTAGAGTTGGGTTTTTTCCCCCACAGTTCTCTCATTGGAGCTATCACTTATAGTTCTGCTGGGTTTTCTTAACACATAATACAATACATACAATCCTTTTTAAATTAAGCTGAAAATTCCCATTCAGTTTTCCTTGAAAGGAATGAATTCTCGATTTAAAAATTTAAATCTGGGAAAGTTTTCCTTTCTAAAATTTAAATACAGTAAATAGTGGGTTTCTTCACATCTTCCTTTATACTGAAACCTTCCCATGCCACTAATAATTTCTATTACCTTTCACTGACTTTTTATTTTCCTGCTACAATCTCGCAGTGTTACTATTTTCCCCAAGTATCTTCTTGTAACATTCTAACAAAGCCATATGAAAACGATGCCCGTACTCTGGGGAACAAGTAAGTTCAAATTCTCATTATCCTCCCTTCAATCAATATTTACCAGATGAAAAAGAAAGAAATTCTAAAATAAAATCCTACCACAATTTAGTTTCAATCACATTTCGTTTGCAGAATTAAAGTTTATTAAAGAAACATAGATTTGCCTCTACTTAAATCTGACCTTCAAGTGCAAGATTTAATAGCCTAAAGATTAAAGTAAATCGTGGTGGTTTGCTCATTCTTTTGCATTATGAAGAGCTGTGAGGAGGAACTAAAACATGAAATAAAAACGAATGATAAAGTCAGTTTGTGAAGGCAGATTAAGAAAAAGTATAAGCATTAGATAGAGTAAGTTATAAGCTATTCAAAAGGAAAATAATTATAGTATTATTTTTATACATTTCTCAACAGACAAATGAGAAATGTAGTCGAAAAAGAACAGTATTTATTTGTGGGCAACCCCATGGGGAGTACAAAAGATCCCCACAGTTTTAGTATTTACAATATTACAGCAACATTTATTGTAAAAATAAATAACTAATAAGAAACAATCCACCATAAATTCTAGCTAACATAATTACATCCATTAAAATTAATATAGATATGAATTACAATAAGCAATGTGTTTCAGAAATTAGATGCATAGTATTATCAAGGTTATTCTCACAGTTCTCTTTCTAGTAATATATTTGGAAAAAAATGTATTAACTAGTATTAGAAAAGATCTGTAAAGCACTGTCCATATAAACAATTAGAGGTCCTGATGTGAAGTCACTTTAAATAAAACAGATGCAAACAAAACACTAATGTCTTTAAAAATTATCCTACTAAAAGTTCACATGTTGATCCTTGACCCAAAATAATAGAATTCCTGACTTCCAGGGCAGATTTCATTTATCAGAATCTAGATTTATACACAACTTTTTAAAATCAAGCTGAAATATGCATTCAGACCAGGAAAAAAAAAAAAAAGACAAGAAAGGGAAAAAAAACCAGTAAGAAAATCCAATTAGAGAACTCTGTGAGATGTTTCAATTGCTTCAGGGTATCTGCACAAAGAACAGGCACACCTCACTGCAGGCTGACTTTCCATTTCTGGGTAAACCTCAAAGGTGTCCAGCCAGGTGAAAAAGCAGAGATACAAGGAAAAGACAGGGTGGTCTGGGGCAGTCAGGGCCTTGAGAGTGGGTGTGGAGAAATTTCATTTTAAGTGCTATATTAGTTATTATTTCATTCACACATAGTGCTGTGGCAATCTCTGCTTTTGACCACTGGCATCTCTCTCCCGATCACCTCCTCAATAGGCTCATTTGGTCAAAATAATAACCAACAAGAATAATTTAAAATTTGCTCTCTCTGGAACATAGGGGAGGTTTTCAAAGCTGCCTGAAGCAGACACTAGTGAGATCCCCCCAGGGCAGTAATCAGCTGGGGGATGTACAGGGTAGCAGGATCTGCACACAGAGCCTGTCCATGGCAGATGTCGGAGAAGTCAGTCACAGCGCTCTGGTATCCTGGCAAGGCAGAAATTGAAATGATACAGGCAACAGCCCTATTTATTTAAATAACGCCTGAAAAACATGGAAATTGAGAAATAAGGTAAAACAGGTGGTTTCATGTCTAATCATCCCCTCAATCTGTATTGTTATTCATATCACATTGGGGGTGTGTATAAAAATTTGCATGCAGAATCTTGCACTAGTGGCAGACTGTGGGAAATGTGGGAATTTTAACTTCTTTAAAGAGAATTTTATTTTTACACTCTGCATTAATGAACTTGAAATAAAATGTTAATCAGAGCTTAAAGAGTCAAGAAAGTAAATTCAAAACCACACAGAAAGTTAGGTTTGCAAAAGATGCTGAAGAAAAACCTTTTTCCTGTTAACTCTCTTTGTGGTGAGGACCATCTGCTCCCTTTCCCTCATTCATTTTCTGTCTGGTGACCCACCATACTCTCCCCTTATCCAATATTTAACATCCTTGTTCATCTTTTTTTCCTTCATTAAATCCTGTATAGCTAAGTCTTTCTGCAAAGAACACTGTTCAGAAATACAATTAATTAAATTAAAGGAAATCCACTGTCAGAGTGAACATGACATTTGTATGCACCTCTTTTTTTTTTATTAGCCTCCATTTTTAATGTCTCCTTTTCTACGGTTTGTCCTTGCTACATGTAAAGTCAGTAATCTCCCCCTGTCTGGGACTATTCTATCAGTGTATTCTGTATAGCAAAGCAAGAATGTATTATTGGTTCAATACAAATACTGCTGTGAGAATACTTACAACAATGACAGCAGGAATATCCTTATATTTAATAATAAGATGAATGGACAGCCAATTTATGAAATGGTTCTTTTTTCCTTAAAAACATTCCAAATAATTAAATAGAAAGAAATAAATGGGAAGAAATATAATTTAATTGAAATTAAACCTCTTCCTCCCTAATTTACATGCATTGCAGTAAAACAGTATGTTCAAAGAATAATACATAGGTTGCAGTATTATATTTAAAGAATAATAGATAGCATGCAGTATCATTTAATCATACAATGAAATGTCAGAATTAAATCTCCCATAGAACTCTAAGACAGGTGCTTTGGGCATATGAGTGCTGATACAATCTTTAATTACAAGATTTCATTATTTTCTTTTAAGACCTTTTTCATTACATTTACAGAAAGGATGGTACTCATTAAATGAAGAGCTATATAATATTTTCTTTCCCCGTGTTTATCCAGTCTATGGTCTCACAACTAATTTGTTGCACACTATTTAAGACCTGTTCTAAAGGAGGAGAGCAACATTTCCCTCATTAGTTTGTGTAGAGTTCATCATGATAGGACCTCAGTGCTTCATAAACATCACCAAATTTACTTCTATAAAATATGACACAATTGCTCCTAGGCTGCAACAGAAATACTGAAGCAAAGGGAACTTCATACAAGCTGTCAAAAAGGGGCAGAGCTGGTGCCATTCACATCCTATTATGGCTCTCCAGCATTGTAAGTTCAATTCAAGCAGCATTTCTAACGTAGACCTCAGAGTTTCGTGCACACCAGTATTCAGGCAGCAACACAGAGGTGATTCAGCCTAGGCAGGGGGGTTCAAGCTCCTCTGAAACTTGTGAGCATGGAGCAGCCTGGACTGCCTCACCCAGAATGGCCTCAGCAGCAAGGGTGGATCTGGCTGGCAGAACACTTGGTGCCAAGGGGATGCTCTTCCTAGGTACAACTTAATTCATGTTTGACAGGATTTTTACTCTGAACTACACGCAGCATTTCCCAGAACTGAATATTCATCAGTGTCAGGAACACGGATTTTAGTTACACACCCTCTGAGAGCAACACAGCTGTGAAATGAGACTGCTCCATGGGGGAGCAGGAATAGAAGGTTCACTCATGAACCACTGTCCTGATTTGAGCTCAAATGTTAATGTATATTCAACATAGACAATTCTGGGACAACCAACAGAAATCCCACTTTCTTTCCAAAAGTGACAGCAGTGGCATCATTAATACTCTTTCCTACTTCGCAAAGTATTCCCGTTAAAAGATGGAAGGTAAAATCACACTTTTTCTTTCATTTATTTTTTTTTTTCCATTTTCAGGGTAAAGCAAAAAGCTTGAGAAAAAAGGGTTGTTTTAATCTGTTCTGGAATACTGCTACACAATCAAACATGGAAGAGCCACAGAGCTAGAACAGGAAACAGCATTGTTAGAACGCTCTAGCAGAGGAAAAAGAGGTTCTCATCCTTCCTATGCAGTGCCTGTAAAATTTCAAAGTATCTTTGTGAACAGACAGCAAAAGGAAACTAAAATACCTAGTGAGAATTTTTCACCCTATGTTATTAACCTCTTTATATTGAATTTTTAATATATGTGTCACAAGAATAGTGAAACCCTTCCTGTAAGTCAGTGGAAAAAAAAAACTTCAATTGACATATTATGAAAATTAAGTATAAGATTAAATTATAGACAATGCTCAACACAATCAGTGAAACTGAGCAAATATTCAGATCAATGTGAAAACAATCAGCTACTAAGGACTAGGGTGACTTACACACAGTTCAAGTCATAAACCTTTTAACTTTCATACAGACAAGAAATTTAATAGAAAGTATTTTAAATTAAGAGGTTCTGTAGAAGAACTCAATTAAACGGGGTCATATTTTTCCTATTGTTTCTTTAATTTCAACAGATGTTTTGCCAAAAATCAGCAAACACAACATTATCTATCACTCATGTTAGTAATAGGATTTTGCAATGGCTGCCTCAAGTCCTTATAAAGTATATCATTGCTGCTCTCTGCTGGTCAAAGTAATTATTCCTTTATTTAAAACCTAGAGGCAATCAGTGAATTTTATAGGAAACATCACATAAATAGGAAGAACCTTGATGGCATTTAAATAACCATCTCGATTATCACAATGATCTCTTTTGATTGGTACATCTGTAATCCTGAGGCCATCAAAATTAGTAATGAACTTTAAACTTTCCCTTCAAAGGCCATGGCATTTAAATTCATAGATGTGCACATCTCAAGTGACTTTTGCTTGTAATACTGAAGGGTGATGAATGGAACATCATGGAGTGTTTGTGAGGCAAGATGTGAACAGAGTAAATAAAACATTTAAGACCATTGGAAGATTATGCCTGTTTAACAAAATATATTACTCAGCATGTACCTAACACACAAGCAAATGTCTTATCAGCATTATCTTCTCAAAACTCACCTTAATTCTTTGCCTCAGCTAAAGTGGGAAGAGATTTCATTAATTAAAAAAACCCCACAAATGTAAGTGTCCTACAGTTTCTAGTTTCAAGCATCTTTAAGACCTTACAGGACTGCTTAATGTCTATTTGAATTATGACATGAATAAAAAAAGTCTCACTTTTGGAGCTCTGAGCCAGGTACTCCTTAATTAAGTGGCTCCACTGGGTAACTATTGCACAATATGAATTGAGGTTTCAAAAGTAGTTCCAAAATAAAAACATCAATACACCATATTGTGAAAATAATTTTCTCTTTTCATGAATAAGTATTATATGGTAGGCAAAGTTAATTTTAAAATTTGCTCAGCTATGAGATGAAAATTATACCAAATCAGCATACAAAACAGACTCCTTCCCCAAATCACATCAAATAATATCTGTTTCCAGCAAGAAACACAACCCAGTTTGTTCAGTTTATCAAACAATTTATTTAGCAAAATACAGCAATATGAGTAATTTATTTGTTCTGATTGAAAACTCATGTTTTTCTCAATGAATTATTTCAGCAGTTGTACATGGAGACATTTAGCCATAAGCTGGGATCACAAAAATTGAATCGGCTTTGAGCATAGAACATTAGAAGAAATTTCTAAAGAATTTATTTCCAAACAGTTTAGAGAGTTTTACTTGAGGTCAATGCATTTAATTTTGTGACAACATAAATAAGATGCAGAAAAAAACTTGATTTGTGTCTCCTTTCTAAAACTATACTTAAGTAGCTTACAAAACCTACTGAAACAACAGTCCAATATATTGCTGCAAAAGAAATCTCAGGGCTTTTTTGTACAAACATATGTGCATAATACAAAAAAAAATATATACTTATTCCAGAAACATTAACAGCAGATAGCAAAGAAATCAAGACTTATTACAGATGTCCCTAAAGAAAGCAACAACCTGGGAGCCACGACTAAAGAAATGGCATCTCCCTTTGCAGCCTCACAGCTGAAACCACCCAGAGATGTTAATTCAGCCACATCCACCGCCATACAGAAACCTAACAACCAACTAATAAACAAGTGATATTTTGTTACCAAGCTTTGCTCCTCATGACATTTACCTCTCACCTCAAGCTGATAAACCACTTTGTCTCACTCAGGTCTGAGCTCAGTATGAAGCTCAGAAAGAGGAATGAATTGCAGTGTGTTCTGGGTTAGGCTCAGTAGTTTTAAATGAGTATTCCAGGAGACATAATGAAAGAATTCAAATGCTTTTGCTATTATCACTTTCTGCAATGATTTGCTTAGTGACTGATTGACTCCATCTTATTAAGAGGTATGGTAACCATTTCAAATTAATGTGTGGAGAGAATGAAGTATGTTGAGACGAGAAATGTAACTAAAGGCAACAGAAAGAAGAGGGAAAGCTTGCTGTCGTGCTGTTAAGTGTTATTTATCATATGTTCTCAGGCTGCTTTGGGGATAAAACCACAAAATTCTCAGTGGAAATTCAACTCCTCCAAACATTAAAAACAAAAGCTTAAAACTTAAAGGGTGCCTGGGATGAAACAGTGATAAGCTGAGGGTTCAATAGGGATCCTAGATACCTTTGAGACCCTCTCTGCTCCTACACACTTAGGACATTGCCGAAGGTGAGAACAAGGTGAGAGTGAGTGAGGATGGGCTGTCCTTGCTCATTTCTAGGAGCCAATTACCAGCCCAGGGAAATGCACCCTCTGTCACTCTGCACAGAGGGGCACCCTGGCATCTCCTATCCCCCCACGCCCACTGGTGATGTAAGGCTCACGGGAGGTTTTGCACAAGTTTTGAGAGGCTTAGCAGACCATAGTGAGAGACTCTGAACTTGGGATCAGCTTATCAAATGTACACTCAGCACTGGGCACAAGGAATCCACTCCTGGCAGCCAAGGGACCTGAGCAGATTGCTTCAGGACCAAGCACAAACATTTCAAGGGCTCCCAACCACACTGATCTCACCAGTGCTTGTGACCCTTGGGCAGGGAGGCAGGTTCCTTGGGGGAAATTGGTGGGGATGCAAAAAGTAATCAAATGGCTCGTATGTATGGCAGTCCTGTGACTGTGATGGGTGATATGGATGTGAATTGTTTCTTACAACCTGCAAAATATGAACACAAACCATTCCATGTCACTTGACTTCATTGCTCAGGCAATCAAGATGGTCTAAGGATAGCCTGAAACTTCTGAAGTGTTTTACTGTATAGTGATATTATTGTCAGGATGTGCCACCCTGGATAAGTTAACAGCCTTACAATTTAGTAAGTTAAATGTCAAGTGTTCTGCTTAAAGAAACCAAAGAAGAGAATGTACCAAAGTTAGCAATAATGTGAGATGTATAATACTGTGGTAGAAAAAAGCATCTTGTCCCTCAACATAAGGTCCCACAGGGTAAAGCTCACTTTATCTTATGTGCTGGCACTGTAAGGAAAAAAAGATTGAATGCAATTTTATTCACATCTGCAATTGTTTCTGGTTTATCTGGAAGATAAAGAACTGTACAACTGCTGCAGGTTTGGGCTGAAAAGCCTGGAAGTGCTCTAATATGCTATAACTCAGCATTTTCTTTAACAGGTATTATCAAAAGTGAAGAAATAACACGCTGCAAATTTCCTCTCCACCTCTGCCCTCACTCCAATGCAGACACTAAGTTTTGACATTTTCCATATTTTGATACTAGCTGAAATTAAGAATTTCAAAAATTTTGACTTAGAAAAACACTGAGCTAAAAATGGGAGCTTTTCTCTATCTTTGAAGACAAACCAGCTGGGTTCTTCATTTAATATCCCAATAAACACAGACTTCCAACACTGCAGCTAAGAAAAACCATTTGGATGCAATGGCTTTCATCCCACTGCATCATTTCTAGCCAAGAAAGCAACTTACACATCATCTTTCCTTTAAGAAAAAAACCCCTTTGACAGTCTATAACAGCAGTTCTTCATTCTGCCAGTGATAAACGAACCACCAGAGAAGCCCTGAAGACTGAGGGGGAGACTTGCTTCCTACAAGGCAAAGGAAAACTATTTTCCCTTTGACTGGAACAGTACAAAAACCAAAAAGCTGTCTGAGAAATTTAAGAGTAGTTGGTAAGAACATGACAGTCAGTGGGTTACCTTGATCTGAAAGCTGGCTGAATCTCACCAACAAAAGCAGTCCTGGATCTGGTGCTCAGAAGATAAGTTAATGAGGATATTTTGCTACAGCTATCAGAATATATTAGTGGAAAAGCCATGTACACATGGATTATACTAAGCTAGTATAATTTTAGTAACCAAAATTTTATAATTTTAGTAACTAAAAAGGTCTTGAATTATATACAATAATTTGTACACACAGATATTTAAACAAATTTGCTATTGAGCAGACTATGTCTTTATTTCTTCATTATGTTTTCATTGTGTAATTTTTAATATTCAGTGATGTTAGTAAAGCATTTTTCCCTTATCTGTTCTCTGAGATTCTTTAGTATACCTCAGATAATCAGGAAGGGTTTTTGGTATTGTTCCTTGCTAATGTTATACATAGCTGTTTCCTTCCCCAATTTTAGCCTCTCTGTGTAAAATTACAGCAAAAATAACACAGAGAAAAGAAACAAACAGAAAACCAAAAATAAAAAAAAGGAGATATCTGGCATAAATAACTCCTATGAAGTTATGGTATTACCAGCAGACTGTGAGTTGTTGCAGCTCAGATGTGACAGGATGAAGCTGTGCATTCACACAAAATTATGTGATGTAGGCCCCAGCTGGTGTTAATGGAAGAGCTAAACCTGCCTTATCCTTCTCTGGCTCAATAAAGCAGTGCCTGAGTTAGACTAATACAAAAGAAAAAGCTATTTTCGAGGCAGCAGGCATAGCAGGCTTGCCAAATCTTCAAGTCTAAAAGGAATAGACAATGAGAAACTCTTCCTGAAGAACATTAGTTTTAACCCTTTCTATCTGATTGTGTAGCAATTCAGCACTCATAACACATTTAGTCCTGTCCTTTACAATCTTAGCATTCATTTCACTGCATAAACTTGTAAACTGAGGAGGCTGTGCTTTAAAACATACTGACTTCTGCAGTACCAGGTTCTCAGAATTGTGTTTAAAAAATAATGTTATATTAAAACATATGTAATCACTTCTACAACATTCTCAAGAACTCCAAGAATCAAAAGAAAACCTCATGCTCCATACATGCATAAAAAGGCTTACTTTTATATAGTTACTGTGAATATCTATTATTTTGGATTGAGCATATGTTTTCAGCATTGATTACTTTTTTCTCATTTTAACTTTTCAATAAATAACTTTAGGGGTTTCTCTGAGCCTGGGAGCTTTAACAATGAAAACTTAAACATGAAAAATACTAAAATTGTTACGTCAGAAACAGAGTCCTGAATTTGTTTCACAGGATAGAGGAAAGTTACACTATTCCCACAGACATTAGTATACATAGAGCAAATGTTAAGTGCTCAGCTTTCCTTTCCACCCAGTTCTTGGCTTCTGTACTGAAGATGACACATTTCTAGTTAGGGAGCAGGTGTCCATTTGCAGTTGGACTGACAATGCCACCTGCTTTCACATGGGCAACTGCAAATATTTTCTGTACTCAAGTGTTTCTAAAATATAAGATCGCAACTAAGCCAATTCATTTTCAAGCCCTTCTGTTTTTTTATTCCTGTTGGCATGATGATAATCATGCCTAATGTGAGAGACACGTTGCAGTCAACCACTGGAGACCAGAGCTGGTTCTTGCTGTTTGTATCTGCCCCACCCTTTGAGGAAGACTCTCCTGACCTTCAGTGCCTGCACTGCCTGTACCAGTGCTGGCTCCCAGACTCCCTAACCTGGGATGGAAGTCAGGCTGCAGGACCCAGGCACCAGTTAGTTTTCAGTCAACCTTCCCTTTTAAACCTGGTAGCTGGGAATCGTCCCCTTATTTGGAAAAAATTATGTTGGTTTTATGTAAATCCTCTGTATTTCATTCACCTGAGCAAAGCTGGGTGAGATCCACCTGCTCAGCTGTAAAACAATTACAGAGCGCTGCAGTTCTCTCCCTCAAGCTGCTTATAAGGGATCATTTTCATTCAAATCTCTACAGTGGTGCTTTAATTGTTCCTAACTTACTGTGAAGGTCACTAGAAAATGTTGTATTATTGTAACTAAATATAAAATCTGTTAAAATGAGCAACTACCAAATTACATACTTCAGGGTATATCACTTTCTGTAATATTTCTTGGCTCCATATGTTTAGCTTAGGGCAATATGTACATTTTCTTACGTTTCAGCTTCCTGTCTGCAAGATGGCAAACAGTAACTCGTTTATTTTGTTAAAGCTCCAAGCGACAGCTCTGCCAAGACCAATAAAGAACACATTTACAGTTAACATGTTTTTCTGTGTTATCTATAAATGTTGACTATATTGCAGCTTTGCAGTGCCATAAATAAGTGATTCTGTATGAAAAACATAATCTGCCAGACCCTGAAACCTTTCTGCTACTTAGAAGAATAACAAATCTAAGAAAATACTAAAGCCTCTGACTTTGACCTCATGGTACAGAGAAAATAGGTCCAAGACTCGCTAGCTAATTTTTTTCCTAAAGAAAAAGATATAAAATTACAATGTGATAAAATTGCCATGGTTACAAAGCCCTCACCCTGCTGAAGAGGGATATGAATTAAAATGTAGCCTAAAGACTAAACCTTTTACTGCTCTAATTGCACAGCAATGAGTAAGATTCACTTTAAAATGTGCCTTAGGGTTCCTGTAAGTCATAGTCTTATAAAATCAACCTGATGCGCAAAAGCAGAACATTTTGCTCTCCATCAAAATACCAAAGTCTTATGAAAAGACAAAACAATTTGTTATCATTCAAGGCTTTCAAGTTCAAGTCAACTTCAGGAAGTAAATATACAACAGAAAAGATAGACTACAAAGGCACTGGAGAGCTTCTAAAGAGTCATATTCTAGAGAAATAAATCTTCAAGCTTTTTAATTTCTGAGGAAACCTACACTCATCCAAAGCCATTGACTTCGAAGTTCACTTCAAGTGAGTTTTGCCCTTGTCTTGTAATCAGGCACAAGCCAGGTATGGTTCTCCTGACATGAAGCCTTTCTTAGAATTGTTACAGGTTCAGATTACCTGTATGAACACTTAATACATTAACTATTCTGCTGCTCACCAGTGGGCTGAATATCAAAAGAACATTTCCCAGAGAGAATGGGTGCAATTTGGAAATGTATATCCTTCTGGTAGATTAGAAAACATGTTGTCTTCAGCAGAGATAAATCAAACAGTTTTCTTTACAATCTCTATTAAGAATAAATTTTGTATTCAATTACATGAAAAAAATTTATCTTTGAGAGGCATTGTCTCATTATTTTGTTTGGCAACATTAGGCAGGTGCACATAGAAGCTAAAAATCAGATGGGAGGTGAACTGTTTTTAATAAAGTGTAGGTAAGTCTCTTAAAATCTGAAGCTCAATGGCTTTTAGCAAGGGAGACACTTGTTTATATTCTTTTCCACCCAAACTAATTTTGTGAAAATTAAAATATAATTAAAGTGCTGATTTTTCTATTAAATTCAGCTTAATTTGAAATTCTTTATATGAGATCTGTGAATGAAAAGAAGATTTTGGAAAGACAAGGCTGGGGTTTTCTTAGCAGAAATCCTTCCCTAGATAGGAAAAAAATTAAAAATTAAATATAGGCATATAACAGAATTATTGTTTATGAATGTAATAAAATATACAGTCATTCATTCTTCAAAGGTTACCAATGAAAGTTATCCCTGCATCCATTCATTTCTTTGCCATTTAGTAGACCTGAAAGCAAAGCTCTTCTAAGGTGACAACACAAAACAAGTGGAAAGACTTCATATAAAAATAAATTTATGATACAGCGTGCTGATATGGGAGAAGAACATTTAGAAGTGCTCTGGAGCTCAGTTTTAGGGGTTTATGTAACTGTGACTTCAATTCGACCTGGCTTTGAAATGCAAAGGAACAAATGTTAGGTTTTTGTTGTTTCAATTTTTTTTTCTTAATTAAAATGTACTTCCTCATTCAACACCCTCTGTCCCCCAGGTTCAGGAGGGAATGTGGACAAACATATAACATGAAGAGTGGGGCCTCTTAAAAGATGGAGGTGATCAGAATTGGTGCTAAGGGTGACAGAAGCATTTCACATTTGTGTAAAACACAGTGAAGTCAGACTCGTGGTCTGATGGGACTTATTCCTCCATTAAATAACTTCTTTTTCTTTCAGCTGTCATTCAAGGAATGGCAGGTCACTGATAATTAAGCTGGTATTTGATTTCAAACACTGAAGTGAGTGAACATCAGAAAGAGTTCTTGTTACTGAAAAGGTTCCAGTTAATTGCCAAGATGACTTGTGCTTCCCAAGAAAAATCTGATACTGGCACAAGAATGGGAATTGTCTGGTGCTTTAGGAATGTGGAAGATTCTGGAAAGTTCCTATAGCTACCACTTCTTTCTCCTTTCTAACACAGTTCTCTGAGAAGGAAAACAGCTAAATAGATCAAAATAGCAAGTTCATTATTTTTACTCCACTGACCTTCTATTTAACATTCCTAGTTACTATTAGATGGAAAAGAATTTTTAATACATTTCCTAATTACAGAATGTAGATAATAAATGCTACAGTTTGTGTAGCTTTTATTATTGTGTGGAATTGTCATTAATGAAAGTACAAAATATTTTCACAGATCCATATAAATGTAGCTGAAAGACAGTCTGATGGGTCAAAGAGCGTTCCATTTAATGAATTATAAAATCAATTTACATTTTGGTAATTTCTGACTCTATTTCTTTAAAACCCCCTTTAAGCAGTGGGATGAGCTGTCAATATGCAAGATACAATAATTGATCCCTCTCTTAAGCTATAATACAATTTTAGCGCTAATATTATTTCCAAGAAAGTTGTTGACAGCTTAAAGAGAGATTGGGAGACAGCAAGAAGATATAAGACTAGAAGATTTAAGGACTTTGGAGTTTGACCTACCAGGAAAGACTAAAATATTGGATATATTTAACCTAGAAAAGATATTGGAAGGACACTGGGTTGGTAGAAAAAAAAATTGCCATTGGGCGTGTTTGAAAAAAAAATTGTCGTATAAACCAAGGGCACCCTTTAAATCCACAGCACCAAAATCACAGGAAAAGAAACACTTGCATTAGAACTGTTGGTGCAAAAGCTCAGTTTTCATAATACTGACTTTTTTTCTAAAGTCAAAAATAGTGAGTCAATAGGACTGCTAAATCTTTCCACAATCATTTCCCTGGAAAGAGGCAAGAGCATTGTCATATCCTTCCCTTTGTTCTCTAATTTCATTGCTTTTGTTGCACAGTATTTAGCAGTACAACTGCAGTTAGGGACACAGTTAAACTAGTTATTAAAGAAACTCTGCTATTTTGTAGATACATATGAACACATTTGAATTTTTAAATATTGTCAGCAGAAGTCTGCAAAAGAAAGATGCAAGTGAAAAACTTGTATGAGCCTAATTGTCTTAGAAAATTGCTCTGGCTGTCACTGTCATGGATGTTTAGATTAACAAACATGTTTATTCTAGAATGATACTCTAGTGCAACCCAATTCTTTTAAAAAAACAATTGATAACAGCTTGCTATTGAATAGTTTTAAATGTCATACTTTTTGCTCCCCTCTCTCTTGTCTATCTTTTTGGAGGTTTTTTGTTTGGTTGGGTTTTTTTTTTTTTACTGTGAAGTAAAGCTGGACTCATAAACCAAGACAGATTGCTGTGAAATTCCAAAACAATATAATATGAAGGATCTAATGACCTTGTCAGCAGCGTGATTTGAATGACATTTTCTCTAAGTAATATTTATATGCAGCTGGATAGAGGCTACTAAAGAAGTCGCAGAAGCCATCACAATTCATGTAGATGATTATATCTTGACAGATGTAATCATTCAACACTGCTTGCTCCCTTCTCAGGCTAAGCTAATCTCCACTGCAGTTTCCCTGCCACCAGAATGCAGGCAAACATCCCTGCACACTCTGTCCTGTGCATTGCAGGTGTGGGTATAACACCTTGTTCAAAGGTATATTGAGCATTCTTAATACTCTGAAAATAAAGGCTTCATGAGACCCGGGGGAGGAAAACATTTAAATAGCTTAATGGTCTTCTCCACAGTTTGGATTGAGGTTGGCTTTGACAGTGGACATGTCAAATAGAGAAGAAAAGCTCCTTGTGTACTCCATTATACTGATTTTATTGGTAACACAAGGTAACTCCCTAAAATGTTATTTTGTGAAATTTCACTTGTAATAGTTTCAGTCGATGTAAAGAATAATAAAAATTTCAGTAAGCAACTCAGTAAGCAACAGCGCAACCTGAGCTTTATATTTACTGGACATTTTTACTAATATCAATGAAATTTCATTGTTCCAAAGCATATTACTGCAGCTCAGAGTGTGCTGTTCAATAGCTGCATTACATCTACTTGGAGTAATTATAGAAAGCTGTCCATATAAGTGTGTGATGTTCAGCTTAGTAAACATATAGCAGTGGGATTTCACACAGCAGATGCAGCTTTGTAAACACAAAGTCAGCCTTGAAAATCTGTCAGTAAACTTTTTCCTACACAATACAGACAAATTACAAAGCATATGTTAACACGGGGATTGAAGTATTTTTAAAATGGTTGGAAAATTCATTATGTTCTAGGAAGTATATGTAATTAAACACAAAGATGCAGGAATTTCTTTGTTTTCAAAATCACCTCTATTCAGGATGTCTTTCTCATTCATTCAATTATTTTCATTAATAATAGGAGCCTGGAATACTTGAGAGACCCTTAAGGCTGCAGATTTAACTTTGCGGAACCTGACCAACTTGTGACTCCTCTTATTTTGTCCAGCATAAAATGTCAGTTCTCAAAAACTGCATCTCTGGGGCCAGTAGTTCACACACACTGAAAATGTTTCAAAAACTGAAAGACAACAGATGCCAGGTAATGTCAGAGTGGAGATGAAACAGTAAGGGATTTAGTACTCAACACTTATCAGAAAACTATTCAAGCATGCACTGAGATCATACTTGTTGCAGCTTCAGATTTTACATGGGTTATAGTATCCCTAAAAAGAATGGAGAGCAAGTGTGATTAACGTGATTTGTCAAAAAACATTATTTGCTAAAACAAAACCTTTTGAAATTTAAATCCTTTTGAGTTTTGTAAGTCAGACACTCAGCTGGCATAAATTAATGCAGATAGCTATGGTAAAACAGCTAATTGATGACTTCTTGACAAAGAAGGATTCCAACAAATATAAGTCTGCTGAAAACATGACCTTTAAGGCCAATGTTGCACAGCAAAACAGCAAACCCATTTGCAAAATTCTGGTATTTGTGGGAACTCACCTCTTCTGCAAATATATGCTAGGATTTTTACCTATGTCAGAATTTACAAATCTTCATGTTAGAAATGTATGTAGGTATTGATTCTTCCTCCATTATGCTGAATGGAATGTTGTTCATTTATTGATAAACCACATTGCTAATAAAATAAGAGTGGCTTTCTAAATCTTATCATCTTGAAAGAACTTAAATAAAAATATTTTATTTCTCTGTGCTTTCTGTGTTCAGATCAAAGCCATTAATGCTGCTTCCACTTTAAAAGAATGTTGTAAAGAATAGTTAATGTCCATAAACAAAATCGACGAGATCTTTGTAATTTCTGACCATAAAATTGATCCTTGTGGTAATAACAAGATGAAACCTTGAGTTACTCAATATCCTCTTTGTCTTGGTCTTTCCTGATCCCATCTGTGCAATGGCTTTCTGGTTCCTGGGGCCAGGGTGAAGTTCACAGCTCATGGCAGAGGACATGAAATCCAGAGGGAAATGAGGGACCTCTGAGTGTAATGTCCATTGCACCAGTCCATGGAAGTGGGTGGGAAGTTTCCAAGGCTAAGCTAAGAAGAAGCTGAAAGCACTGCTTTTATCCAGCCTGAGGCAGAAAATGCAAAGGAGACTGTACCTGGTGCCTTCCATTGCTCAGGGGGTGGCTGGCAAGAAGATGAAGGCAGGCTCTGCTAGGAAGCACGACAAGAAAGGATGACAGCTAACAAACAAGGTGCAACAAGGAAAATTCTGATTATGTGGAAGGAAAAAATTGTCCACTAGAAGGCTACTCTGACACAGACAGCCAGCCCAGAGGATTCTGGACATACTCAGACCTTAACTGAACAAAGCCTCAGCCAACTTTGTTTTAGAAAGTTGGTCCAATTTTGAGTAGCAGGTTGGACAAGTTAGTCTCCAGAGGTTCTTTCTAACCAAAGCTGCTCTATGGTTCTCTAATTTTATGAAATGCAAGCTTAGCTACAACCCCATTTTTCTAGGACAAAAGGTTATACAAAAAAAATCAATTTTTTTTCTTATGATGTATTGTTTCAGCTGAATAAAAGTTGTGTCTTCTTTGTTAAAAATTCAAATGAAAATTTTCAGTTTGTGAAGCCTCTAGTTCATCTGGGAGAAAGCTTCTGCTCTAAAGCTGTAAGTCAAGAAGTTCTGCTCCTGAGGTGTTGCACATGTGGCCAAATATTTCAGTATTCAAAGAAATGTGATCCCTTTCAGTCCATGTTTTTGTTATTCACACTGCCTTTGTCCAGAATGTACATGCATAAATAAAGAGAAGAAGTCCAGCTCTGGTAGGGGCAAGCAAAAGGTCTAATTAAAACAAGAAACAGTCAATAAATTGAAAATATCTTAAAGAGCAAGCTGTCACAATGTGCTTGTTCATAGTAGGAAGAGGAAAATAACATCTGTTTAACTGCAATGCATCTCTAAATAAAGCCTTTTTGGCAGCTGATGTGGTCCCTGACATCTTAAGGACCAAGACATGGAGCAGCAGTGTAAATGGACTGATTGTGTGCATAATTATCTCAGAGGGCTACAAAAATGCTGTAATTCCACGACTTTGGAGACATCCAAGTCACTCATTTTTACATCTATTGAACAGGCCATGGCAGCTTGGCACCTCTGTGTTTCAGTATGGACAACTCTAATTTCCTGTGCTCTGAAACCTGTAGTAAAACATACCAGATATCTATGGTAACAATCTGATTAGTGGCATAAAGAAGGTAGAAGGGCCTGGACTGCATTTCTATCTAAGAAACAAACCATCAAACCAAATATCTTTTGATATTTGACTTTGGCTTTGACTAAGGATCAAAGGGAAGGCTTTAAGTGACTAGTAATGAATCCATTTTAGGAGCATAAAGTTAACTCTGATGCATCATGGTGAAAGACATTTTTGGTTATTTTTCACATTCCCCCAGAACACAAAATACCTTGAATTTCTTCTATTTGCCATTGCATGGCTTCCTTTCACAGCACTGTATATATCTGAGTTTCTCAGGGTGCTTTTTTATCTCTGGAGATTTTTTATGTATGTACATATTAAGGATATTGTTCCTATGTTCTAGAAAGAGTGGTAATGAAGCTGGAGCATGAGAAGTCACTCTGACCATCCAGGACTGCTGTGCACCTCACACTCCTGCATGCAGTCACTGCATGGGCTTGTTCCAGCCTGGCAGAGCACTCACAGTTACTTCACTGGTTTGTAAAAGTGTGGGTGATACTGAACACACACTCAAGTGCTTTCTGTAAGAGCTCAGAAAGAAACACAGACACTGCAGCTTCACTCAGTGAAGAGTTTCCTGCTTACCTTTGTATGAGGGGCTCTGTCAGGCCATACAGCTGCCAAGAGGTGGAAACACTTCAAACTGATCAGTCAATGCAATAATGAAAAGCATCAAAACCATGACAGAACTTAAAGAAATAATAGCAATTAAATTATTTGAAATGATCTTAAAAGAAAGCTGAACACATCCAAGATGCTATTAGCAAATTAAGTCCAGATTTCTTGGGTCACATAATTACACCAAAGCTTAAGTACAAAAGAAGTTCCATGAAAGAGAGATAGACCAACAGTGTCTGATATAATTTAAAAATCCTTGGCTTCCTCTTGAATAACTTTCACAAGAACATTAAAATCTAATTTCTACTGATATTGTAGAACCAAGTCACAAAGCAAACACTAAACAATATTATTAAAACTGCACTTCATTTTCAGTTTTAAACCACTAACAACTAAACAGATGTATGAAAAGGGAATTAATTTTCAGAAAGTTTAAGCTTCTTGGAGTTTCACCTGCAAAATAGAAGTGTCAGAATACCACAAAATCCCAGAAGGATTTGCAATTAGTGTATGCTGGACATTATGGTGCCACATTTGAATATTGTGAGGTGTTTACAATTTAGAATGGTCTGAAAGCTCTCAGGTAGTCACTGGTGACTAGATACACTTCAGAACAGAGCAAATGTGTGGTTTTGACTTGTCAGTAGATGAATGGGCTAAATCTAAACTCCACCAGAACTGAATGAATTCAATAGTATAAAGAAGGATAAATGAATGTTAACTTGTAACTAATGCCTGGGAAACTAAAAATAAAACAAAGCAGAGATCAAGGTCAGAATAAATGGAGCAATATCCTTGATTTAAACTCTACTGAAAAGTCCCTCAGCCATAAACAATTTTGATTGATTAACAATATCTAATCTACTGGAGGTCAGCCACTTAGCTAGCTAATTTTATTTATCTGTATTTGCCACTAAGATAAAGTGTTTGTGACACCTAATATACTTTAAGCAAAAATCTGTCTTTACCAACTGTAAGGCAATCTTGACAACTGAAAGCACAGACGTAACAAACTATTGTGGGGCTGTATGAAACAAAAAACATCCTGCAATAAGAGCACTCACTCTAAAGGCTACAGGTGCATACCAATAATGGGAATGTAGAGAACTCAGACCAAAGGGATCTCCAGTTACATATAACAAGCAGAGTTAAAAAGTTTGCATATTTATGTCTTAGAACACAAGAAAATGTTTTGTATAAAAATACTTGATGCAAACACATGAGCAATTTTGAAGTTTGTAGAATGAAATAAAAGAAGTAGTGAGGAGAAAGAGCAATACCCAATGAATACAGGAAGATGAGACAAGTAAAGCAGGCAGCTGCAATATGAGTAAATGCTACAAAATACAGAGATGACTTTGAGAGAACAAACAAGAAAATTTTGATATTTATCTGAAAAAGTCAAGTAAACCTCTTTTCAAAACAGTAGAAATTGTAACTTCCTTAGAGTTAATTAAGGAAAGGCAGTTTTCCATAGAGATGTCACAGCTACAATTTCAAGTATGAAGCAAGAAATGAGGAAATAAGTCACATTGTTCTATTTTCAGTTGCATCCCAGAATACAGGCACATTCAAGGATCAATTCCCATACTAATGCCTTCAGGGAAAGCAGGTTGTACAAATTGTTCAGATGGAGCAGGAGGAAGTCAGGGTTTCAACGTTCCCCTCCATGCTTCACATCAATACACACGTGAGAGGATGACACTTGACATGGCATTTAAAGAGGACAAAACCTGGCTGCATTAAGCCAATCTGCCTTGCCAAGACTACATCTTTATATAAATATAGTCAATTGATATTGACTGGCTCATCAGAAGAAGTAAGTCACACACTTCCCAGGTACGTGACTTTGCTCTGGCTGTGGGAGAGAAAGGGGAGTCTCCCCTGAGCTCTGGTACATCTGCTTCTGCAGTTTAATCATCACTGTGTCTGCAGATGCTCATAGACCTGTTTAAGGACAGCCACTGGTAAGAAAATGACTCAGTCTTACATTCCTTACCCAGACGGAGCAAATCCAGGGTACTCAACAAACAAAATAAAAAGGGCCAGGAATGGGTCAAGGAAGGAAATTATTTTCCTAACTCAAAGATTTTTGGAAGTTTTACTATTTATCCTTGAACATTAAAAAAACTAAACTTATGGGCCCTAACAATTTGTAATACCTCCTCCTCCCTCCAAATTAATACAAGTCTATAATCTATCTTTTCCAATATGCCTAAATGACATACTGAAAAACTACAGTGACCTCACAATTACCCATAAAGATTTATGATTTTGTTTCCATTTCAAAGAACATTAATCTACTTCAGTTATAGGATGTCCAGATTATCTGGAATTAAGTTTAGCTTTTAAATGTCACATGGACTTCTGCCATACATTTTAGCATTTGACTCTTAAGCTTTAGTTCCTGTACACTGCAGGAACATATTGTATAAACACTAACTGCTGAGTAGCTTTTTAGTCAGTTGTTTTTTATAAATACAATAGTGTATTGAAATCCAGAGTCAAAATCAGAGATGTGGTGCAAATCATGAATGCGTGCATTTTCCCTTCTTCCTGGCAGTCAATAAGCATACTTCTAATACCTGTTTTTAAGTCAGCAGTCAGATGTTCATAAAGGACTTTGGACTTTGCTTGTTTTCTTGTTTTGCTCATGAGCTTCTCCAGCTGCTACCCCACTGGCCTCAGTGCACGTGCCAGATCAACAGCTGTGAAGGCAGTATTATTTATACTCACCAGAAATAAAACTGTCTTTAACTACATTACCTTATAAATAAGGCTTACAATTATAACTACATTTTTAAAAGCAGATGAACCCTCTGAACATCCTAATTACAATTACTAGGTAGAGAAGGTCCTATGGGAGGCAACTTTTTTGAGCTCTGAGAAATTTTGGCTCAGATGAAGTTTGAACGACATGATGTCTGATAAAATACTGTGCATAGAAAATTTTTTCACAGTGATGCAGATATAATCTACATGTTTCTTTAGGATATGCCTCATATACACTAAAAATTTGTTAGATACACAGCTGGAGAGGTTGATAATTTAGTTCCATAGATTTTCTGTAAAGAGATTTGCTGGCTAACAGACTTGGCTAATTAAGCACTGTCAAATATGCCATGGGTCAAGGACACAGTTGTAAAATCTTCCTAGCCTAGAACCATCCATTAATGTATTCCAATGTGCATTAGGTCAGTATTATTTTGTTAACATAACTGTGAAACGAGTATAACCACAGGATGTGGAAAAGATTTAAACAGATGGTTAACAATGAATTGCTGGTCACAAAATGCAACAGCTTGACAGATGACATACTGCATTTATCCTGCCAATTTGGGAATATTAGCTGGACTGGTGCTGAAACTGTTCATGGCTTGAGATATTTTATTCATTTTGCTTTGCTTTCTCCTTTCTTCTCACTTAAAAGCCAACTGAAATTCTTGATGTAGACTAAAGAGAAGCACTAATAAAATAGATACACAGCATCTCACTAGTGCAAAATCATTATACAGTCAACAATATTCTATCATTTACAAGATATTTAGGAATCCTAAAGTTCTTTTGGAGAAAACAACTGAGGAAAAGCTCGTGGTCAAAGATCCAGCCTGACTTTAAGGGGCAGAAAAGATGAGAGTTACAAGTGAGTTAAGATACAGATTTCTGAAAATCAGAATAATTTTTTTCTCTTTTTTTTTTTCTGATGACTATTTTAAAAATTAATTATTGATGTTAAAGAGAAGCAGGAAACATTATTTCAGACTAATCTCCTTGAAATTTTTGTCTTGCACAAGTCTCAATTTGTTATTCAACCTAGAAAAGTTTAGACTGCATTTCAGATGAATTGGTGTAGTGAGTGTATCAGTTTGTTGGTCTGAAGGGAAATTGGGTGAGGTCCAGATTCAGTTTACAAAGGAGTAAAAAAAGAATTCCTATTCCTCCATCCAGTTTTTGAAAAGTAATCAGTTTGTCCAGCACAGCATTGTATATTTGGTTACATTTTCCCAAGCCATCTATCATACTAGATACTTCATTGATTTTGTTATCAGTAAAGGTAAAAGACAGAAAAATTAAAACCTAGCAAAACGCTGCTCTCTGTAAACACCAAAATCTTGTACAACTAAAAATATTTTTCCAGATCTGCTCCCTAGCAGCTCAACTCTGGAATTTTAATCCTAGCATACAGTTGACTATCTCTGAATCAAAAAATACCCCTTTTTATGAGCCATGTGATACTCAGGTTCAAGTTTATTTGAGCTGATTAACAGATAATCAAGGTTTGGCACAAATGCTTGATTAAGACTCACATCCATCCAGTGTTGGATGTGCAGAGCTGAACGTTCACTCCTGTCTTCAGATTCTACATACTACCAACCAAATGTTGGTTTATGTATGACACACATATATGGGTTTGCTATTGTCTCTGTAAAGTGAGTTCAACATTGAAATAAGAGGGGCTAGTGTGGAATGATGGACACTTGTGTATCAGAAATTGGTGTACACCACAGAAAAACCACAGCAAATTAAACCTAAAAAAGTAATGTGGAATGTATCTTATCTATTGCTAACTTTAAAGAGAGGGAAAAACATGCATGCATAACTTCATACATTTTTTAATAAGGAGGGAAAACAGAATAAAATATACAGTTTTTAATAAACTTTATTATTTTATTATTAGGATGTTCTTTTATAGCCTTAGTTATTAACCTACACAGGAATTTGAATAGCTTATGTTTTCCCTTCAGGACCTTGCTGCATTTTACTTTGATTTGTATTACACCCATTATGAAATATTACATAAATATGAGTTTGCCACCAATTTAAAATATTCAATTCTACACTTAAATCTTCCAAATTAAAAAGAAAAAAGTTAAAAACTAATATTTAGTCATTCGGTTACTGCATTTTATTCCAGATCCATATTTGGAAAACCAAACACAGATCTGATGAATAATAAAATCATTAAGAAATAAAATTGACCTTAGGACAACCTCTCTCCCAAAAATAATCTAAATGAAAAAACATTACAAACATAAAGTTTCAATTTCTAAGGTAACATTTGGTGTTCTTGAAACATTCTTGAAAACAAAAGGGTTGCATTTCTTGGGATGATCTAAGTACACATGCATTTAGAGCTCCTGGCTAAACTATCTAAAAATAGCAAAGCAGATAGCCTGTCAGCAAGGCATTATTAACTCCTGTTCAATTCTTTCTAATATTTATAGCTTTTGAATTGAAAAGGGCACAACAAGGATTGTGTTCCTATAGTCACCTTTTCCTTTCTTCTTTTTCCTTGTGTGTGTTGACATTCCTTTCCAAAACAGCAACTTCCTCCAAATAAAAGAAGCTCTTTCAATTTCTTTCCATGTTCCCAATTTTCAGTAACAATTTCCTTCAGCTTTATCCAAACCCCTATGAAAGATCTGCTGAGTTAAGCTTTAAGCTGTACTTTCTGAATTATTTGAGTAAAATAATCCACATAAAAGACCCATAGAGAACTGCATAACTGAATATAATTAATGATAGAGGTTTTTCTTTATATGGCACAGTGGCACCCAAGACTATTTCCTCTGGACATAGTAAAATAGTTTCTGCTGCAGACTATAGCTCCAAATTAATAACAACACTATTTCTGGAATAAAAAACTAAAATGTCAAATTGACATGAACTAGAATCATATTTTATGTCTGTCTCTTAACGAAATACATTTCGTTTAGCATATTCAGCCATTACAACAGTAAATACACACCTTAAAATTTAGGAGTCAAATGTACGAAGAACTCAATTTGACAAACATTTTTCTTTTATTGGCACTGAAATATATATTTGTCTATAAATCAGTATTGAACATATAATAACATTGAAAAAAAGGTAACCTATGGTGTAAAGAATAAACAGGTATGCATTTAAACTGTGAGACTGTTACTGCAATTCTTCTGTATGATCAGGTCTCTTCTGTCTAACTTTATGCTGTTCAGACAAGATAGGTACAAACACTTGTGCTTACCAGAAAAATTATTTTTTCCTAGCATGCATTTTTCCATTTCAGTATATATATATCATGTTGTCATGTTAAACCACATGCTTTTCTCCTTTCAGATGCAATCTCAAACTGGTTATATTGCTCTTAACTTTGAACTTAGAGTCACTATTAAAGCAGAGTGGGAAAACAATCCCAGGATATACTGAGTATCAGGCTAAAATTACCAAAGGATTTTGCCTTTGCTTTTTACTTAAAAAATATGCATTTAGTCACAGAAAATTAAAGACAGTGAAATGTCTGATTTTCTACCTATTGCTTCTTACTTTCTTCTCTCCATACTGTCCACAGCTATACAAGGTAATTCCAGGTTGATAGGGACAAATACTGAAAGAATTCCCAATTTCAGAAGAGTGCTGTCAATGCTACTGGGAACACAGTGACATTTTCTGCAACCTAGAAAAGATAGATAGATTTTTCTTCTTAAGAAAGAAGAAAAAAAAATCTGTGCTGGTTTTAATTACGTACAGTAAGTCCAAAATATCCTTTTTTATCTGAAGTTGTGAATAAATGTATTATTTAGAACTAAAACTGTGCAGCACTTTAGAAATTGCTTTTGGAAGGGGTCAGTCTGCATGTTATATACAACTGATAAAACTGTCTAGAAGGTCTTTTCAGCTAAAACAGCCATGACAATAAGAGACAGGCTACAGCTTGTTTTTTTGTACAAGCTTGCTGAATCTTCATAAAGCTGAATACATGAGAAAAATGCTAATTTTCAAACTAAACTGCTGAAAAACAGAAAATCTATTCTTTAAAGTAGAAAATTGCCCAAAATCAGATAATGCAAGCAAGAAAGATAATGGTTGTGCCAAGAGAAGATAGAAGAAAATTAGCAATTAAAACCAAATGTGATTGTTGGGCAGCAGAGGAGGATTGACATATGCAATCCAGAAATTGCATTTCAATTTCTGTAATAGATAATTACATGTTTGGCTCTAAAGGAGTTTCCTTTATACAGCAATCTCTTTGTCATCCATTATGTATACCTTGCAAGGCATACAAGGAAAATTCTCCTTTTTCTTGCAAAGACTGAGAAATTAACTCTGTATAGATATCCTGGAATTAAAACACTGATCCACACAGTAGAGCCCTTACCAGTTTTTATTTCAGCCAGTCAAAATTTACTACAACATCTACGGAAACTGCATTAGCTTTAAATAACAGTCACATGTGTTGAGATTTTGATTGGAATCCTGAAGGCTAGAAACAAACTAGTAACGCCAAAGTTATAATCCTCTCCATCTAATTTTTGGTAGCCTTTTCACATTTTCATATACATTCCTTCTTCCTGAAATAGAACTGAACAGAATCAGGAACAGAACCTCAGTGGAGATATGTTTGTTTGTCAGAAAGGCTACTTGGAGTACATGAAATTCTAGGGAAACCCCTGGCTTAGCTTCTTTTATCTTTGGTAATAAATCAGAGTTGCTGGATATCTTTTGCTCTTAAGATCACCCTCCTCTAGTGTCTTCCCAGGATCTCCAATTAGGCTCTATTAACTTGTTTAATTCAAAGCCCTGCCTTCGAGCACCTTTAAAGTATCTAACTAGCTAAAGGGTCATAATCAGATTGAAACATTAAAAAGGAGGAAGTTTTCCAAAGAGTTTCCATGTGTATGCCTGTTATATCCAAAAGCACGGCCCATCCTGTTAGAGTACACAACAAGTTGTTGGAAAACCACAATGTCAGAATTTGCTGATACGAGTTCTTTGGGGGACAAATTTATCATTATTTACTTCTGTCATAAAGAAAATGATTCCTGTGAGAAATAATTTGCTTGTGCAGCTGCTTTAGTCCCACTGCCCCAGATGATCTGCTAAAGACTCCAAAAAGCCAACATGCAAACTGCATACATTGCTACACTAGAAAAGCATGGGCAGTTATGAATTCCTCTCAGATTCTGCTTTGGAGAACAGTTCCCAGCTGTCCAACAAAAAATAATTAATCCCAGTGGAAATACTGGCAACAAATAACAATGCTGCTGCTGTTGTAAAGTACTGCCCAAAAAGAAGGTCTAATCCAGAGATGAAAGTAAAAGATATTCGCTAGCCAGGTGTGGTCAGCCAGAGCTGACTGTGCATTGCAGCATTGCTGGACAGCAGCAGGCAAGGGTGAGGAATGGAAAGCAGAGACCTCATGGCCTGGAATACCTTGGCAGTTTCATCTTCACATCTGGTTTGCCACATCAGCACCGTGCTTTCCTGGTATTACCTCACTACTGCTTTGTGCTGATGGCAAAGGACACACAGCAGATTTTGGACAGAACATGGTAACAAAGAGTTACAATAATTCAGAATCAAAAGTAAAAAAAAAAATCTGTGCTGAACTAGCTGACTCAAAAATGAGTCAAAGATTGCATATTCAAGGAAAGCAGGGTCTGAATTCAGATTCTCAGTAAAAAATTCAGTGCTTCAGTAAAAAAGGCACTATAACAATAAAATTGTTGAAAAGCTGAATTGTAGCAGATTATAGCAAGCAGGATTATATCCCTTTAGTTGACCATGTAGTGGGAACTCTAGCATGATATTAGAAAATCTATACTGTCTATGTCTCTTATGCCAGACAAATACAAGGCAGCAAATGTAAGATCAACACCTAAGGCAGGCCTGGGGAATTAGTAAGACTAGCACACACTGCTTCTCTGAGCTCTGTACACCATTGCCAGAGACAGCTTCCCAGCCAAGAGGGGTCTTCAGAGTGATACAAATACTAGTTTTGAGTATAACTTTTGCTCACTGAAAGCCCAACTGAGTTCAAAGTCTCTCCTTCCTAATACTTGCTCAGTGTGGGTTAAAAGTTATGCTTTTTTCCATCTGAGTCTGACAAGCAGACTGTGAGAAGGAAACCTGTTCTGCCTATGCACTGGTGATGTGTTCTACAGACAGATTACAAACTGTGGGCTATAGTCCTGTTACTAAGCACTTATTGCCAAACTCTTGGCAATCACTGCCCAAATAAATGTTAGAGGCAAACACAAGGTAAATCAACAAGAAAGACTATTACCTCTCAAAGATGTCCAGTGATCATATTCATGAGATTGTGGCTGCAAACGTACAGCAGATAAAAGCATTTGAGGTCATCTCAGAATAAAACCAATTAAACCCTGTACTAAAAAATAATTTGTGCTTGAGCCACACCCAGTGTTGCAAAAGGCTGGAGCCAATGTGAGTTGAATTGAGGACTGTGGGATTTGAAAGCTGGTAAGTCATGTTACACAGTTGTTTAAACTGGGCAGCCAGTACAGACGTGATGTAAGGTAAAGCCCATCAAGATTTATATTACAGAGCTAGGATTTCAAAGGAAAGCATGGGAAAAAATGTCAATACCCAGAGAACTAAGAAAAAAAACTGTATAATACAGTAGATAATAAAACACAAAGGAGACTCAGAGGAGACTGGAATTTGAAAAGGTACTTCTCACCTCCAAGTTACTTAGTTGCTCTGAGCAGTAAGTATACAAAGCCGTTACAACAAATATAACTATTTGGGATGAAGATAAGAGGATTTCAAAGTGGATTATGGATGTCATTATCTATATTCTTAATGTCTTTGCCCCATTCAAGAGACAGCCATAGGCTAATGGATAAATACTGGACAGTAATTTAGTAAGCTGTGTCCCTAAATCCATCTGCTTGTTACACTTTGGGACGTCGCTAACTGAAGCTCAATTACAACTTCATATGTCAGAGGAATAAAAACTTTCCACTTGCTTACTTGTACCTTTCATTTGCTGCTAAACAACCTTCCATCCTCCTTGATGTGACTGTGAGGACACAAATTCACTGCAGGCTATAGAGCATAACCTTGGAATATGCTGCAGTACAATGCCCTAAGAATTTCTTCACTGAAAGGATTGTCAAGGATTGGAACAGGTTGTCCAGGGAAGGGGTGGAGTTATCGTCCCTGGAAATGTTCAAAAAAACAAATAGATGAGGCATTTAGTACTATGGTTTAGTAGATATGGTAATAGTCAAAGATTGGACTCAATGATCTTGGAGGTCTTTTCCAACCTTAATGATTCTAGGATTCTGTAAAACTAGCCAAGCCATTACCATCCTGATATCCCCCAAGTTCTTCAGATTTTTCAGCATTTGAAAGCTGTCTCAAGAAAGATGGCATCTAGCAGTTGGAAAGCTCATGAAGCAATCTTAGTAATAAAATTGTGCTAATACTAATATAGAGAATTCCTTTTGCCCTTTAGCAGGAAGCTGTTAACTGTTCCCATCTGAGTCACACTACCAGGATACTGGTGAGGGACACTTGGCAACATGGAAGACTCAAATGATCAGACACATCATAAAATGAAGGTACTTGCTAAATTTACATTACAACTTATTTCCTAAATTTATATTACAACATATGTTGTATGTTAAAAAAGAAGTTAATACATTTAAAAAAAAAATCATTCTTCAATAAATGAACAATTAACTCTCAGGTAATAAAAATAAATAGTATAAATGAAATATTGGTCCTCTTTAGGGTCAAGGTGGGTGCTGCTTGACACCTGAGAGGGTCTGTTGTAAATGTCTGCTTCCACTTGAAGTGTCCTGCCTTAAGTAGTAGAATATTAACTACTTCCTGGTCAGGGAATCTTCCCCAGAGAGAACAAGCACAGTGTGGAGAAACCCCAGAGCACACACTTTCATTTCTGTAGCTTACTGCACACACTTTCCTCAACCTCAAAGCAAGATGTCACAGGACTAGAAAAGAGATGTACTGCTTCCATGAGCACAAGGACTCAATAACAGTGATCTGTCCTCAGAAATATGGCATGACAAAACACAGCTGCAGCCGAGATTGATTCGCTACCTGTTGAATTGTGCCATTCACTAGGATGGCTGCTCACAGCCACATCTGCTGCTGAAAAATATCTGGGTCCAAAGCAGGTCGGGTGGTTGACTCAGAGCGAGGCAATCATTCCCTTCCCAGCAATTATTTCAGAAAAGGCATGGAACTGACAAACTATGTGATGGATGAGGGGAGATGCTTTTCACCTTTTATCTTCCCAGCAAGGCCACTGCTCAAGGACTTGAATTACTTGCCAATTACAGCTCACTTTCAAGAAACAGGCTGAGGTCAAGGCTCTAATCAGCTTCAACTGGGTCCAAATAACCATGTACTTGGTTACTGAGACCATCATATTTTAAATAATGGAAAACACTTACTACCAAAATAATTAAAGGGTTTCATTATTATTCTTCAATTATAATAGAAAATCCCTCTACCCACAAGGAATTTTAAAAAACATAAATTTGCTTTAATCCAAATAGTGATACTGACAGTGTTGGACATGGTACTTGGAACTCAAGTCCTGCACTTTCTTATTCTATGCATCCACATAAAAAAGAGATGTCTAGATACATCAGTGAATATAGAAAATATACCAATATTGAATCTGGTACTTTACCACTTTAATAAATATTCAATACAGAGATTAAGAAAAAATAAAAATCTATGAATGAAAAGTTATATTTAATCATTTTTCTGGACTGCAAAATCTCTCTTTACAAATTTAAAGTTGTGATCCTGCAGGTTTGTAACCAGAAGGAAAATCCTCCGATTATTGGATCTTTAAGAAGGAACAAAAAACCCCATAAAAGAGAAGGAAGTGGGATCTTCCGCAGATGAAAAAACTGTGTACATATTTGTAATCACTTATATTCATAAAGGTAAGCAATTACAGATAATTTTTTCTAAATGTTAGTTTGATAACCCCAAACCAAATGGAAAAGTTCTGAAGCAGCACTCCTAATTCAACACGTTATTTATTTTTGTAATGGTAGGCAAATTTAAGATGAATAAAACCACAGGAGATGGTGCACTTGTATTAATCCACATCAGACCTCACAACAGAAGGTCACATCTTTATTATCGTTATTTCAAATGAAAAAAATAAAAACCCAAAGATTGTCTAATGTTCTGTTCTAACAACACAAAAAAAAAAAAAACCCTTAAAATAATTTAAAAACCAAAAAAAACCAAAAACAACAACAACAAAATCCACAAAAACCCCCTACCAAAATAAAACCAAAAAAGAGCGAATAATTTCACCCATATTTTTATTTCTGTGTAGAATCGTTGCTATGAATATCTCTATTTTGCAAAAAAAGTGTAAGATGAGCTAATTATTGCTCAGCTGTATTAATGGCAAGATATCACATATAAGTAAGGCAGGGATATTTATGTCTTATCTCTGATCTATCAGAGATCAATTTTGAATCCTCTGCCCAGTCTGAATATCAATTCCCCAAGAAGATTAATAAAAGATGCAAAAGGTTCAGAAAAGAGCTACAAAAAACTTATTTCGAATCTAGAAAACAAATGGTACAAATGCTAAAGTAGCTTTACTTACTTTCTGGAAGAAAAAAGTGAAGTTCCTAAACACAGATTAAGTTAATCTACAAAGGATATTGTGTTGAATGTTTAGTTTGGGTTTTTTCAATGAGATTTACCTTCTAAATAGGAATGTTTTGGGTCAATCAATTTTTGGCTCAGTCCAAAAATTCATAAAGTGAGCTTCTTATAATAGTCCTCTAAAATAATGGTAAGGAAGCAAATAGAAAAATTAATAGGATTTAAAGTGTAACTTTTACCAATTATGGCAATTTTTGCAAAAATGACTCAAAGGTGAGCCATGTTCTCATTGAACGGGTCAGCAACCAAGTTGACTGAGAATACTTTCATGTCCTAATGACTTCTTTATTGTTGCTGAACTATTAAATAAATTTTGATTGTGAGCAGGTGAACTACATTTTGTCATATCTCAATCATTAGCTTGCAAAACGACAATTTCAGTATCCTATTCTGCCTTCCATTAAACCTCTTTACTCCTGAGAATAATTACTCCTGTTCTGGTAACCTGATTCATCTCAGACTACTTATCTAGCCATGAAATTGGCCAGAATGTGAACTCTGAGCTCTGTGATGAATAAGAGGGAAACTAATGCAATTTAGATTGAGGTTGGGTAAATACATCTAATGAACATAGTAACTTTTGTCTGAATGTATTAAAAACTAAGACAACTCAAACTGTGCATAGTTCCTTTTATCATCAGCTGCAGGTTACAACAGAACTAAGGCAGACCTCTGATGGACCTCCTATCCCTGGCAAACTTGATATTTGAAGGTACAGGTCCTCTCACTGTCTTGCAAACATAAATTTAAATCTCAGACTTCAAAAGAGGTCACTCAGATGGCATATTAATACAATTTCAAAATTTAACATGTATATCCTCAGGCTAAATAAAATTTGATTCCGTATGAAAAAAAAAAAAAGTTCTTTCTAATGAAAAAACAGTGAAGGACTTTACTGAGGTGATAGATTACTTTCCAAGAGGACAGACCACATCATCCTACAGAGAAGAATATGGTCTTATTCTCCAAGGGGTAAAATACTCACTGCACTTGAATATTATGGATTATCTGCAGGAATTTTGGCTTTCCAGAAATATCAGGTTCACTAAACAAGATAAATCTCTGTCATCTTTTTAGGTGCAGCTGTTAAGAATGGGCTGTCGCCATCAGAGAAAGTTATGCACGCAGCATCTTGGTTCTGTTGTTACTGAAAGTTCCTCAGACACAGACAAGAAGTGGCTGTATACAGATTACTTTTTTCCACCAGCAGAAACTCTTTTCTGGTTATCTAGAGACACCCCATCACTTTGTAGAGATGCTGTTAGAAAAAAATGCTGAATATGACTTTCTAGTATCATAAGAATAAATCAAATTGTGGATGTACCAAAGTCTGTTCTGTTGTACCTACAGCAGCTGGTGAGTGTTACTGACATAATATCATAATGCTTATGTCCAATAAAGGTATGGTCCTTAATGTTCTCAACAACTCACCTCTCTGGTCACCCTGTTTCTTTTCTATTTCATCTATTGGGCTTTTTTTCTGTATTAGATTTTGGTTTTAGTAATGAGAGTTAAACCAATAATCACATTTTTTCTGTGCAAAATTAGACAGCATTCTCTACAATAACTCTGATGTAACTACTGACAAATAAATATCTAATTAATAAACATGTATTTATTTGATCTACTCTGCTTTTCTTTCATTATCTCACATCATCAAATATAAGAAAGTAACTCTTGTAGTCCACTTCGGATGACTGAAAGTTTGTCTGTTCACAGAACAATTTTTTTTGGACTATTGATCCAATACAGAAAATTTACCTGGAGAACCACAAACCTCTAGAGATACCACTGGGAAAAATGACTGCAGAAAGGAAAAGCAGAGTTGTTGTGTCAGATAAAATTGTCTGCCTCATTAGATCTAGGCAGCATTCAGTCTGGCTGAACTGAACTTTCTACCAGGTGCTAAACAATTAATCACCAGAAAAATAGGTCAGATAACTGAAGAAAGAATTCTCCTATAAAAAATAATAAACAAAATAACAATGGCTAAAACACAAGAACTTCTCTAAACCATAAGAAGATGCAAAAGTATCTGTGTGCCAAAAAGACTGACATTCTAAGACTGAAAAATATTTTGAGTGAAGGTGACTAAAGGTAAAATCAGCCAGAAACACATAATAAAAAATTGGGAATTTTGTGTGAAGATGCATTAGATATTCAAAATATTGCAACCCTCCAATAAAGATTTAAGCTTTAGTTAAAAAACCCCTAATTTTTCTTCTGTGGTATAGTATCTGCATTACTTAAATGTGAGAGTAAGACTGAACATACGAAAAAAAGGGAAATAACCAAATGAATTAGTGCATTTAAAACATGCATAGGAAACTAATACTTCTTTTTTTAATGTTAATTATAAAATACTAAGTTTGCAAAAAAAAACCCAAACATTGTTTTGATAACTCAGAGTATAGGACTTTATGCATCTCTTTGGCATCCTTTTATTACTGTATTTATCTACTTTGGTCTCTGTAGATGTAAAGCACTAGACACACATTATTATTGAGTGTGACAGTAAGTGTTGAGAAAAGACACTCCTCAGCAGATACAGACCTGGGAACACCAGGTTTTTCAGCAACAATGGACCAGCCTTCAGAAGATGACTCAGGGATGACAGACTTCTTTAAGCAGCCATCTAACTGTTGAAGGCACCTATTACAAATTCTCACTGCTGACAAGCTGCTTTTCTTGATTATTTCTGTTTTTTCTAAGACTGTATCCATAAGTTCGAGCTTCTAGCATAAAAAATAGGAAGAGCTTTTCTCTTACTCATTCTGCCCAGTAGTGGCTTGCTGACCAGCCATGCAGGATGCACAACCTGGTCAGATGTTCACATGTCCATAGTTCCAAGTAAACTACAGTACATGCTGCTGTCTACAAATGACTTGCTAGTGCTGTTTGAACTACATAGTTAATCAAGAAAAAATTCACTGGAGTTCTGTGTTAAAGATTTCTATCTACTGCTCACTCATCCACATATGAGGAGTTATTTCAACAGCTGCTTTGATTCAATTTATCTTGTAATTTATGAACACTTAATTGAACAAATTACTTCTAAAGGATGCCTGAAATTAATAATATTAAAATTTCTGTCACATTTTTGTCTTTTGCCCACTGTCAGCTCTGCCTAATCATTGCACATATTAGTCCACATTTGCTTCCATACTTCACAATTCTGTGCACAACTCTCTTTGACCTCCAGACGGATTCAAGAAAAAAAAAAAGGCATAAAAGCCCCTATGTTTATTAAACACTATTTGTTGGATGAAATGCTAGTCATTATGGATCTTCTGAAATGAATATCAAGGAAAAGCCTGACAGAGCACTGCAACAGGGCTGCTCAGACAGTTCCAGGAGTCTCCTTCACTTGAAGTGGTCAAAGCCTGCCTGGATGTGACCAATGGAACTTGCTCTGTGTGAACCTTCTTTAGCAGGGGCTTGGACTAGACAATCTGCAGAGGCCCCTTCCAACCCAACCATTCTGTGATTCTGAGGCACTGCTCCTTTTCCATCCATGAAGAACACTGTGAGGAGGGACACCACTGTGGAAATGCTGACATTCCCAGCAGATCATAGCCTGGCAAAACAGCTGCAGAGGCTGCTAGTTTCAGAGTAAGCACAAGTAACTTCCACTTGCTTTCCAAACATACCCAGTCCTTGTCAAAAACTGTTGTGAATATCACAAGCAACTGCCTATGTGTCTGTGGTTTTGCTCTTTTTTCCAGCTGATGAATGCAAAGTATTCAATAGCCAAGATTACTAAAATGAGATTAGAAGCTTCTTTGACATTTTGAAGGAATCAAGTGTTTCAGTAATTTGGCTCAATTATTACAATTTTAGCAGTAAAGTTCTACTGTTGCAACTCTCAGGATTCCTAAACAAGGATTTTAGATAGATACCAATAACAGAGATATGGAACTCATATTTTATAGTAATATATTTGGCTATTTCCATGCCATTTTTTCTGTTAGATGTTCTAATTGCTGTAAGAGTATTTCCTAAAAACAAGATATTCCTATTTAAATATTTTTGATCAGTCATATAATTCAGATTTCTTCTCTGAGCCTTATTCCTAATGGTGTAGGTTTCAATACATACCTTGATGAAGAGGAGTCTGTTTTTCTGTTTATTTAATAATAAGTGATTTAGCTTTTGAAAAGCAATCCAGGTTTCCCAAGAAACTTTAGGAGAAAGTAATTTTAACTTAGGAATGGGCTGATCTCATGATGCTTCAACCTCTCTGTCTCCAAAACTTTAACAAGAAAAATGAACATCTAAGGGAGATATTCAGAAAGAAAATCTCTTCCCTTTCTTCTTCAAGTTCATATGATCCTAATATATAAAGATGGTAAAGTATTTACATAAAAGTACTGAAAAATAAATTGAAATCCTATAAACCAATATCTTGAGTATGGCATAATCTCAAGATGGTAACCTTTTGTACATATAGTTACTTAGTTCTTGTACCTCATTCTGCTTATGAATGACTTTAGGAAAAAGTTGCCTTACAAGAAGAAATAATTTTAAATTGATACTGAGGAACAAAGTTGCCTGATTAGGTATCAGTGCATCACTCTTTACACCTAATAAATGACTGTTTTAAAAACCAGTAAGGTTTAACAAGGAGGACACAACCTAATTTATGAAAACTAAAAAATTTAACATAGGGACAAAACCTGTGCAATCCACAACCCATGAGAGTGAATAAATCTATTCTGCTGCTGATCATTTTAGGAGCTGTCATACAATATTAAAAACATCTATTTGAAAATACTTTTATAACAACAGTAAAACCACTCAGCAGTTAAAGGCAACTGGGCAAAACCACAGAAAGCATACTGCAATCTAAGTGAGTACAATACATCATAAAATAATATTTAACTGAGAGATAAAGTGTCTGAAACCCACAATCTGCTAAAGTGTATAAATCTATTCTGCTACTTATCACTTGCAGAGCTGTCATACAATATTAAAAACATCTATTTGAAAATACTTTCTTACAACAACAGAATCACTCAGCAGTTGAAGGCAATTGGACAAAACCACAGAAAGCACACTGTTATCTGAGTGAGTGCAGGATAAGTATAAGCAAGTATATAGATGTTTACTCTGAAATACTTCATTATTTCCAAAAAGAATGAAAATAATTGCATCCTATTATTATCATATACATAATTTGCATTGAAGAGTCTGAAGGAAGCAGAATATTTCTTACACTTATGGTAGCTGTTCTGACACTCAACAGAGTGCTCTTGGTTTACATCATTGCACCTGATTCTTCCAAATTAATGTGGTGTTTCACAAAGTTCAGAATCATGACAATCCAGTGTAAGATAAGTCATCTTCAGGGTTTTTTTACCTTGAGAGGGACACAATAGGGCTCTGAAATCTCAACCTCTATGAAAGCTTCAGAAGGAGTTTTAGCATCCTGCATTGTGTGCAGTGTGTTAGAGATTATTACTGACTCTGATCTCCAGGTAGATATAGGATGTGTTTTATAACTGTAAGCTATTAAATTGTGTGAAAGAAATAAAAAGGTTTTGTTGGGACATATTAACCTCTGTGGAAAAGACAGAAGGGATATAACCTACCCCAAACTCAGGAAACTACAAATGTCCTTATAAAACCAAACATTTTCAGAAAACTAAGACCAACTTCATCACTGATTTCCAGAAAAGCACATTTTCTTTTTTTTGTAAGATTCTACTTAAAAACTGCTCTAACATTTTCACAATTTAACAATGCATGTACTTTTCATTCAAGAGTGGAAGAATAGCCTTGATACTTATTAACATATTGACAATTTTTTCAAATCTCTAGGAAAGTGGAAAAAGCCTTTTTCTTATTGTAATCAGTTCAGATCTTTAAATCAAAATCTAAGGAAAAAAATAGGAAGAAATCTACACTGCTCCTGAACTAAGAGGAAAACAAATTCTTCAGTCTATGAAATTCAGCTAAGGCCAATTAACACACATCATTATTTATATTGTTACTTGATTCTCATCTAACATGCCTTTTATGTTATTCACAGTAGTAGAGTATCACAGAGGAATGGGGTATATATGTCTTTCTGTGGTTTCCTCTAGCTGGCATGATGGAAACCTGTCCTGCACAGAAAGAAACTTTAGGACTATGTGCACCCACAGACTGCCAGACTTTTGGCCAGTGAGGCAGGCAAAACAGGCAGCTCCACAAGAAACTTATTTCTGACAGAAATAATACAACCACTTACAGACATCTTCACTACATTTCGAATTGTCTTTCAATCATCAGCTTCTCCAACCATAGCAACAAGTACAGACAACAATAAAAGGATGTATTTTACCAGGGAACCCAAACAGATGTGGCAATCAGACTCAACAGAGCACACTCAAACATGCCAAACAACCTAAAATGTAAACATACTTTTTTTTTCTCAATCTTTGCAGTCTCTTATGCTGGAAATAACTTTTATAATAACATTTATCATGTTAATTAATATTTCTATTTAAAACTAAACACAGTACAAAAAAGAATCAGAAGTTCAAAACATTTAAGGGAATCTCTCTGTTGTCATTTAAACTTGATATACTGTACTCTAACACAAACATAAAATTCTTATAAAAATGCACTTGATCTCTACAGGGCTTTGAGATTCTGTAGCAAGATTCTAGCAAGTCCACACAAGACAACACAGAGTACCAGTGGAGTAACTTCCTTATTTCAAATCACTTGAAAGGAAGACTACATTTCTTGAAAGGGTTACATAAACAGGACTACTTCGGATGTTTTAATAGAAAATTTTGCTTAACCATAGTTATGGTTAGCACATGAAACAATAATTAGTCAACAAAGTTTTCCTTTTCACAGGTGTAACTATGTACACTGTATTCAAATGCCAGCTTACAGGAAGATTTGAGAATACAATATTCCTTCAATATTTGAGAAACAGACCACTTCAGACTGTAATCTAATAAAACACTGGGATGCAGTGATTGTCATTACATTATCGACCATGCTGCAAGCAGTGTTTTTTTAGTCTAACTCTTCATATGGTAAGAATAACAGCTCTCTTAGAAATAAGGTAAAAATAATCAATGTTCCACTATTCCACAAGTAAAAAGAGCATCTAAAATAATGTTCTTGTTTTTAATTTTTAGTGCTTTATAAAGAAACAATATTGCTAATAGAGGAGGGGATCTGTCTCAGAAAAACAAAGCATCAAGCAATAAAATTTGCACTTGATTGCCCTTAGTGAGTGTTCAAGTTGGTTAGTTTGAATCTGAGCATTGTAGTTTTTCCACAAGCACAGTTTAAAATGTCAACAGTAAATTAAATATTCAACAGGTTTTAAAATAGTATAAAAGATATATCTTGATCTTATAACAACTCTAGAAGAGATGATGTTAATGTGATTACAATTTTAATTACAAGACAGTTTGAAGGCAGTATGATTGCCTGTAATCATCATAAAATCTGCTTGTATCCTCCACTACTTTAAATGCGCAGATTTAAAACAGGCATAAGAGATTCAGACCATAACACCTAAGTTTATACTGGCAGTTCTCTGGAGACCAGTTTATTTTTCCTGCAAAATTAAACCAGCACAACCAACACCCACAACAGACAGCCACTGATGTGCACATCTCTCGGGGTGACTCGGGCAGTGCCCTGCATCCAGCTCACAGGTGCTCCTGCCTCGCTGCCAGAGAATGACCAGAACAGAAAAACGACGAGCCACTGAAAAGCACTCCCTTACCTTCTAAACCCGCTTCAAGCAGCCCAAACTGTTCCAACACTTTTACAAAAAGCACAATCACGATCAACACCGCTATCATCTCAAGCCCTTCCAAGTTCATGGTGAGTTAGGTCATGGTCTGGCCACCGCCACTGAGGAAAGTGCTCTTCTGCCTGGCTTTCTTTGCAAAGCCATTGAACTGGGCGCGGAAGGCTCCTGCGAGGGAAGGGGGCGAGTGGGAGGGGAGCGGCAGAGAGCGCATCCCGGCTCCCCCGGCAGAGGCCAGGAGAGGCGGGCGGATCGGCTCCGGCCTGCCGGCGCTGCCCGGCTCGGCACTGCCCGGCTCGGCGCTGCCATGAGCGGGGCAGGAGGGCCGGCCGGCGGGACACACC